>VXAZ01008170.1:416313-545929 GCA_013399875.1 Gymnorhina tibicen | reverse complement strand
GGGGGGGGCCCCCACGCCGACCCAGCTCCGAGGAGGAGGAGGAGAGAGACCACACCCACAGAAGGACTCTAAAATCTTTCAGGTTTTCTCTCCAGAGAGAGAGATTTTATTATTTAGCATTATTAGTATTGTTTTCCTGTGTGTTTGTTAAATAAATAGTTTTATTTTCTCCTTCACTTTCCTCTGAGGAAAATTTGTTTTTTCCCGAACCCAACTGGGGGGAGGGGTGGTTTGTAACCTGCCTTCCTTTGAGGAGACATTCCTTTTGGACGTTTCCCTGAATTTGGCCTAAACCATTACATTCTCCCAAGACAGGAAGACGCAGGTGAGGGCATAAAACTAAATCAGTTCTTCATGTCTACAACAGGCAGGACAGGAAACAATGAACACAGGCCACAGAAAGGAAGATTCAGGTTAGAAACAAGGGAAAACTCTCTTTTAAGAAAAGATTCTGGATGGTGGAGTAGTCCATTAGAAATGTTACTAAATAATCTGCAACGAACATGGGCTTCCTGATCATTTGAGTGCCTTTACCTTTACAACCTGTGAAAACCTCTGTTCAGTTCTATCCCCAATGAGTTCCGTGATATGCAAAAGGAAAGAAGGAATTGAAATATATTTCTGTTACTAGCAGAGCTTATAAGACCATTAAGCTCACTGTAACTGAAATACGCTGCTATAGGAGCTTTAATACCTTGAGACCATCTACTTTACCATCTACGTAAATAGGCATTTGCACTCCTAGACACATTAGCAGATGAATAACCAATCTCATAAATGTGTAATGAATGAATAACTTGTTCCAGTCCCTGGAGGTAACACACCTCGATACCATAATTTCCTCCTTTAGAAGTGTCCATTTCAAGGACAAGCCTGTGAATTTCCTGTGATATGAATTGGTACCATCATGATGTGCTTATCTTTACGTGGGTCTGTTTGCAGCAGGAAGCCCCGTTTTGTTTAAATTGAGGCAGCTGCCAAATATCATGTCCCTTGTACAACACCCAGACACTCAGCAACAGCGGTGGCTCCTGCTGCCTGCCTACACTGAGGGGGCTGTAAGAAATGCCTTATGTTGAGTCTGACATCAGGAACCTGTCTGTCCTCTTGCCCCCAGCTCATGTGAGCAGCCAGCAAGGGGAGGTACAGAGTACCAGCAGAGAGCTGTGAGTGAAGGCTGACTCCCTTAGCTCCTTTCCCAAAGGGGGCAGGAGCAGGGAAAACAAAGCTGCTGAGGAGAGAATAATTTGTCAGCAGAGAAGATGGCAGACAGGTGCACTGTTCCCTGTTCCCAGGAAGGCTACAGCAAAAGTGGAGGTGAAATCATACCTTTAAACATACGATTTAATCAAGCCAGCCTGCTTGCCCATGACATAGGATTTGCTGTCATTAATGAAGACAGAGGAACACAAGCCTCTGTGTGGGACACTCCGTGAAGGTGAAAATCCAGAGAAGGTCTTTGAAGTATATGCTGGTGCCTATGGAGCCACGGACTTACTGAAAGCACTGACTGCACAACCTGAGCCTTAGAAAACATCTCACACCACTGTAAGCTCTCTCCTCTTGAAAGCCAATCCCTCCTGAGCTCTTCCTTACCCATCAGTTTACTGTAAGAAGATTCAGCACCATCTCTGGCAACACATTCCCTTCCACCTGCACCAGAGATTTCACTATGTCCAGTATCTCCCCCTTCAGACTTCTCTAGGCTCATGTGAACCCACGTGAACACCATTTAAAGTCCTTCCCAGAGATAAGCATCAGCCTTTCCCACACTGGAGGAATATAGCAAGTAGCTTACCTTTTTAAATACAGATTCAGCTGCTGAATTCTTCTTGAATAATTATAACCAAAATTATATATTTGACTTGCAGAAAGCCATGTGAGAAAAATCAAGTGAGTCTTGTGAGAGTCCAAAAATTCTGAGTGGCTCTCAAGAAGTTACTTTTATTAGCAAGTGCACATACAACCCTCCCACTCATTAAAAAAAAAAATAATATAAATCCCTAAAGAGTCACAATTAAACTATGTATTAAGGTCCAACACATGTAACTGTCAGGTTTCAGGAAAAATGACAGCATTCAATACAGAAAAAGACAACCATCTTCAGCAACTATAATCACAAATTAATTAGTTCTAACTTCAAAAACATTTTAATAACAGCCATTCTAATTCGTGACTTAAATGCTTTTGCTGATGAGAAACATTACACCTAAGATAGCACTATATAAAATAGCACCTATCAGCTGCTGTGTTTTCTGTGGTGGTATCCACCCACTTTATTGAGGAAAATTACCAATGAACCTCTGAGAGAAGGAAGGTGCTGCATGTGGGTATTGGTGCAGAGCCTGACAGCATCAGCGCCCAGTGCTCTCATGGCATGTGAGAGCCTGAACAATCAGAAGCAGAAATTGTGTTGGGGAAGGAAGGGTTGTTTCCTTGGTTTTGTGAGTTCAGTTTTTTACCTCTTGATCCTTTTGTATTTTTCTCTAAGTCAAAGAAAGTAAGTTTTCTGATGCAGGATATTTCGAGGGGGAAAAAAAATCTGTGTTATTTTGTCTATTCCTTCACTGACCTATGTGACTCACTATTCCTTGTTTTTCAGAGCTCAGCATCAACATTAGACTCCAATTCAGCATGGCTACATTCCTATCAATCATTCTTTTCTCCTTAGGAGAAAAATATGTTTCTTGAGTATAACTGCTACCTACGTTGGTTCTTCTTATTACAGGCAGATGACAAAACACAGCAGCTGAGGCTGTATGGTGTTATCTGACTGACCTACGTTTCACTAAGTATCAACCCTACAGGCTTCAAACACGCAATTTCCTACTTTCAACTCATTTCAGCATTTAAACTAAAGTTTTCCAAAAGTCTCCCTACAAATGAGGAAGATTTCATTTAACAGTCTCTGCAGTCCGGCAGAGGGATGACTTTCTGTGTTTATTTATAAAGTATGCTGTATGTTTGAGTCAAATGTCACCTATCAACTGCACTAAATCCCATTTTTTACTGTTACACCTCATCCTAAAAAGACTAATACAAACATGCAATTTTCTTCTGAGTGGATCATGAGTGAAAGGGTTGAAGGTACTAAGGTTTAGTATTTTACATCTCTGAGGGAATTACATGGATCATATGGAATTGTAATACATTTTTTCTGATCAGTGTTTTAATAAAACGTTACTGTACCATCTTTGAACTGCTGAAGTGTATTCACAAATATTCAGTGAAATCTCAACCAGAATGAAATTCCATTCATCTTACATTACAGCATCTTCGGGCTAAAAAAATAATCATTACAGAACACTTAGTTTAGAAGATAGATAGATAAATAGATATATATGTACATGTATGTATACATACAAGACAACATAAGAATAGCTCTAAGCTATTCAAGTAGGTTCTTCTTAGTGCAATGATTTTCATTAAGAACATGATAGAAAGGCATCAGTGTACTAGCTAAAGGGACACTGGCCAATCAATATTTCTATTTATTGATCTTCCTTTAAAATATTCTGCTGTTAAGATATTGTTAAAGCATCTCCTTCCTCTACGAAGAGGACAGTCAAGTGGAGGGAGACAAAACCACTTTGGAGACTGGTGTTGATATTACAATAATTATTCTTAGGAACAGAGGGTTTTAGGTATTTCCATTGTGCTTGCCAGTTTCCAAGTGCCCTGGAAAACATGAAAACAGTGGTGACAGAGAGTACCTGCCTGGGCTGCAAACCAAGACAAAGCTGGCTTATCTGATTTGAAGCCTAAGAGGTCGGACGGCAGCTCGTCCGCAGGAGCACAGAGTGGGCTGTGGTGAAGGTGGCACTGTAGGTGTGCTGGGTGCCCGCCCTGGATTACCAACCTGCAGCCATCACCCACAGCAGAGACTGGTGCTTGCCATTCTCTTGACAAGCAGAACTACACATTTGCATTTAAATTATCTCAGAGCCACCACAAATGCTAAAAGTTAGAGAAACCAAGGCCAATATTGTACATCTCTGATGCTCTTCTGCAGTGACTCTCATAATTGCTTCACCACTGTTCTCCACTGCTGTTCATTTTTTCTTTAAATTGCTGCATGCTTATGGCTTCTTAAGACAGATTATTTTCTTGATCTCCTCTATAGCGCACATTGATCTTCTTTCTTCTGTGTGCAAGTAATAATTATGTAGCTTTCCAATGACCTTAATTAAAAAAGAAAAGCCCCAAATCATACTCCACGGTGCTGATACCTTTACTCTAACCTTTATCTGCTGTTACTTTCAGTGACAACATTTACTACGGTTGCGAAGAGTTGCAGTTCTGTATCAGAAGCATCTTGATCTGTGAAATAGTTCTGTATATCCCTGACAATAAATTTTAAAGTTTCTAACTTCTCGAAATTATTTATTACTTCTCAGACTCTGAGAGCCCAAAGTATTATTCCAGAGCACCTTCTGTGGGCATGTACCATGATGAGAAAGCAAAATCAGAAGACACCATTACTACCCTGACAATTACATTTACCAGGCAAGGCTGAGAACAAGTGCATTCCCTGGAGAGACAGAATTACATGCTAAAATCACTCAAAGGGATCACCTATCACTCAATCCAAATAGGTGCTGAGAACTCATTTTATCAGCATTAACTGATCACAGCAAAAGACTGTTGGTTAAAATGATCCTTCTGGTTACAACTCCATACCCCAATGTGATTCAGACAGACTCTCATTAACCCATTAACTCACATGCTGGAAGAAAAAGCTCGTGGTCTTGGTTCAACTCCCTTTTCAGTCACTGCTTGTCACTGTTACAGGTATTATTTAAATACCTCTCCTTCTAAACATCCAGAATCTGACTTCTGGAATATTTTTATTAATGAAAGCCTCAGGCCCACATGACATGAAAATAAATGTGCTCATGTCTCTTTAATAACTTAGAAAGAAAATAAAGTATAAAATATAAACTCTGGTCTGCTTCTGTGTGCCACTCCAGGTGTTGCTTTATCCACTCCTCTCTTTTGGGGTGTGAGGCTGACAGCGGTCCAACATGCAGCAGTTGTGTTTTCCGCTGTCCCCATCCATGAACACATCGGGTGCATGAACAAAGCTGCAAACATCTTGGGGTGCTCTCTTCTCTTAGCTCTCGTCTTTTTGAAGGTGCCATCAGCCGGGGTCCCTCGCACTAGGCTTGTACATCCTTGCACTACAAAGACCAACCTCCACCATTCATTAAGCCTTGTTTTCCACCCTGCCTTTGACAAGCTGCATGGCAATATTCATTCGGTCTGCCCTACCATCACAGGCTGATTTGTAACCTGACTGCTCAGCTGTCAGCTCCACTGCAGGTCGCGTTTTATTTTAATAAAACTGTGGGAGTGAGACAACTTTGAGCATGGCGGAGGTCTGGAGCTTGCCTAACTCAGTCCATTAAGGATTTATATATTAGCTGGTTTTCAATATCTATTTAAATATGAAGTGTTAGTGATCTGACACAATGCTCAGAATAAATTTAATTGACTTTTGTTGTTTTTTCCTTTTTGGGGTCAGAAGAACTGAGTGGTGTTAACGCTCTGCTACTAGAAAGGCTCCTCTACCCATTAGTGACTGCAGAAGAGAGTACAAACCCACCAAACATACCAACACACAGGACTACACCCCAGCCTGCTGAGGGTACTCACACTTCATATTAAAACCTAAGCATTGTGAAGTATTTAATTCAAACAGGTGAAGTTTAATGAGAAACAGGAGGTTAACTCAGCTAATCTTGATGGACTAATTATTTTTTTCTCAAATTTCCAAACAATTAATATAAAAGACCCAAATGCTTTAAAATAGCTTGCACATCCTCAAAAACAAGGCACCTGGATTTGTCACTCCTAGAACTACACTAAACTCCCATCACTTGCATTTCTTAAAAGGAAAATGTAAGCTCGTGGGTTAAAAAAAGATAAGGCTCGCTTAAATGGGAATTGAGGAATGCAGAATCTTTGCAAAATTTAATTAATAAAGTAAAATTAAGTAAAAATATAACTAAATATATAGGAGACAGCCAGAATTAGATTCCCAGGGCAGCAACATTACTGGTTCTGACAAGGTGAATTTATTCAAGCTTTCACAAACAGGATGTCAGATTTACCTTAGAACAAGCTTGTATTTTTCTGTTCCATCTTTTCAATCTGATGACATTTCACAGACTGCTGTGCCATTAGCAAATAGGTTGCTACTTTTAAAAAATGGCTTTGTCAAGCTCAGAATTTAACAGAGAAATACAGTTCTGATTCTGACACCTGTGTTTCAATTCACTATCAATCATCAGGTTAATTATTGCTCAGGAGGTAAATGTAAACCAAGGTGCAGAATAACCTGGAACAACTTTTGTCTCTAATGCCCTTTTTTGCCTCACTGATGTAATCAACAGAGGAATAAGAAAAAGGCTGAAATTCTTTCCGTTATAGAAAATAACTTTGTTCAATAAAAACTTCTTTGCAGGTCTTATTTAACTCCATAAATGACATTTTGGTCTGATTGATGTTTTCTGTTGACTTGCATAAAGCTGCAAATCATTGCCTGTCTTCTGCTTGTAACAGGATATAGATACAGGGTATATATATATGGGTATTTTATGAATTTTATCTATCTTGAAGAATAGCTGTTTTTTAAAAGGCAAGAAGTAAGAGATAGGTCTGAATCTGCAGCCCTGACCTTGTGTTGCATTGTCTTAGGCTTAATATAGATAAAAATTCCAAGGAATGGCATACAGTCATTAATTGTCTTCAAGAACGATTTTTGCCTTTTTAACACCATTTCAGAAATTATATGTAGACCAATGACAAGAGTGTTCTCTCAACTTATAATTATTTTAATTTTCTTGATCTTGTATGACAAAAACCCCCCAAGAAAATAACTGAAATAAACATGTTTCAAACCTCACTAGGGAGGAGTTGATTTACTGTCAAGAACTGCTTTCTGTGTCCTGCACTGCCCCTTGCTGGAGTACCTTACAAATGTAACAGTGTAAACTCTAACAGCAATACTAATTAAAATATTTTATTAGCATCTGAACTCTGAAATAATTTTAAGATACAATGATTGCACAGTTTATAACATTGCTTAATCAACAGTCCATTGTCACATATGTGGACTTCTTTTCTGTAAACCTATTGACCATTCCCACCTGCAAAGACTGATTTTGATCCATACAGAGCTGGTGAACATTGTTAGCTTTTTGGGTTTTTTTCTCATAAGCAGTTACTATAGAAAAAAGAAAATAGTAAAATAAACCACACAGAAATGTAGCTGCTTTATTGCTAATGAAAAGTGGCAAGGGAACCAAGTCAGGGAGATGCTTTCCTAAAAAACGTAACATGTCTAAGATGCACAGTAAATGTGAACATGACCTATATACAGAAATGAGAGTAAGAAAAAAAATAGCAATATCTCTTACCTGTGAAACTCCCTTAGCATTTCTTGTTATCCATCAAAAAAAAAATTCTGAAAATCTGGTGTCTCTTCCCTTTGTGTGTGTTACTCATCATAGATCCATTCATTCATTCTCACAGTTCCAAGCTTGACAAAATAAATACACTTGAGTACCTCTCCCTGCAACTGCATTTTCCAGCTTTATTATTCTGGTCATTGTTTGATTTCATTTAAGTTTTTCATCATGGATAATATTCAACCTCAAAACAATAACGTGTTTTCACAAAACCTTAAGGGTCATTTGTACAACTGTGTATGTAGAAAAAATGGATTGCATATTAGAAGCTCAATGAACACTTTCCTGCATTAAAGTAAATCCTACCACAACACAACTTCTAACAAAATAATTTGTAATATTCCTCATCTACTCATAATTTATGCAGTTGTGCTCGTATTTTTAATTGGATCCTAGCTGCATATATTAGGTTTGAAGAAAGCTCTTCTATGACGCCAGATTTATGTAAGCCTGATGCAAGTTACTCTATCCTTGCCTTTCAGTGGGAACAATCCTTTGTTGGTGAATGAAGCCAAGGAATGACCTTCCTTGAGCTCTCTCTCTGGAACTACACATTCTGATTTGTCAACAAATAGTAAAGCACTCTACTGTACACTTGGTCTTTGCACTGGACTGAGTGACATCACTCCCCCGAAAGATGGGGGCAGTGTAAGGGTCAAAACAACCTGACTACATTTGATAGATTGCCTTTAATTTTAAAATGCACAGAAAAAAAAAGAGCCAAAGGCAGCTAGTTACTTAAAAGCCTTTAAGATCTTTCAGAGAAAGCCTGAGTGAAGAGCCTAGCCCTGGCCATATTGACAGCAGAGTACCTTCTGACTTTCTTAAAGCTTTGATTTCACCCTCAGACTTATAAAACAACTTAGGAATTTGGCCCAAAATATAAAGGGGCCAAGTGGCAAGAACAGGAATTAAACTGTACCTCTTAAATAATTCTCCATGCTGACAGATCTATGGGTGGTAAGAACATTACGGGAACAGAAATTACTGAAAAATATGAGGCAATATTGGAAAGGAGCACCACCAAGCACCTGCATCTCTTTAAGAACTTAGAAAGAAAATAAAGCATAAAATATTAACTTTGGTCTGTTTCTGTGTGCCATTCTAGGTGTTGATTTAGTCACTCCTCTCTTTTGGGGTGTGAGACTGACAGAGGTCCAACATGCAGCAATTCTGTTTTCCTACTGTTTCCCCATCCAGGAAACACATTGGGATACATGAACAAAGCTGCAAACAGCTTAGGGTGCTCTCTTCACTTAGCTCACACACTTCCTGCTACTCGAGGGAAGCTCAGTGTGGCTATTTAAAATATCAGCTCGCTGCCACAGCTGATTACACATCTTCTCTAGAATGGAGCATCATCAAACAAAAAAAAAACTGTGTGTTTTTCAGAGTGGAGAGCTCTATGTGAAAGCTAAATTTAAGCCTGCCAAACACACCAAGCCCCTTTCCAGGAAGCCTGCAGAAGAGCAGTACTGTGAATAAGAATCTGGATGCTAGCACAGACATAGCATGACAAAAAGGATGACAGTAAGTCTCAAGGGTAAGACGGTGTCACTGTGCTTCATCTGTATAAAACGAGGCCGCCCAACTCCCAATTTACTCGTAAGACTTGATTCAGGGGACAGAAAGACAATATATTACTTCTGTATTTGGCACCAGTGTCACTGTGGTGGGAACACTGTGCCTATTTCAAGCATCCAAATTTCAAGAAGGATGCTGAGAAATTGGACAAAGTTCATAACAGAGCCTAGGGAATGATTAAAGAATTAGAAGACATGCCTTCTAGTGAAAGACTCCAGAAGGTTAATCTACTTAGCTCATCAAAGAGAAGGTTAAGGGTTGGGTCTTAATCATAGTCTCACATCTAATACAAGAAGCAGAAGTTTGACAGTAAAAGAGTTTATCTTCTGCCTAATTATCAGAGGTTCAGTAGTGAAAGCTGAATACAAGTAAATTTAGATTCAGAAAAGACAGAAGACAGGTTTGTTTACTAGTGTATTTAATTTTAACCAGGAATGGTAATTAACTACTGGGAAAAAAACCCCAAAACTGTGCTACATTTTACCAGTAATGTCAAATCAGATTAATGCTTTTCTAAAAAAACTACTTTGCAGTTCAAGTACAGATACTGGACACAGGTTGTGCTTTTTACTGAGAGATTTAAATAACACAGAATGAACTTACAGAAACAATGTGATTAACATATTGTACTAAAGAGAATTGCCATGGTTTCTGAATATAAGTCTTCTAACTCAAAACTAGTTCTGCCTAAACCTGAATTTAAAAGGATGCCTTCTGAACACTGAATCACTGAAAGGACATAACTAGCAGCAAACTTGTAGGTAGAATTAAACAGGTGAATTCAGCCAACTGCAAAACACATACACAATATCCACTTCATTAAGGGCTATGTTCTGAGAGACTGTTTTGCCACAATGCTCCCCAAATCATTCCCAGTTATTGATTTGCAATGTCCAAGTGGATGAATGTTACTCTGATAAGGATGATGATAATGATGAATGCTTCAAAGTTGAATGATTGTGCCTAGCTGTCTGACAGATAAGCTTCTGAACATGTCCGACATTACTGGGAAAATACAACATAAAAATTGAACAGGTATTGCTCCAATCCTAAACTAAAACTCCTTTGTATATGCCTTCACCTTCACCAATTGCCTGCAAGCCTAAATTTCACAAATAAAAAAGTGCATTTTTTACATCATATTAGCTAGTAGACAACCTTTTGGTAGACCAAAGAAAACATTACAGTGACCTGACAGGCCTTAATATTAACCTGGAGGTATGCAAAAATCTGCCTATTTCTTGTTCAGATTGACTTTTATTATCTGCTTATCAGAACCTGAGAGTATTGACTGCAGAACTGTCTATTCCTTTCGTGTGTCAAGCTTGGAAAAATGGTTGTCGGTCAGTAGTCAGACTCTTGCTGTTGCCTTGACACACAAAAAGTGGATTTCATTAGAGACAGCCTAGCACTTTCTTCATTCACTGAGTGATTTGGCTTCACAACTTGTTGCCCTGGGAAAATAATTTAAAAATACATTACAAATACATTATCCCTCATTTTAGCATGCATATGTTCTTGAACGCTTACAGTACTTTAGCATTCTCTTACAGTTGAAGGTGAGAGCAAGATTCTTTTGTTCTGTCAGCCAGGATCACAGGATCACCCAGCAGAAAGGTGCCATGAGCAGCAGGACAATAACACGACAACCCAGCACTGCCTAAGGCTGATGTTCCATTTGAGTCTCCGGAGATTTTCCAAAAGGAAAGGGAATGGACATGTTGCTCTAGGGCTCAGAAGAGGTTCATGGTGCGGGTCTGTGCCCCAGGCAAGCTTGCAGAGATGGGCATGACTGCACGCAGTGTAAACCAGCTCTGTGCTAGCCCATGCAATGCTTGTCCAAAGCATTCAGACAGATCTAAACCAGCTACACACCTAAAACATGTCCGTGTTCTGAAGGACAGTCCTTTTTTTTATTTTCAGCATATTATGTTGCTTTTTATACTATTGCTGTCTATTAATTTTACCTTTCTAGAAAAGTTTAGGACTAAATCCCTTTGTTTTTCCACATACTAATAGGATAGTCTTATCAAGAGAGACATTAAAGCAGCCCGTATTTTCTGAGCAATCTGCATCGATCCAGGTTAGTAAAAAAATACACAGGTTACCGCAGAGCTTAGGAAATGAAACACTGATCCTAGGCAGTAGTACTAAGAGCTTTACAGGTTTAATGTTTTACAGCTGTGGAGGTGTATGTTTGTATATTTCTAAACTGCTTAAATCAGTGGGATGCAATACCGTAAGCCTTGAGGATCAAGCTTATTTTTGAAGGTTCAGGGGACAATAACAAATGCTGACACAGATTCTCTGTATTATTCTGAGCTATATTTTTGAAAGTGTAAGGTGAATTCAGAATATTTTTACATTAGATAGACTCTCGCAGACTTTTTCCTTCCAGATAGGCTTGGGACAAATGCTAACATTTTCCTGTTTTGCCATATTGTGCTATTTTTTTCCCATCAATTATTGTGGGCACAACACAGCTCCCCAGCATCATGGCAAGGTGAAAAAGGCAACTTACCAAAAGCCAGTAGCCCTTTTCTGATGTTTTGTTCACAGAGGGGTGCATACTGTGCAAAGGGTGAAGTTGCAAGGTCTGCCTAAGCAGATTTTACCAGGTTATTTTTGTGCCATTTCAGTGACCTGAACTGGTTTGCTGTAGAGGGCACTCAGGTTGGCAGAAGGCGGGTGGTGTGAGCAAGACGTTAGGCTTTGAGGGGCAAGAACTGAAGTTCTGCATCTGGGCACTAACAAACCAGATCAAGTTGTACCCTGAAACTCAGTCTAGGGGAGTTTTTTTTCTGCTGTTTAAGGGAACTGAGTCATGGAGGAATCCTCCTGAACAGCTTAAGGAATGCTAGAGCCGAAGCAAGGGAATGCAGTCAGCTCAGAGGTACGATGTGGCAGAGCCATAGCATAAGAAGATGTTCCGGCAGACAGAGAGTTAAAGAGAAATAAGCATTTCATTGCAAGATTTGTCTGAGAGGTTTCTGTTTAGCCCTACCTAGCAATAGCAACCAGAAAATCCTGTTAAGGAACAGCAGCAGTAATGCACACAGAGACCTCCTTCTGTAGAAGGAAAAGTGTGAGGTCAGTATGAATTGGGGCCTAGGGATGAAAATGTGTGACTGGATGACACTGCATACGTTGCTACGCAGCAAAGAGATATGCTCATCCAAGTTGCATAAGAAGCAACAACAACAACATAGGTCTTACATTCTTTCCCCTCCAAGTTACACAAATATGCAAATTTAACATCAAGTTGTTGATTTTTAATCATTTGTAGTGGAGATATTACAACTAGTACCCTCAAACTAATGCTTTGAAAACTATGATTACTAGATAATAGCCAATAAAAAGCCCACATACAAATTTTTGTGCCAAGAGGGGCAAGCTCGGTATATGTATGCCAGCATACCATATTACTTGTTAAAACCAAGGTCTCATAAACAGCATGCTCACAGGAAACCTCATTACAGAGAGTACACTAGCTACTACCTAGCAAAAAATATATCTGAAAATACACTGTGAAGACTTGGAATATTGATATACTGCGTATAAATCTGATGGGGAAAACTGTCAAAGGTTCCAAACTTCAATAATACCTGCATTAGCAGAGTTAATTGGAAGTCTTACCTATAACCTTGCCTGAATATTTCCTCTTCTTGCAATGATCTGTTATTTCCTTGCTTGTTAATGGAACAACAGGTAGAAATTTCCCAAGTGACAGCCTGCTCTGCAGGCTGGCTTATAAACACAGAGGAGTACTTTATAGCCATCCTCTGTTAAAGCTATCGTTCTGGGGATACAATTTGCAATCTTCCTAACCAACTTGAAACAACCTCAAATATTTTGTTTTCCTATTAGAAAGGCAGAAAAATAGCACATCAATTTGTTGATTTTTTTTTTTTCTTTGAAGGAATTCTTGGATACTACAAAGACCTGTTTCAATTTTTCTAAAACTTTAATAATATAAAAAACGAACACTTGGAGATACTGTGCCTAAGAGCTGTAACTGAAGGGAATACAACGATACAGTGGTAGAGGGAAAATACACTGGTAGAGAGTAAAAATTATTTCATTAGGAGATTTTCTCTCTAAGGTTTCCATTCATCCCTACACAGGAATAAAAAGTAGAAAAGACTGTAAAGGAAGAGTAAACAGTAATATATATAAGGGCTAGACAGCTGCAGTCCTTTTTTTTTTTAATTAAATTGAGCAGAGTATATATATGCACATATATTAGCTTTCAATATATTAGTGTTTGTTTTCTCTACTTTTTTGGCATAGAAGTTCATTTTAAAAATAAGAAACATGTCAGGATGTTTTTCTTTAATTTAAAAGAAGATCTTACGTCCTTCTTGGAACTCTTACTCTATTTGGGTCTTTAAGTCACGGTATGAGGTTTTTTAGCTCCTTATTACACAATTCAACAGACGTATAATGGGACCTCTGCTTCACAAGAGGAGAGGGAACACAACACAGGAATATTGTACAAGCTCAGAGCAGCATTATAATCCTAGTGCAGCAGGCAGACAAAGTTTCTTTGTTGGAAGTCAGTTCTGGTCCCAATTGTCTTATGTTTGAGGTGAAACTTGTAAAACAAACTAAAACAGAATCATTCCCATCTATAAATCGTGTGATTTATCATTAGGCCTAAAACTACCAATGTATAGATCTCCAATGGCCAGAAATAATGGAAAGTCTACATCACCTGTTGTGCATACTCGTTTGCTATTTAAACTTTTCCTGTTTCCCTTCCTAACCCTAACCCTAACCCTAACCCTAACCCTAACCCTAACCCTAACCCTAACCCTAACCCTTTCACCTTCTTAGGTTACAATATTAATATTCCTTCAATGAAGCTTGTCTATGTGAATTAAATTGTACTTGAGTTCTGAAGGATTCAGATGCTCTATAATTTTATCCTATTTTTTTCTACAGATTGCTTTTTTTTTTTGAGAAAAAAAAGGCTTCAGCAAGAAGGTGTTGCCACTAGCTCTCGGCTGCATGAAGAAAAAATGTCAGAGCAGCACTTGGAGCGTCCAATTTAGATAAGAGTAAGTTCTATTTGGAAAATTTTAGAGAATGCTAGGATAAGAAGGTTATCTGCTGACCAGCTGAATGACAGTCAAGAAAATGTAAGCATCCTTCACAAAGGATGGTTGTATCAGAGAGAGTACATTAACAAAATGAGTAAGAACCTCCTACTCAGAATCATTTACAAAGTTATTGTACCAGATAAGAAACAGCTAGAGATCAGGAGTCTATCTCTTATAAAACATGACTAGATACCTTAATCTTAGGAGTGATGAATCTTTACTCTTGAGCTCTTGAATGTATCTGAAGATTTACATACACTTATTCCAATAATTTAAGGTTTGACAAAATACTGATACAGCTTGTAAGCCTTCCCTTGTGGAGGCACAGCTGAACTGGCAAAGCAGCCTTCTGCCAGTAGAGCTGACAGTCAATACTTCAAGTCACATAAAAGAAATCATGGAATAATTTCTTTTTCTGCTAGAGTCACTGCTGCACACCAGGGCTCCTGCTCCTGGGGAGATTATCAACCAGAGGCCTCCTCCTCTGCTCCTTTTTTTCTTGCTGGGTGGCCCTAGTAAAACCCTGACACAGATATGAGGTCTCAGCACAAGGGGAAATGTCTTAAACAGCTCCATGAGCAAAGACAGCAGGACAATGTGGCCTCTGGGCCTGAGGCACTGGATTGACTCACTAAGGAAGTGTGAATTCCCATGGGATCTTCTCCCAGGGTGCAAGCACTGGAGGGACTGCACTCATCGAGGGGTATCTCTGCTACTTTGTAAATTATCAGGAATCTATCAAGTCTCCCATTTACAAAACAAGGATAAAAGGTAACTGTAAATGACCAAAAGGATGGAAAAGTAACTGGCTATACCAAAACCAGAGAGGAAAGAAACTGAACTCAGTAACATTCCTACTACCCTCCCCAAGGAGAGATGTACTATTACTTGCAAATTCCTACTGCTAAGACTATCCTTTCTTACTTCTTTGATTATGATGATTGTTGGAATATATATATCATTTAAAAAAACCCCCAACCCAGTATATGATTTGTAATTTACAGAGAAAAGAAAGTTGAAGAAATTCCTTAACTAAAAGTTATATTCTTAGCTCTTATTCCAAACTGGGCCACTTTACCAGATAATATGATTTATTCTTAGCTCCTCTTTGAGAAGGAAATGTGTGTCCATCTATGCTCCAGAGATAATGCACTTCTTCTAGACCTCTATGGCCAAAAATGATCAGTATCTTGGTAGTTTTATGCAGTAAGTCTATGCAATAAGAAAAGTGCAAGCTTACTTTGCAAACCAGAGGCTTACTTGGAGCCTCCCTCATCTCTGTTACCACTTCTGAAGAGCTCAATTCCTCGCAAGCAGAGGAGCTTCTCCTTTCTTCTCTTTTCTTCTGTATTTTATAGCATTGGGGTTTTCTGCCTCCTGATTACTGATTTTGCTGTAACACTTCACAGAGTGTGAATACACATCTGTGAGCATAAGAAGTGCTAACACTGCAGTATCTCCATTTTAGCAAATGTTACTTTCAATAAGCATGCTTCGTTGGAGACAGCAAGAGTGTGTTTGTGCGAGACTAATCTTCTGGAAAAAAGAAATTGAGCCATCTTGATAAGATAATTTCCACCTAATATTTTAGATCTGCAATAAAGATGTCTACAGTCAAGCTAATACCCTGTATTTTCTTTAGAGTCAATGAAGAGAAATAAAAATTTGGACTATATGATTTATGTGACCATTTTTAAACACATAATTTAGAATGGACTCATGTACATCCTACAAGTGCTTAATACTTTCTATGAACTAAAAAGGTCCTCACTGAGAAGCTTGGCTACATCAACATTTACACTCTAAACATTTGTTTTGGCATTATGAACCCAACCTTCTCTAAAGCAGAACAAAAAAAAGGGAAAAAAGAAAAGAAAGAAGAAACTAATGAAGCAAATCTGATTGTCAGAACTGTGTCTTGAAGAGCTGGAGAGTTGTTAAATTCCTTGCAGTTTTCTAGCTGTGCTGCACAAGTTCATAATTTGAATCTTCCTTCCATCTACAACTGGATGCTGTTGATTTAATTTCACACAGATACTAATTCATTAACAAATCAATTTAATCAACTAAGCACAATCAATGCAACCCCAGCTACAAATTTGATTTGTTGATTGTACTAGTCTCTTGTAATCAGTTTTGTAAAAGAAAAAAGTTTACAGGTTAATTGATTTTTATCCTACTGGCTTGTTAAACTTCCATAAAATGCTAAAAAGAACATTGAGACCTTCTGCCCCCAAAAAGAAACACAACTTGTAGCTCTGCAAGAACAGATATAAAGCAACTGAACCTTTTGCCATTTTGCCATGCCTCTGACTTACAACAGTCACCCGCAGAAGATCAATAAGTTAAAGCACTCTGAAATGATAATGAGGTTCTCACACCAACCAGTAGGAACTGTTAGAGGATAGGTGAAATGTGATACAGAAGTATTTGTCTCACAAAGAGAAGAAAATCACCTATCCGAAAGACCTAGCACGGAAATCCATCTTGTGTTTCACCTGGCAAATACATTTGAAAATTCAGAGGTTATAGCAGAACCCTTTCTTCTTCCAGACCAGAAAATGATACTGGGAAATAATTTATCCTAGAGTTTCATGCTCTCAATTTACTATTTACTATTCCAACTTACAGGAGTTGTTTTCCTTCCTGGAAAACAATTCAAGAGAAGGGGAAGATCTTAAAGGGACAACAGACAACAGCGTAAGGAGATCTTTTGTCTATGATTGCCAGATTAAGGTCATCTAGTTTTATGTATCCTGAAGTACAGAAATAAGAAAAGCCCCCTAAACCAACCACCAAACTTGATTCCTTAAAAAATGGGGAGAAAATTGAGACTTCCAGAGAAGCAAGAACTGCTACCAAAGGATACTGAGAATAAGGGAGATGAGATCCTACATTTCCAGGATTGTTCCACCTATGTTTATGGTCCCTCAGCATCAAGATATTCAAGGTGAGAGATGTAAAAATGCACTTGTGGGCAGTGGTTTTAGTACCAGTTTATTGATACACAGTGTATCCATTCTGTGTGTTTTAGTGCACAGTTATCAATGGTGGTTTGTCAGCTGTGCATGAAGAACTTCAAAATGTATTGAGGTTGTCGTATGATCCAAACTGGGTGTTCAGCTGCAATTTGAACAGTATTTTCTCTGCAATGGGGATAGAAATCTGTGAAATTGGTTACTTTATGGAGTGGATTAACCCTGGCTGGATGCCAGACACCCACCAAAAACTGCTCTATCGCTCCCCTCTACAAGTGGACAGTGGAGAAAAAATACAACAAAGGTTTAATGAGTTGAATAAGGACAGGGAAAGATCACTCACCAAATAGTGTCTTGGGGAAAACAGGCTTGAATTTGGGATAGTAACTGAATTTATTATTAACAGAATCAGAGTAGGATAGTAAGAAGTAAAATAAATCTTAAAAACAACTTCTGCCACTCCTCCCTGCCGGCTCTACCTCCTCCCCTGCAATGGTGCAGGAAGACAGGGAATGGGAGTTATGGCCAGTTCATCACGCATGGTTTCTCCTGCTGCTTGGGGACAGGAGTCCTTCCCCTGCTCCAATATGGGGTCCCTCCCATGGGAGAGAGTTCTCCATGAACTTCTCCAAAGTGAGTCCATCCCACAGGCAACAGCTCACAAACTGCTCCAACGCTGGTCACATTTTCATGGGGTGCAGTCCTTCAGGTACAGCCTGCTCCAGGATGGGACCCCCACAGGGTCACGAGTCCTACCAGGGAACCTGCTGCAGCATGGGCTCCTCTGTTCACGGGTCTGCAGGTCCCTGCCAGAAGCCTGCTCCAGCAGGGGCTTCCCACAGGGTCACAGCCTCCCCTCAGGCATCCACCTGCTCTGGCATGGGGCTCCTCCGTGGGCTGCAGGGGCACAGCTTCTTCACCATGGTCTTCACCATGGATTTCAGGGGATTCTTGGCCCTGGCACCTGAAACACCTCCTCCTCCTCCTTGTCCACTGACCTTGGTGGGTCAGGGCTGTTGCTCTCACATGTTCTCACCCTGCTCTTCTCTGGCTGCAATTACTTCTGCACAGTAACTTTCTTCTCCTTCTTAAATCTGGCATCACAGAGGCGTTACCACCATTTCTAATTGGCCAAGCCTTGAGCAGCAGCATGTCCAGCTTTGGGGCTATCAGGGATTGGCTCTGCCGTACATGGAGGAAGCTTCTGGCAGCTTGTCACAGAAGCTATGCCCGTAGACCCCCACTACCAAAACCTGGCCACAAAACCCCAATCCACTATATCACTGCCAAAAGGTAGCAGATGTTTTTGTATAACTCATCAACGAAAATTGTTATTTTATCCTCCAAAACAAGGTTCTAATACTGATAGAACCACTCTTAATACCTAACTGAGCATTAACTAGAGGAATTAAATCACAAAGTGACCAACAATAAAGTTTTTGTCAGTGTGCTAGCCCCATAGCTATAAACAGTAAGACAGAACTGGAGGGAAATTGTAGTTTTCCCAGTTTTCATTCTTGTGAGTAAGGGCATCAAAGGTAATGCAGAGTAGAAAGGTAACCTCACACACTGGAAGTGATATATAAATATGACATCACCCAAAGATCCAGCAACGCTTCACAGGCTCAAATACTACTTACAGCAAAGAAGGTGCAAGTGGAAATATTTCTCTTGTGCTTACTGGTGCTATGTCTGATCTGCACATGCATAGCTGACCAAGGCTCAGCTCTGAATATTTATGATATATGATCAGCATGTAAGGTATTTATACACATAATTGATGGTTGTACCTATTAAAGCAGTTTGATCAGTAGAGCAGAATGTATCAGTACAAAATTTTTGAAATGACCAGCACTGGACCTTAGTGGGGTGGGGAACACATTGTGTTGGCATTAGGGAGTTTTATATCAATATAATGTTAGAGTTTTACAAGAAAAAGATATTTTGATTCAAAAAGAAAATAAATTCCTCCCCGCCCCCACCCCCCCGCAGAAGTCCTTTTGCTCAAATTAAGTAGTGACAGCAGGAAAAACAACCAGATCTTAGTGATCACCTTTGTCTGTATTTTCTTTCTCCTAGATTTTCTACACTCACACAGGCCTGTCCCAGGTCTTTTAAAGGATATAAAATACAACTGTGATTACTTAATTTCTGAAGGCAACACAAGAGAAAAGAGAGAACAAGGAAATGAAAGGCTAAATCACTAGCTGGATTAAAGCAAGCTGTGGTCCCTGTGTTTTCCCAAGCACAGACACAGATCGTGGGTATTTCAGAAAGAAGGAAATTACTTATGACCTTGCACACGAGATAGTCTGGCTATCTGGTCATTACAAAAAGAAGCTTATGATCCTCTCTGATATGAACTGATGTGGAAACATGGCCTGCCTTGAATTAAGCTGAACACAGAAATTCAACAAGGGAGATTCCCTTCTGTCCTTTTTGCAGTTTATTTTAAATCTAATTTATAAAGCAGTGCCCTTAATCTGCTTGTAAACTAGTTTTAAACTGTCAAGAGTTGTGCAGCTATCAAGGAAAATTGTACATTTTAAACAACTGCCTAACTGAGTATTTACTCTAGAGATACAGCTGCATCCAAAAAAGGTATTTCATCTTCACGGGCAAATATTTTCAAGTTTTATAATTTCATAAATGATTTTTAAAGAGAATTTAAATCTTCAGCTACTACTCCTCAGCAGCCACTGAGAGAAAGGAATGGAAAGTAACACTGTCCTTCAGTGCCTCAGCAGTGCCCTTGTTTTTTATTTTTACAGCGGTAGCTAATATCTCACTCGCTGGTTCCTCCTTTATGTCATACACCTGTCTGTCTTTTGTCACTTCTGTGACAGCCATTCTGTTATTTAAACATATCTTTCCCTTGCATCTAATATAATCACAAGCCTATCTGCAAAGGTGAAGCTGTGTCTTCTCACTTGTACTTGAGCAAAACTCCTGTGAATTTCAGTGAGAGGATGGAATCCTGTTTGCTGAATTTCCATGTGTAAACGCCCTCAACAAAAAGGAGAAACATGCTAATTTCACTGGGAACATCCTTACCAAGATCTGCTTTTAGCCACAGACAGAGGCAATTCCTCTCCCAGCCTGTGAAGAGGGCTGGGGGTGCATGGAGACATGACTTTCTTTCACTGCAGAGTTAGCTTCAGTTAATATTTGTGCTGTTGGTAACTCAGGTCCCATTCATGAAAAAAACACCCACCAACAGACCAGTAACTCTCATTCAAGAATAGTTATGCTTTCAACAGGAGTTATCTTACCCAACAGTGGAAATCAGCTACACAGCATTGCTATGGTGTTAATTTACAGGGTGGCTTTCCTCATTCAGGCCACATTAACTTGAGGGGCATTAGCTTGAGTGTATGCAATTTAAACTAATTCTTTAGTAAGGACAAGTTCTATCAAGTAGCTTTTAGCATAACCTTATAACCATTCTGCCAGTAGTTCCTTATCAGGAATTCATTTTAAAAGAAGAGCTTTGTCCCTACTCCTAATGGAGTGTTGCACTGGGAAAAGCAACCAACCATTTGCCAGGTATTTTAGCATGCCAGACTTGCTGCTCCCTCCTAGATCAGAACAGAGTCACAATAGAGTAATTTTTATTTCACTTGTTGTTCTATGTGCTTTGACCTCAAGGTTTAGTAATTTTTACCAGGAGGACCTATTATGATGAGTGCTTTTTGCTAGCCAGCGTAAATCCTTGGCAGCCAGTCCCCTCAGCCTGACTGAAGCAATCAATCTGCCAGAAAATTGCAACAGTATCATGTGCTATGAATATTTTATAGTTTACTTACCCTAATTGCCCAAGCACTAAAGTCATCCTGGTCACACCTGTTAGGATATTTTGTCCCCTATGAGGCTGAAAAGCAGGTCAAACCCCAGAGTATTCTCATAATTTGGTTAAAGAAATATGACTAGGACTAAGAAACAGATGAATTGATGAGCTTCTCCAGACCATAGAGCTCTCAAAGCACTTTCATGACACCTGACTTCTTTTAACCCTGCCCACAGGTGCTTTGCAGACACGCTCTGGGTCTGGAGCCATGCAGTGACCATTCCATTGGTTTGTGCAGTGGGTTCTGTGGTACATGCTGAAGAGGAAGGCTGATAATTATTCTCTGCATCAACGTCAGATGCTTCTAGGTTCAAATTCAAGCTCCTCTCAGGAGAAATGCTAACCATAATAAAAATTTACTTTAGCATCTTCTTTTAGGATTTTTGCATCACAGGACCTGATTTGAATACCAGCCTCTGGAACGCCAGACAACTCCAATACACTTACTGAAAACGTAAATGTGAAGGTTGTCCTGCCCTGGATTTTCCTGCATTCAGGTTATCTGAAGAAATACCTGTTCTATATCACAGTTCCAGATTCACTATGTTCTATGCAGCTGGCAAAGTTATGTTCCTCCCTCTTTCTGGTGAGGCTGAGATAGATGCCAAATGTATGTGGAGCATGGATGTATCATAAGGATTAGCAAGAAAGCTTTAAAGAATGTACTACAGTAGGGATTCCCTCTGAATGCAAGCAGAAGCACAGTGTATCAGCACATTACGGACAAGAGTGATGCTCAAGGAAGAGACAAAAAACTGTCTTGTCTACCATAACATGAAAATTAACTTGATTCTGGTCCTCTTTTCCTAGGACAGGCTATATAGAACTGGAAAAATGTAAGTGGCTTTGTTTCAGCATTGCACCTGGGCTTATTGTTTAAAGACAAGAACACCTTCACAGGTACACCCGAGTTATACCACAGTTCCAGCAAGAAGCACATGATGTCTGCAGCATGTACTGCTGTGGTAATGCAGCAGGTGCTTAGAGATTCAAACAAACCCATCTTTCCGTGCAGGCCACGCTGCTATTCCACAGGCCGTGATAAGAGCTGCTGGGTGGAGGCCAGCTTTGGATGTATAGCAGTGCTCTAAGCACTAAAAGCAGTTGGGAGTCCTGTTATGAACCTTTGGAATTTGGCATTGTGGTAAAATGAGATTATGGCCCACAGATTCAGAACAGACGTGATATTCCTGCCAGAAATAGGAAACAATGGCTGCGGTAGCATTCAGTTCTCAGCTGTCATGCATATTGAAAATTGGCAGGAATCCCTAAAAAAAGAATGTTTGCTAATTGCTTCTGTCCAGGTCTAACCATATTTAGCACAGAAAGCAGTTTACCAGATTCATTAGCATATTACATCATATGCTATCTGTCTCTCTGCACCTCAGTTTCTGTTGGGGTTCATCATTAGAAATTAGAGAAAGCAGAACAGAATAAAGAAGCCGTCACAATTCAATAAATCCCAGGAAACTATCACTAGAGAAGGAGCCTAAACCAGGAATGTCATGTATTATGTCTATTACACGTGATGGTTTATGCTTTTCATGGATTTCCTGTAAAGATTTTGACTTGGCAATTAGTGATGAAAATAAAGCTACATAAAATGTTTCTAATTTTTTGCCTATTCTTCTGCTGGTGAATGACTTTTGATATGTAATGCAGTAACACACCAAGGCTATTTCTTAGATATGTTAGTTACAGTCAGCTGCTTTTCTAGAATAAAGATGTCATTGGAAAGTTCTCTACCTGATTCCCCTATGACAAGGATTCTTGTATGCACACATAAAGTGAAAATATGATCCTTTTCTGAAATAGATTCATTACCATGCTTTAGCAGCTGCTGAAGTGATTTGAAAAGTTTAGTGCACACCTGAACTGGCACTCATGTATACCCAGAATGATCTGTAGAGACACTAAGGTTATGTGTCTATCACATGTTCCCAACTGTACTGAAATAGATTTAAGACTGTTTAAGCACATTTGCCTTAAAGTGATGTGAAAGCCCTTGGCCACTTCCAGAATGTAGGTCATACAATTTTTCTAGGAAAATCTTTTATATATTTTTCTTTTCAGGAGGAAAAATGCCTTTGTATCACAAGATAAAGCATTGTAAGCTTGTTTTTCCTTTGAGCAACAGGAAGCACAGTGATAGTTTGGTCTCAGTGGAGGAAGCTGCAGGCACCTTAAGCCTCACAGGACTGCATGCATAATACTCTGCTGGGATAAGACCAAGGAGGAACTGTTATCAATCAAAATCTGTGAGAAAAGCTGCTGCTGTTAAGAACTGTTCATGTAACGTCATTGCCCTGGAACTTCCAGGTCAATCTCTTGACCTGGAAATACTGGACCTGGATAAGCTGCCCCTTCTCCAGATGTACATGAGAAATGAACACCATTTCAGGGCCTTGACTATCCAAACAAACTAGTAGGCTATCTCTGCAGAGAGAGTAAGTCACACCACCCAGCACAAGCCAGCATGAAGTCGCTCTTCTGCTATTTTTACAATTTTACTTAGTAGTAATACCTGAAAAATGCCAGGCAATTGTCATTTCCAGTTAAATCTTTTCAGCAGCAGTAATATAAACATTTTATAGCACAGCACATCCTACTGAGAGTCTCCATCCTGAAAAACACTTACGTCAAAATGTTCTGCTATGTGCACCATCAGCTGAAGAGTTACAGGGGTGTCACCATCATGGGTACTGCCTACGTTCTTGTAAATCAAGTCAGAACTTCTTCAGCTTAGGCAGCTTGCCTTAGAACTAGCAAATTAAACAAATATGTTGAAGATGCTACTTTAGTGACAGTGTCTGTACTTACTAGATGAGCTACAAATACGAGATAGCACTGGTGTAATATTTTCAAGTGTGGCCAATGGGGACATCTGCCTACAAGCAACACAAATCACAACACATTTTTATTTATTTTATTACTATACTAAGCTTCTATGTTACAATACTCAGCTTCTACACATGGGACATACCTGATAACAAAGAGATTTTGCTTTGGGATGTATTTCATGTTTACTAAAATACTCCATCATGCTGTTGTTCTTCCATAAACAAACCCATGTCTTATTGCTTCAAACCAAGTTTCTTACTTTTAAGTCAATCTTGCATTAAGCAACCATTCTATTCTCCCTCTGATTATGCTCTGAATGGGCAAACAAGCCTGAGTGTCAAAAGACCACTGCTGTGCTTATTGCAAATGGATAGATGTACAGAAATGACTGAGCTCTCTCCTCTAAAGTAGATTAAGGGGTGAGTGGACTAAAAATTTTGCATATTTGGTATACAGGACTTGATTTGCTCTAAATGACAGTAAATTACATGTGATTTCTGGAAGTTAGTACTGTACATCAAACTAAACATGACATGATAGTTATCATTCAGATTAGAGAGTGTCTGCTGTGGGCACTGGGCATCTGAAAGGGAACCTGAAGCAGTTTATGCTGAGGGACACAAAGAATGCAAAGGCTGAACCAACCTCGGGTTTCCAGGGCTATTGTTTCTTGCACTGGCTCTGAATACTGGGCACTGTTCAGTGGTATGGAAAGCTAGATGCTCAAGGACAGCTACTCTCTCACCTATGACTGTAAAAAACACATAGTACTTTCTGCTTCTGACAGCTGATTTCAGACTGAAGGCTGTATATTGTCCCCTTGATGAAGTACGCCCTTGAGTAAAATTTGAAACTTGATTTTGTGTTTGTTTAAGTGGAAGCAGTGGACCACAAACACATCTGTCCTTTCCTTCAGCAAAGGAACAGCAAAACCTTCATTAATCAAATACAGTAAATGTTAAACACAGACTCTATTAACTCAGAGTAAATAAGCTACATGATTACTTTCAACTTGGAGGTCAAGACCAAGGGGATTTCTCAGAGTCCACTTCGTAACAGGCTACTTTTCTGCCCTGCCACACCCTTTCCCCTCTCCATATAAAGCACAGAAAGAAATGGGAACCGTCCAAAGAAGAACCAGGACATGAAGTCCACAAGTAATTCATCTTGATTTTGGTGAACTACCTTCCATCTATAGGCTTGAGGCAGTAGCAGAATTCACCTTCATATGAATAAATATTTTATTCCGCACATGTGTAATGCATCCACGAAAAAGAAACACAAGAACATAGTAAAAACAACTGTAAGTTTTCCAAAATATGACTACTTACAGAAATTACATACTTACTTACAGAAATTCCTTTAATACATTTGCAAGCAAACTCATATGAAATGATATGCATATTCACAAATGCAATGAGTACATTTCTCACATTTAATTAGCATGGCAGAATTTCTGCACCAACAATTTATCTGTGAAAATTATGATAAAGATTTTGCAGATGCTGTGAAGACATTACAGTAAAAAACACCCAGCAAAAAATATGAACTAATTACATAATGAACCTTGAAAAATCAAGTTCTCACTTGGTACGTCACTGGTGGTATATCAGATATCTGCATCAGTGGCACCCAAAAGCAGTAATCTGGTCTATAAACATTGGTGATTATACTTAATAACTAGGTCCTAATTTTGCTGAACTGACTCTCCAGGATTAGGTGTCTGCAGATGCCTCCAGTGCTTGGAATGATTCATTTATGTCAAACCAGGACATCTATGTCAAACTAGGTAGCTCCCTACAGCAGATATTTGTTTTTTAGAAGTGTACCTCAAAAAATCCATACTGTAAATCCCCCTTGCTCTTCCTTAGCCTATAGGCATCTTTTAATGTCATTATATGCCTATATACGTCTGTATGTCCCTTATCCCAGTATATGTGGGAGCAAATTATTTTCTAGTACTCAGCTGGAAACCGGAGGAATCTCTGCCCACATGAACATGCTGCACACCTGAGATCACAAGGGCTGACCCTACCTTAGCCAGCTGTGCACACCAGCAAAAGCAGCTCTGTGGAGCAAAACGCTTGTAACTGGAGATCCCACATCTGCAATTTTCCCAATTTGCAGCTTTTCACTTCAGAGCAGCTCTGGTCTGATTCCACTGGCTGAATACTTGTTTTCAGCTGGAACATGCTATGAAAACCCCTGGAGAAAATCTTAAAGCTTTGTTTCCTCCCAAAGGAAAGCATCTCACATGTTCTGAGAGCTCTGCACTGCAAACCAAAGCACAGTGTGTAGGGAGAGTTGGGAGAGTTGCATTGAAAAGTGCCCTCCTAATTTGAACTAAAAAGTTAATGTGGACATACCCCATCTCACCAAACCATTGAAAGGGTGAAATTCTCTTTCCTCCGTCTCACCTTTCAGGAAAGCTGAGGAGTTACAGTGCCAGGGAAATTTAAATGCAACTACTAAACTTCAGCAAATGGTAATATATGCAAATATAGCTTCAATGTGAAGCTGCCTCTCCCACAAAACCTTGGGCAGAAAGTTATGAGCTTTTGCTGAGTGGCATTCCACAGAGCCAAAAACCTATGTTAATCCAAGATGATGTGAGACAAGGTTTCCAAATATGTGTGCTCTGCAAAACTGTTTACTTGCAATATATGCTCAGTGGTAAAGATAATTTTTTTCTATTAGTCATGACTAATTTGTGGGTCAAGGCCAAACAAATTTAGAACAGACCTCTGCATATACTTCTGCCTCCTTACACTAATTGCAAGCCAGCTTACACCAGGGCAAAACCTGGAGGGCCTGCTGGAAGCTTCAGCAGATACTTGGGTCTGTCAAGTAGACATGCTTCATAGGTGCAGTTAGCTTGCAGCCAGTGTGAAAAATATTCAATGCTCTTCATGATGGTGTGTATTTTAATTTTATTTAATAGCCTTTTAAATCTAGGAATAATTTTTAAAATTATATATTCACACAACTGTTCACAAATACAATAACAAGACCTTCTCCATGGGAGAACAAGGAAAACTATGAAAAAAATCAATGAAAAATTTGAAGTCCCTTCATGGAGTTAGCACTGAAGGAGGTAAATCAGTTTGTGACCAATTTAATGTGGCTTAGGTTGTAGTGAGTAGAGCTTCGGAATGAGATTCTATGTGAATTTAAGGTGTTTTAAGTTACATAAACTGATCATTGTAAATACTTTGTAGAGTATGGGGATGGGAAGGACTCAATGATCTCATTCACCTTATATCAGTGTTCCCAAATATAATGTGCTTATTATTCAATAAATTGTCTTCAAAGACAATGTGTGTATAAAAATAAACTATCTCTACACGTCGGAATGAATTCATGTTGATAGAGGACAGCAACATCACAGCACACCACCATCACAGAGCTCCAGTTCTGGCTTAGTTCTGATCCTCTAGGAAGATGTAGGAAATAGGTTTAAGAGCAAAATAACTGGGAATGAGTATGCCTCCATAAGGAGCATGTTATGCTTTTCAGGGCTGTAAAAATTTCTCCCTATCCAGATCTTGTTCTGTAAGTGACAAACACTTGTCTTTCAGTCCCTTCTAGAAAGAATAACCACTGTCATATCATCATTTTGCATCACAGGTGCCAGTGATTTTTGTCTTTTAAATTATCTTAATAAAGAGTACAATTAATTTAAATCAACATAAATTGTTCCTAATATGCACTTGGTGCTGTTGTGTCTGTTTTCAGCCTAGAAAGAAGAGTTTTTCTTCAAGTTTGTTTGTATTTTGTTGGTCAGATGAAAGATGCTTATTTTCCTCTATCTCATCTTGCCTCCCTTGTACTTGTAAAGGACATTTCCCCATCCCTGTAACTGCTCCAGCCTTTAGCTGCTTCCTGAGCATTCATATGGTTATTGATTTCTATCTCTAGCTGCTTGCCAGTATTAGACATAAAAATATACCAAAAAAAGAGAGCCATAAGACACTGAACAGAATATCTGCATCAGAAGTCAATTAGGCAAAATTCAGAGGGCGATCCAAGGAATTTCAACATACTTCTATATATTTTTGCTTCTTGCTTCTTCACTGTCTGCAATACCCCCTAACAAAATTCTTCATTCAGAGCCTAGAAAAATCCTATGCATGTTTCTCAAGGAGATTTACTAAGTGCATACCTGAAGTTTGGGAAGGAAGAGTCGCAACAGTATGTTGCCTTTGAATATTTTATCTCTTCCTGATACTGATAATAAATAGATTTGCACAAAATTTGATGCACAGGAGTCATGAACTGAAGGAAATAAGCTTGTAATATATGCTTGTGACAAGCACTATCAGATTTTGACATCAAAAAGAAAAAGTTTAAATTAAGGTTAATAAGACCATGTTCCATCACATTTCCGCAGTAATTCTGGGAGAAAGTGTTGCTTGTGAGACTATTTCAAGAACTGAGAAGACTAACGATATCTTTGATCTTAAGTTTATTTCTCTCTTTGGGTATCTTCTTTCTTTGAATGTGTTTTCTTTCACATTGATTACTGCTGTATTAGTCAAGCTCTTTTTGATTATAGCCACCTGTGATAGTTTCTACTGAGATGAAATTCAACTTTTAAAATGTGCTTTACTATTTTGAAGTGTTTTCTTTCTACTTTTCCTCTTTCTACTTTCTCAGTAAAATTAGGAGCTCTTTGGAAACTCTGAGACCTCCTTTAGGCATGCCTGTTATGCTCTTTAAAACAGCTTTAATTCCTATTTTAGAAAAATACAGGGAAGAAACCAAAAATGGAGTGCTGTGAGTGTAACCTCACCACTGTTCAAAGTTCTTAAGCCATCTCTGCAGCACAGCTCATTCTTGAAGCATTTTTGCCATTGCTCATTCTATTTAATAAAGCAGAGGGATATGTACAGAAGTTAATGTTATGCTGTGCAGCCAACACTTGTAGAAAAATTCGAGAATCTGCCAAGCATTGATTTATTGTCCAGTGTCACGGACTGACATAATCCAGGTCTCTAAACAGAGCCTACAGCAAGACATAAGCATCTATTTCAGAAATGCAGCAATAACTCTCTAAAATTTACACTCTTCTCTTATTTCATCCCCATAAAGTCCAAAAGAGAATGCCAGACAGGAAAAAGAAAAACAAGATGAGAGTGTGTTATCTAGCTAGGATTCTTTATCTAAATGCAGTTTCCCCATGGACTCTCTCAGTCTTCAACCTGAGTGCTTGTGTTATTTTCAAAAATTATTATCTTTTAATGAAAAAGAGCTGAAGCACTACAGTCATGCAAAGGGAAATCCCACTGTGCAGGTGTTTATAAACAAAAAGACCATTTAGGAACTGAAGGCTTTATGACTGTTCCCATTGTTCTAATTCACTGAACACTTAAAGTTTATTATGCAGCTGGCTTTATAGAGCTTCTGACTCATCACTGCTCTTCTTACTTCTTGGCAACCATTTAAAGAGTAAAGTTTGACCCTTAATCACATGTGGGAAAACAAGGACCTGCAGAGTGAGTGTCTGAGAATTCTGTGTTACCAGAAGTTCAGAGACACAATCCATGAGGGCTCAGTACTGAGAAGCAGCAGGCACTGTTAGAGCTGCCTACAAAGATAAGCCCAGAGGCACAGCCTAGGGCTAGTGGGTAGCTGCAGGAACAGAAGACAACATTTATGGCCAGAGAAGGAACCAAAGATGGGAAGACAAACTAAGAAAAGAAAAGATGTGGTCAAGAAAAGGGCTGAAGACAATGCAGAGCAGAAGCAGCCGTGAAGCTATGTGACTGATTCAAGGGAGTGGAAAAGTAAGTGACGGAAAAGCAGATGCAACATGGTCAATGCTGAGAGGAATCAAAATCTGGTGGAGGTAGGCACAGTCCATCTCAAAGGATGCAAGGATCTTGGTGATGACTGGACTATACTGAAAAGATGTATCAGATTGCTGAACCTAAAGTAATTCTGGAAAAGAACGAGGGAAAGAATGCAAAAGGACTCATGATGTATCAAATCTGTTCTATCTCTAGATCTAGCAGACCTGAGAAGTATTGAGCTGTGTCATCACGACCTCCAAAGCAGCTATCATGACAAGAAAGAATGGACCGGAGGCCTTTGAACGCCTCAATTTTTCAGAAAAAACCTGTCTATCTGATCAAAAGTACCAAGAACTACCCCACTGCAGTCAAGGCAAATCTCAATCCTGAGCTCCAATGAGCCATTCTGCCCCATTAGCAGCATCTTCCTTCCAGAGTGTAGAATAGGATTTTAAAAGGATGAACAGTTCTGCCTCCTAGAAACTTATAAGAAAGTAAATTGTTTCCTGAAATGCTGTTTTCTGCTCATCATTTCCCCAGAGTGTTACCTTACTGTGCTAAAGATCAGAAAATCATATGCTACTGATTCTTACGGGAGAGAAGAACACACCTGAAGTAAGTGTGGCATGGTCACCAAAACAATGTGCCAGGAACTGGAGATTTAACAGCAGTATATTCAGGATCTTGTAAGACAGCAAAGCTATTCATTCTCTAAGTTAGACTTAGTGTTGAATTCAAATCCATTTTACACCCACAGTTTCAGAAGCCCTAGCAAGGTTTTATCTGCTACTTATAATTTGATTTACATAGCTACTTATAATTTGATTTACATGTGCTAAAGATTACAGAAAAGGTTTCTTGCGTTGATAACTTCAGTGAAAATAATATCCAGGGAGCAAACCAGAATTTTACGATGCAGACTCACATGGATGATAGAATTTCTTTTAATGTACTTTACCAAAGTAAAGCTTGGCAGTACTCCCCTTCCAGAATAAAACTTTATTGCATGAAAGCTGCCCACGTAGCCGAATAGATGGAAATCTTTCATACTAGTTAAATAATATATGCAGCTTCATGCAGAGCAATAAAGTGACTATTATCAGAATTTCATATTGACAATGGATAAAAAAAGAAGTAATGGGCCTCATTTATTCCTAGTATGGTTTTGTTATCTACAGTAAGGTTATACCTTAAAATATAGTTTGGAGGCTTGGGTATGTCAGCTTTAGTCTGACTTCTCCTTTTCAGACTATCTGGGCTTTGATTTGATAACCCATTGTAATTTCATGTACTAAAAAGGACTGCCTTACAGGTCCTGAGGTCTAAGTGGTAAAGTAACATCAGGAACTATCCAGTCAGAGGGATTTTTGTATTTGGCTTCGAGTTCACATAACAGCGTTAGCGCTATGCTCTCTAATAGATCAGGCAGTTCAGCTTAAGTTTATTCACGTACGACCTTCACAAAAGTTGACTGGGAAGACTCACAACTGACAGAGGCTCTGAATAAAATACTCTGTGAAAAAAAAATGCACCCTCCCACCTTATTAAGCTAAGTGCCATACACAGAGTAACAAAACTGTAACAATATAAGCCTTAGTGTACTAAGTGCATACAAAAATGAAACTAGATATTTCAGCTGGCACCTGACAGACTATTAGCCATCCATGTCTTTCCAAGAATGGCTAAAAGATCTCTGAAAGGAAGAATTTCCTACATGAAAAGTTTGTCTTCCTTTCTTACTGAGTGGTGTTTTGGTTTGATTCTTAACTTATTTTATTTTATTGTCACAAGCCTCTCCAGCTTCATAGAGTGTCTGTTATCCTAGGCAAGAATTCAGACAAAAGGAGCATGCCAAGATTAATGTCTGTAAGGATCATACATACTGGCAAAATGTTCCTTTCAGAATTTCCCCATTTTCATCATGGGGAAAATGGAAGATAATCTTGAATTACTGCATATGGTGAAGATAAAATTAAGGATCTCTGCTTCCAAGCAAGCAGTGAAGGAAAACCAATCACAACATCTTGCATGCATACAGCTGGCATCTAGCTGGCTCTAAAAGAATAGGATGTACCGCAGCCAGGATTTGCAAACACATCGGCATAAATCCCCCTTCTGATTTTTCCACAAAACAGAGACAATAAAAAGTAGCATCACAAGCTCTTCTACAGTGTCTGTTATGCTAATGCTTGAATACCCCCTCAATCCTTCTCTCTAAACACTTGCCATCTGTACTAACCCCATCTCGGTGGCAGATAAGTGGGATATTCCAGGAGTACACACAATGCTGAAATAAGGTTTCTTTGGACAACAGCTGTGCTACACAGCTCCCTCTCTGAGTCTGATCACAGCTGTAAATGCATTCAAGTGGAGAAGGATATCTTAGTTCAAGGTTTAGCTCCTCTGATGTAATCTTTGGTATAGATGTCCCTGTGGTTTCATGGTTTATTTTATCTTGCATTAATATGTAAGCCAGTAGCCGTAAAAGATACATAGTAATGGAACCAGCAACATAAAACTCGTTGTCATTTGGCTTCATGAGACTAAATAAAGCGTGATCGGACAGTTATGAAAGAATCACCGTCAGAGACAGCACAGCCTGGTATCAACAACTGAAACACATCTGAATAATTTTTGAATTGTGTTACATTGTAGCAGGTGAGGAGCTATTACACAGATTTATTGGTTCACATTTACCCCTGATATAACTCAGTTAAAACAAATGGTGGAACAAAAGGAATAGATTTAGTATATTATGCACTAAACTTTTTTATAGATTTGCTGAGTGAATAAATAATGATAGATAGGTTTTGTTGTCTACTCTGGCACTTATTTTCTGCATTGTACATTTGTATTCATAGCAAATATGCTGCATGTGTTTTAAGAGAAAGCAATCATAGAGTTGCACACTAAGTTTTACATCCAATGTGAAAATTAAAACAACAACAAACATATCCCAAAGGATATAAACGTTTAGTCATGATCTTATAAGCAAAAGAAACAAATTGACCAGTGTTTCTAAACAGAGAATCTGATCTCCTGCAGTGCTCCCACAGACTTATTCTGTGGGATTAAAGTGCTGAAGCTTAAGATATTACATTCTTGGACATCCACCCTCTTAGCAATTACTGTCTTCACAGCAAGGACAGCAGAAACAGCAGGCAAAAAAAACCAATCGCTCTCTGGACACTGGAGTTCACAAGTTCAGTGAATTAGTTTAAACTACACTCAGTCTGTTGGATTTAGCTGCAGCGTTTAACCAATCCTCAGCAGGATGCTGAGGAGAACAGCATTCCCTTCTGCCTCTCCACCACATACCTGCCAGTGTCTCATGGCTCGGGCCATGGACATCTGAAAGCAGCAATGTCCTTATTGCTGTAGCTTAATCCAGGACAGACCATCCCTCTGAAGCATAAGCTCTCTGTAAACTTCCCCAGAGAAAAAATAAAGGGTTTTACAACACATTTATATTGTACATACAGCTGAACTTTAATGGTTTCCAACACAATAGAAGTTTGAGCATCCAAATTTAGAAGGTTCATGGACAAAGTGTGAGACACTCTGAAGCATCCCTGGGGCAATAACATTTTGCAGAGATAAGATAAGGAATCTTAATACTGCTCTGCTCTCTTTACCAAGGAATAAATCTTGCTCCCAAGAAAGTAGTGGCAAAATTTTCTTTTACCACAGGCCACTGGGATCTTGCACCAATCCAACGCTCCCCGTGTTAGCAGAAACTATATATATTTTGATTTAAACCCAAATTTTATACCCAAAGAAAGTAATCTGGCCCACTGCTTTGCTCCACCATAGAGAAGCCCACTCCTTGTGTGGCTCTACAAAGAGTGAGGGAGACAGTGAAATAGTGCCTTTCACTTCTTCAAGGGGAAATGTATGGACACAGCTACGGTGTGTTCATTGATGTAGTTTACCACAGGGTGTCCTACAGTATTGCACAATCATGTGACTTTTATTGCACAGGGCAGACAAATACTAGCTGTTAAAATATGATTTCAAAAGTATTAGTAATTAAGCAGGTAATGAAAATTTACTCAGAGCAATTCTCCTTTGCCACAGCTAAGAGTTCAACCTCTCCTGCTTTCAGTCCAATCGAGGGAGCGATGATAGATTTTTTTCTTAGAGTGAATTTAATAGTTCATTGCACTAGATTAAAACAAACTCAAACAATATCATCAGTAGCACTGTATTTTCCCATGTAAAGCTTTTGTGCTCAGATAACCACACACACCTCTAAAAGCACTACTCCTTAGAAATACACATTGCACCCTGGGATAACTCAAACAAAATACAAGGTAAGGAAGGCGAAGCTGGGGTTACCAAGGGAGAGGGAACAGACAGTGGAGGGACTCCCAGGAAAATTTTTCTTCCTTTTATTACTCACACACATATACAACCCACTCTGCTGCTGAATGACATTCTACTTTTCAAGCAGATAACCTGTAGGTTAGACACACACAAATAGAGGTTATTATTGTTTGAACTGCAGTATACTCAGGAATGGACTTGCACCCTAGTGTGCTGACTGGATTACTAACAGAATGTTTTTAAAAAAATGCTTCTGTCCCAGTAGACCTTCACAGTCCTGTAAAATTACAGAAAGGTTGCATCTTGATGGTAAATTGAACCCAAAACTTTTCTGGTTTCAAGACACTCAGAGTGTTTTATATTACACCCTTGGGTTCTATGTAGTTTCTTTCAGTCACAAAAGCATTGGCAATCACATTATAAACAGTTCAGAAAAATTCAAAATGCAGGATCATAAATTACTTTAGACATCTCAACCTTTAGAGAGAGAAGCAAAAAGAAGGGAGAAAGAGGTAACATGAGTGTGAAATGGGGGACAAAGAAAAAGGAGTAACAACGTTTTACCGCCAAACTTTTTTCAGGCATCCAAGTCAGAAGGAAAGAATGAAAGAGAATTTCTCAGGAAGTTCAGCTTCCAAGAAGTCAAACGGCAGCCATTATAGGGAGGGAAATCATCTTAGGCAAAATTTGCCACCTTACCTACAGGTGCAATGAATAGGTGCAAGATAGGTTGGAGTGTCGCATATAAGCCGATTTTTTCCTTATTCCTGGTCAATTGGATGTGCTAAACTTGTCAGCCATGTATGCTCTCCATGCAATATGTTCCTGAGAGTTGCACAGGGGGAGGCAGAGAAAGTTCTCAAAGGTGAGACTGGGATGCAGAGGCAGAGATAATGAACAGGATTTTTTTCCAAGAAAACAAAAAAATGTCCAAAAGGTATCAATAACAAATTCTGACACTAGCAGACCCCAGGATTACATTGATATAGGGAAGTGATCTCTTCATTTTTTCAGTTATGAGCTTGAAGTGACCTATCTTTACTATAAGCACAGAGTTACAAGTGACATTGTCCACCACTAATACAGAAGAAAGAAAGATGTACGAATGTTGCCCTGTCTTGGCTACTTTTGATATCCGATTGTTGAAGATGCTGCCAGAGATGATCCAGTTTACATATGTTAGTGAAACAGAGATAATAACAATATTTCAAAGCAAGTTCCAAACCCAGAAAAGTGAGGCAAACCAACATCTGTGACAGTGGACTGCAGTCCCTCTCCTGTGGTTCTGGATGTGGCAGAAGCAGCAGTTAATTACCAGTACCTTTTTGTGTCACAGGAAGAAAGCCGTCAGAAGAGGATCACAAAGGAAGGATGAATATTTTTAACAACTGTAAACCAGAACATAAATACACGGCATAACAATATGTTGCTAAACCACTCAGAATGCTTGGTTTGCACACAAACAGCAAATCTGAGATTAGAAGCCTCCCCTTGGATTTGTTATGGAGATCAAAGGCTCAGAAGTCCCAACACAGAGCTTTGAAAAACAGGTTGGTGGATGTGGTGATATGGCACAACGAATTCAGGCCAGGAGCCTCAACCTTGGCCCACCTGACCTGCAGGTATGGACACCTTCTCTTAAACTCTGCTGATGGCATCCGGTCCTTTGGATCCAAATAGCACACCTACACACGCACACGTAGTAGGTGTCTGGACAATAATTCACAGGTGACTGATGAGCAGCACTCATGTAGTTAGACAGCTACCTTGCTACTACTACACTTCCTGCTTTATGTGCTTCACCTGAGAGAGCACTGGCTGAGCTAAGAGAAGCAGCAATTTCTCAGCCAGCAGTGGGAAAAGTGGGAAGGAAAGGAAAGAACAGTGTAACTGCTTTATTGAGGACATGAAGAGCTTGGGCAGGGGATTTCTGGATTACACTATGCTGGCCTTTTCAAGGATTAGTGACAACTCTGAGTGTCATTAGTTTTCCTAAGAGCAATAGGAAAACATCACACCAATATTTGCACAGTTACAAAGTAGGTTAGGCTTGGCTGTGGTCTAACAGTCAGTACCAATGTATGCAGATGTTGTGCACTTGATTGCTTCAGCACTCCGCTGATAATTTGTCAAATGGGACCCCAGAGATGAGCTCAGCCTGGCAATAAGGATGCTAAAACCTCACTGCTGTCAGAAGTTTGTCTTCCTTCCTATCTCTCCTCCCCTGCTCCTCTCGTCCACTATCCCACAGCCAGCCCCGTGACTCTCCTCCTTGGATGGTGTCTGTGTACCTTCCCTTTGCTGGGTGAGTTTCCTGATAGGTCAGATGAACAAAACATTTCCATGAGAGGCTGACCAAGCACTAGAGTGGGCCCAAGGCACTGAACAGAACGGTGTTACCAGGACAGCCAGGGAAGACGATGGAAAGAAGTACAATAACATCCTTTCTCAGTGGCTGTGGGAAGTTGTTAGGTCAGTTCAAGGCTTATTTCTTTTCACACCTTCAAATACATACTCCCATTACAATGTAAAGCTTTGACGTGTCTCAATGAGTTGACCTGGTTTGAGGGCTCCAGAGCAGGTGATGCCCATGCACAGGTGACAGGGTTTTAAGCAGGTGGAGAAAGGTCAGGAGAGGCCGAGTAATCCGCGTATCTGGGAACGAATTTAACATGCAGTATAAAGAAAGGTACCCTAACTCTAGCAGGCACTAGAGATACATGCAGAGCTAATGGGATAAATTCACACTACAGATATACATATGTACATCTGACTGATCGAGAGGTGCAGGAAAGAGATGAAAGTAGAAATAGCAAAGAGAAAAGCATTACAAAAGCATACATAAATACATACTAAGGGGAAAGTGAAAAGAACATCTGAAAACTAACCTTCGTGTACCATGAGGCTTTTGCCACCAATGTAAACTTTCAGGTGTTAATGCCCTGCCCTCCTTCTTCTCCTGATACCAGCACCAGCAGTGTGATGAGCCTGAACAATGACTGATCCAGCTGAAAACTGAGGCCATCCCTGCTTACTTTTCAGCTGGGTCCCCCTTTGAGTCTAACAGACCACATTTACAGCACCAAACTCTGCCACTGCCCTGGACTCCATAAGGCAGGTGTACGAGTCCAGAAGAGCTGTCCAGTTATGGAGCAGTGGTTCTCTGCTTTGTTACCAGTTGCCACTGTCTCACTAAGTGATAAGGAGAAAGTTGCATTAAATCCTTTGCTTTTCATTTTCATTCTGAGCAAACTGTTCTAATTAGGAAACTGAAGCCAAAGGATGAAATGGAAAGCAGTACATAGGCACGGTGTGCTTACACAGCTGTCTACTCTGGGAAATAAGAAGAAAACTGATGTCCTTCAGAACCTTATCATCTTCTACTTACCTACATGTCAATAACTGAATTCCTTTAAGGCCACAGAGACTTGGAATAAGCAAGGCTAGAGGAAAAAAAGAAAAAAGTATGCAAATATAAAAGGCTAACAATTTCACCTGTTTTGTGAAACAGGTCTTAAATAAGTACCTTTTACAAGACTTAACTGGAGTCTTTAATGACTACAGTTAAGGGAGGTACTGCTCTTGCAAGGGGTATTTTGAGAGACAGGTAGTTACAGTGCACAGGAGGTGTCTGAACCACTGGTCCAGAACCATGGACTGAAGGACACCATCTCCCTTCATGTAAAACACAACCTCAGCATCTGGTTTCTGATTGCACCTCATTTACAGAGCAGTAGCTGATGTCATAATTACAACATTAACAGGTAGCAAGCTGTTAAAATGTGGAATTAAAATAAATGTGGCTGATACCTAAGGATTATTTCTCAGATGAAATACAAGGGAGAAATATTAACGTTTCAGTAATTACAGTGACATTGTATGAATAGCTTTCCTCGATTAATTACATAAATTCTGAACCAAATAAAGGCTTAATGTGGCTGATGACAGCAAAGCTGAACATGGTCTTTTTTGCCTAAGGAATAATGGTTCTGTTCACATACTTGGCACTTCTGAAAGGAAGATGAATTCTGGCAACCAGATCTGTTTTCCTTAACAGATGTTTCAAAATATCGTAATGAGGTGTGGGTTTCCTAGGCTGTCAGCTGGAATTCAGTAAGCAGGAAACAGGACAAAATGGATCTGATGCAATTAGTCTTTTCACTTTAAACCTCTAAAGACTATGTTAGATTTTATATTAATTTTACAAAACACTGCTTGCAATGAATTATGTAATAGTACATGCACCTCTGCTAATACAATTTACTCTGAACCTTTCCTTCACTAATTCATAATTGTGTGTGACAGGCATCATGTCTATTTGAAGAGTTTCATGGTGGCTCTGGCATCCAGAATACTACCCTCAAGGAAAAAAAATAAAACTGAAAAAATCAGAAGAAATACATTTTCTGTGACATATTCAGTCAAACTCCAGTATGAAAAATGCAACACATTTTTAGATAGCAAACAAAATTCATACTGAACTCTAATCTTAAGTAATTTCTTAAACACAGCTTTATCTTCATACTGATGAAAGCTGTACTAATGAAGGACCAGCTAGAATTACATGTCTAGCAGAGAGATGAAAGAGAATGACTCTCTTCATTAAAAGCTGAATCACGTTTAAATTTTCCACTTACAGTAGTTGCCAAACTCTGCTTTCCTGCATTTTTCTAGAATAACTCTCATGTACATCCCAGTAGAAAGGAGCAAACTATATCATGACAGTGGATATATTAAATGTTCACATGCCTACAAAGTAAACAATTGAGAAACATATCAAAACCTTCAACTTCCAGCATTATTATTAATGTGAATGATAAATTTGTGTGCCAGATGTTATATGTTGGGCATCATTAAGACTGCTCTTTGTTTAGGAGTTAAAATACCCTACACTGAATCCTGAGAACACAGAAAGAAGAGCACTAGCCATTTTTAGCCAGTGTGCCTTGCTAGAAATCCAACAACACTGGTAGCTGTATCAATTACATTATCACTGGCAGAACTCACAGCTTTGCCAGTCACTAGGGCTACCTGCCAATTCTTCTTACAAAGCTCTGAAGAGAAGGGAAAATAAACAATTGGGCTGCTATTTTCTGACAGTCTGGATTTCCCACACGCAATCACACCACCCAATTTCAAACACAACTGTTCAGACATTTCCATGAAAGAAGTTTAAGAGCCCAATGTTCTGCAATTTCAGACAATTCAGGTGATTGTTCCCTGAGAAACTGCAGCATCTCATGCACTGAAAGAGTAACTTGCAATTTGGAAGATTGGTGGGTGAGATTCTATGTCAGAAATATGCTCCTTATTCTTATGCAAATCCTCCCGAAGTTGGCCAAACTATGAAAACAGGAACTACTGCTATGAAAAGGCTTATGCACTTACGGGAGGTTTCTCAGAGCTGGATAAAACACCTGGAGCTCTTGTTCTTACTAAGAAAGCTCCATTCTTTCCCTGTGCCTCTCTATAACTGAACTTACCACCAGACTATCACCTGCCCTGAACTCAGACTGCTCCACCAGGGAAAGAGAGAGGGATAAACCTCCTTCATCCCCTTGGGTGGCAGGAGTTCAGGACACAGTAATGGAAGAGACTAGCTCTACCTCTTCTTCACCACCCCTCAGCACACTGAACCTGCTGGACTTAAATATGGGGAAAGAACAAAATTTAACATTTTTGGAGGTTTATTTGAGTCTCATTCCGAAACTTACTCGTGCTCTTCATCACAATCTCTTTTTCATGTTCTTACAAGTGCCCGAAGGGTGTAACTGCTCTTGTATTGCCAATAAACTACCGAACATTAGAGAGTCAAAGCAGCACCCCCTCAAATGCCAGTTGTGTTGCAGAGCAGAAAGTTTCTGATTTTTTCTACTTTTCTGCTAGCCTGATGAGAGGTTTGGTAGAAGGAGAACAGTGACTGAGGCTTAGAAAAAGACTAGGACTAATATCTCTGATTGTCTTTTTCTAGTCAATTCCCACCTGTAAAGTGAAAATATTTGTTCTTCATTATCTTTAGGATCTATTGTGAAGATAAATCCATTGAAGAATTTGAAGTCACCAGATGAAAACAATATAAATAAGTAAAACATGTTCTAATAGACATGTTAGTTTTATGGTGAATATGACTTCAGTGAAGCAGAGTTTATTTATATGCTAAAGAGAAATAGTTTGCCTTCATTTTGCTTTTTTACTGACTGTATAAAAGCAAGTGTATGTGCACATGTATTCCTAAAGATGGATGGGGATAACATATATCATAAATTTAATTATAATTAAAATCAAAACTTTGATATCAAGCTGGTTGTTCCCCTCAATCTACCATTAAATAATTCCTTCCACTCCCCACAGAGATCAACTTGCCCTTATAAAGGAGAATTTGAAAGACAGGGGCAAAACAGGTTTGTTTTTTCCCTCTGCTGCTTGTATAAAAACCAGTAAAATGCAGTTTCATTATCATAAGCAATACACCATAGCCATTTTCTGCTGAGGCGTTCCTGTATTGACCTGGAACAAGCAAGTAGTCAAGCTTATGTCTTAAGTTTGATGTGTACAATCATCAATAAATACAATAAATAATGGATAACTGTAAAATACACTGATATATGCCTCATAAGCAGGTCTTTATTTTCTCTGAGTGCTTTAAAAACTATTATGTGAGTCTTACTGCTAATGGCAGACCTTATATATAGTAAGCTGTTTTTACATCAGTCTTTGCTAGATGTTCATACCTCGCAGCCACTCTCTTTTTCAGACCATGTTAAGGTGTTAATCCTATCCCAGTTTTGGATGGATAATTTTCTATGCACAAGTCCTCAAGCAAGCACAAGACATTAACTACAGTGACATCAAAACAGAGAATTGGGAGGCTGAACCAGCACACATTTCAATTCCATCACATATGCAGGGGTCTTTCTCAAGCAAGAAAGTTTTTAGAAAAAGCGTTTCATATTTCAGTGGGAATAAAAATACTCTTTTTGGACCTCATAGTCCACCATCTCCTACAATCATTGCAACATTTATGCTGAGCAGAACTGCAAAGCCTTCCTGAAGAAACCAGAAGTAAACTGGGTTTTCATCACCTCTTTAAGTCCATTCACTAAAAATCTTGTTCACACTTCACTGTTACCTAGCATTAAAAAACCCAGCAAAATAAAAGTAAAGCACCTGGACTTGAACAATTTCAATAGTTACCATCACAAGACAAACCACAGTAGGCCTTGCTTAACCTCTGAAATCAAGAAATGCTGAAGGCATTAATAATTTCCACTGGTGTCACCTTTCATTTGCTATCCCCATCCATATTTTACACATTCATCAATGCGGTTTTGCTTCAGTGGCAGCTGCAAGTTCATGAAAACACTGGAATGAGCTGACCCTGTGGTTCAAAGGCATTTTTTTTTACAGGTATTTCACTCCCATTCGGGTGTTTCACTTACACTGCTGTGCTCTCCTCTTCAGTATTGTGAGGCTTGCAGTCCAAACACTTACTTTCACATCCACTCACCTCAGTCTTTCCCAGCTGCACTCTTTCCTTGACCCTTTTACCAATAAAAGTCATTCAAAAACTCTCAGAAGTTTCTTGCACTTGATGATCTCTGATATTTGAGAGACTATTGCCAGTTTGCTCCATGCTGCTGTAGCTATCAGAGAGCAGCCTTCTGGTGCCTGGCTGAGTGCAGAGTGGGAATTAAATTCAGATTATTTAGAAAAAGTATTTGGTTTTCATTACTAGTGCCACATCACAAGCATCCTAAATTCAGTTTTGTTGATTAATGCACAAGGAATCATAAAAGTATCACTACTTTGCACCTGGTTTTAGACAAAAGATCTTTTTGCCTCTGCCTGTCTTTAGCCTTTCTGCACATAATCACTGGTCTCTGCTATGTAAAGCAGCACCCTTCAGTTCTCTGTATCCCAAGGGCTGTCAAAGACATGTATTCTTGTCATTCTTTCTTCAGCTGAAAGTGAGATATGATCCCTATAGCAGCACACTACCCTCGCAGACAGGCACCCTCCACCACCAAAAGTACTGATTTGTGCTCTGACAACGCCTGCCAGAGGCAGTGCCGTGTTATTGCAAATTTCCAGTTAACTGCCCGGGGCCATTCCAGTGCCAGAATTTCCATGCTATCACACAAATTTGGTAGCAGCCATAGCAGTCAGCATCTGGTCTGCAGGGCTGTCTACTCAGTGCCTTTATGTTATAATACAGCACTACCACTTCAATTTCCGTAGAGAAAGATGAACCTCCTGACTCCATGCTCTCTCCTAAAAATTCACTCCCTTCTCCCATGTGAATTTTGATTTTCTGGCAGTTCTCAGGGAGATGTCTCACACCTGTTCTAATTTCATTTTGTTCAGTGGCAAGTACCACCTAATATTGCTTGTCTTATATACAGTGCCATGCAAATGCACACAACCCAGACTTTAATATCACAGGGCAAACAAGTGTAAATCTCAGATTCACATACTCATTGTTTCCTATAGCAAACAGACACTATCCCTATTCCACAGATGAATTTGGCAAAAGATTTAACCACAGCAGCACAGTAGATGTTGAGACTTCTCCTGCCATTCTGAAATCTAAAATTTAAAACACAATCTAAAATTAACTATTCTGTTGTTCTCATCCACAGTTCTGTTAAAGACTTTCTTGCATGTGACCATGAATATTAAATGGAGTTTAGTCAGAACATTCATTTCTTATTTCATCTGTGGATTGTAACAACTAGATTTTCGTACAGAAAGAATAGGGTTCACAGGCACACATTTTATTTAAATTGCTACTTTATTCCTCACACCTGTAGGCAGAACAGAAAGAGAAAATTGGAAGCTCGGTTTCCAAGTTTGGCACTGCAGGCCAAGAGGGAATTCAGGTGCAAAGAGAAATGAGAGCTAACATACAGTCTTTCTTTAAGGGTATGATTCTTGCTGTTTACAATAAGATATGACAGAGGTATGATCCACTAGTGATTTTCAGTTATAAGCTGCTTTGTTTTTTTTTTTTTTAATTAAGTAAATATTTAGTTTCAAGTAACTCTACTCAGAAATAAATTAAAAAACATTACAAAACATGCCACCAACACTTTCCAACAGTGCATTAAATAACGTAATTAACATCTGACACATGCTTTTCATTAACTTATCATCTTCCCAGTGCAAAGGGGTGCCCAATTCAGAAACAGGTTTTCTTGCTTTAGGTAATAATAATACAATAGGCATAGAATTCAATATTTTTTCATTAGAAAAAGTGGTGCCAAAGACATGTGTCTCTGTCTGGAGGTGAGAATGATAAGACTGTGATCATTCTCACTTCCTAAGAAAGATCAGCCAAGAACGGATTTCTCCCAAATTCTGTTTCATCCAGCTACACTTCACCCATATTGCCAAACAATGTTACTCAACCAGTGACTAAGGATAGATTGGAAAATGGTCCAATAAGTAATCAAAAAAACCTTTCGTTTTTAATCAAAGATTTAAAAACATGGAATGCACATTCTCATTCATTACAAGCAAACAAATAGAAACAGGGAAACAAAAATAATGTAAAGCAACTTAAATAACCTTTCTTTTTTGTTGTTTAGTTGTAAATTTAAATAAATATGGCAACTAATATACTGTCCATCTTGTTTTCAAAAACATTTGTGTGGCTCTTGGATTTGTTCATGACAGGGCAAGTTATCTACTTTGATTTAAAAGGAGTGAGAAACTGCGTCACAGTATGTGAAACAGTATGTTTGAGGCAGGTTCTTGCTCTAGGATGGAGCATCGCAAATGCCTCCAGGGGATCACTGCAAGAGAAAATGACTGTGATTCTGAATTTGATTTCAAATTCTCAGCAAAGTCAATAGAACGTACAGACAGTTTTAATTTGCACTTGGCATAGCTTGTACCATTGAAGAATCACATTGAAGCACTGTGTCCTATTTACTGATTTTCAAGAGTTCAGATTTTTGTTCTAGTCTGAATTACAGTGCTGAATTAGATATTGAATTGCTACAAGCTAATCAAAAGAGGACTCACCTAATCAGATTACTTGCTAGCTATATATGCTTAATGAAAAGGACAAGGAAAAAAACATGTTGGTTGGGGGTTTTTTTGGTGATACTACTCAAAAGAGAAACTAACTCCTAAAGAGAATTTTCATAACTAGATTTATTGTGCAGATTAATTTTTTTAAGATGAAGTGACACAAAATGGGTAACCAAAATTAAAATTGAAATTTTTAGATATGAATAATTTAGTATTAAGCTTATGTTTGCCCAGCACCTATTTAAGCCCCCTCAATTCAAAACTTGCCTGATTCAGTATCCTCAACCTTTAATTGATTAAACGGGCCCAGAAAGCTTCTCATTGCTTAGTCATTCTTCTACTGTCTCCTACTGTGATTCTTAGTAGAGATGCTTCCCTGAACTCAGCAGGATGAAAAGTAACCATAAGAAAAGCAAATTTTAAGGAATAGTGCTTCCTGTCATTAATGGTGTGGTAGTAGGATTGTTCAGAAATTGAGAAGTTCTTATCAGGGGTTGAACTGAAAGGAAAGAAAAGGATGGGTGTGTTTGATCAGTGCAGCAGAGGAGCTGCAAGTCCTCACTGGGTTCTTCTAGTGGTAGAATTGCTTTTCAGCTGAATGACATGTTACATGCTCATTCAGTCGTGCCCACCAGGCTGCTGGTGCTGCACTACGAAAGAGCTTTCACTGTCCTTTTTCAAGCCCAGGTCCATGAACACCATGCCAGTCAGAGCATATAGATCACTGTCTTGAGTAAAAGTGACCCAATTTAACAATTCTTGTTCTCTGAAGTACTCTCATTGACCTCACTATCGCATTGAGACCTTAACTTTTCCATCATACACAAAAAATGAAAACACTATGAATTTAGCTGAGATGAAAGGGGGAAAATCCTGTGAGATAAAGTGACTGGGCTTATGACCAGCACAGGAATTTATTAATAAACAACAAGCTGAATGCATGATTTCTATGTCTTTGAAAGATACATAAACATACACACGCTGATGAAATATGATCCCTACTCTGTAATTTTAATTCCGTTTTCAGCCTATAAAAACCTGTATTCCTCAAGACCTTATTTTTTTGTAACATCTACAAGTGTAGACTCAAATATGAGAAAATAATACATTTTGAATACTTACATTCAGCAAGAAAGTCAGGAGTGACAATGCTCTCAGCAAGAAGGAGTCACAGTCATTACATTGTGAATGCATCTGTCATCCTGACATCTAGCTATGCTTACTTATATCTTTATGGGATGGTCCAGAAATACCCCTTTTCTTCCAAACTACTGACATTTTCTCAGAGTGAGCCTGCATTATTATTATATGAGAAATATGACAGAAGGACAGCACGACAAGCATTGCTGTTATGGGATGTTACTTGTGGTATAGTTTCATTATATCTCATGGTTTGTTAATTCAAGTGACTCTTCATATATTTAAAAGTAAGAAGAGACGTACTCTGAAGCTATACCCAAATAGCTGTATCTTGATTTGAACTGACCAGTAAACAGAATTTCTGTTCAGCAACAACACACAGTTTTGAGATAAAAGCCAATCCCACACCATTTTAACTGGAAGAAGAGCTGCAATACCTCACTTCAGAAACACCGAGGTATTGCCCAAACTTGGAGGCAAAGGTGCAAATGGCAATGATCAAGGAAAATAACATCATTAAAATACTTCCAGTTTTCAAAACTGTCTAATCCGGAATGCATATGAAGTTTCACGAATATAGGCATGACAGGATAGTCTAAACCATTTTAGCTGATTTATCCCTAATAGAAAACTGAGTCCTGGGGATTAGTACTTTCTGAATATGAAGTTAAAATGCCCAATAAACTTATCTGGAATGTGAGTTTCAAAACTGAGTAAGAAATGTTTGACCTTATGTCTTTCCCAATAACATATTTACAGGCTGTTTTATCTTGCAAGCTTGAATGCATAGCTTACAAGAAGAAAAAAATTACAGTTTTAGAGCAAAGGCAAATTATTCTATGTTTATTTCCTTTAGTTACATGAGACTAAACCAGACTTGACTCCTGGACTTTGATGGAATTATTTACATGGATCCTTTTGGAAGCAGAATTTGATACTCTATTACTTTAAAGACTATTCCCAGAAGCAGATATATGAGAATCTTCATTAAGACAAAATCCATTATCAGAGATATTAGACAAAATTTTTCTAAGAGTAGGAGAAAACAGTGATATCTCAAGTACTAGGCACTTTAAATTAGAAACATTAACATTTATTCAATTGCTTCAAAAATGTAAACATCAGTAAAAACTTAGGAAGTGCTGTAGCCATATAGGCCAAACCATTTGAGTCAGGTGAGCAGTGCTGTTCCCTCAATAGTGCTGATCAGACAAGTCACTGCCTTAGAATCATGATTCCCAAAGGGATTACAGTATTGATGATGACAAAAACCTCTGCAAGCAGCTATGCTGCAATGCCTTCAGAGTGTTATGATCTTTTATAGGGATCCATGTTTGGAATTCTCACACTGCAGCTGTGAAAAGCCCCCAGGCCTTGGAGAACCAGTCCAGCTTCCAGATGAGAGCCATGGTGAAACCTGAGCCCTGCCAATGCTTCAGCCAGAGGGAGGCTCATCCCAGAGCTCAATTCTCAAGCTCTGTCGCCAGTTAATTTATGGGTTAAGAGATTCAGCAGGCAGTCCTCCCTGGGGCACTGTTCTTGCATTTGTCTCATTTACCATACACTTCTGGAAGTCCCCAGGGCTCTGGTTTAAACTACCTCTTTAAACATACCCTCTTATGTTTTTCTCCATTTTGCCCACTGTTCACTAGGTTGCAATCAGATTTTAGCCCAAATCCTTAGAAGAGACTCTTCATCAACCCATTCATCTACACCTTCCACTCATCAAGGAACCACAAAATGTTTGCTCTTGCCTGTAACAAAACCAGAAACTTTTGAGGTTTACACTGCACCTTACAACCTCTGTGCAATAAATCCCAAGGGGAAAGCTGGGAGTGGTTTGCAAAATCCTCAGCACCAAAGACCCCACTGCTAGATCTTGGCATGCTCCTGCCATGAGGAGCCCCACAACAGTCTACAAATATCTCCTCTGTGATGAGAATTTCACCATACCTTCTGCCATATAACTTAGAGAAACTCCAGGAGGGCACTTCTGTCAGCCCATCCTCTGAATGGGAATAGCTTTAGTAAAAATGGGTAGGAAACCTCATGTTGGACTCTATAAGTATCCATCAACATTAAGCTTTGCAATCAGTGGCACAGTGCATTGGAGAGAAATACTGGTGAGGAGTAAAGGGAGAGAAAGCAGGTGACATTTGCTTTATGTTTTCTCTAAAAATAACCATAAACCCTGGAGCTATTAAACTCCACAGGGAGATAAATAACTTTATGAAGTATGAGTAACAGTTGAGTCTTTAAGGCAGGAAGGATATTAAATGACCTCCTGGGTAATATTTCTGGCATTAATTTTGCTCATTCTAGAGGTCCAGTGAATCTCAAGGAAACCTTTATAGCTCTCTGATTTTCTTGCAGTCTTACACTGTCCCTTTTACTTTCATAAAGTTATCAGCTACCACCATGCAGAACTTGAAGGAGGACTCTCAGGAGGCTGTCAACACATCTTATAACTATTCAGAAAATCAGTTCTATGGGGGTGTCACAGGGTGGTTCTGAAGAAACTAGAACTGGACTAGGAGTTAACTATGCTAAAGACATTATTTTCCAATGATGATGCAACTATTTGTCTCAAAAATTAAGACTTTGGTTAACAAAAGGTAATTACCATAGATAAATTACAAGAACAGATGTTACATTATCTGTGACACATACCAAGATCCTGCTGTTTTCTATTTAAAGCTGTATTCTCCACTTTTAAGTTTGTCACCATGGAATTTGCTTTGGCTGATTCAGCAAAAGGACTTTAGTGGAAACAGTAGCAGTTAATAATGGGGAACTGCCAAACGACTGGAAGCAAAGCCTGGAAGCCCATGCTTGCTAACTGTTAATCAAAGTCTGCTAGAGCGTGCTCTGAAACTGAGCCACCATCTGCCATGCTTAAGGACAAGGGTCAGAAAGCAGAAGCTATTTTCTTTTCCAAATATTTCTGACCACACACGCAGGTCGGAGAGACAGGAAGGAAATGAAATATGGTGAAGTGCTGACACAACACAGACAAAGCCCTGGCCCTGTGATGAATGCTTCCATGCCTGCAGGACAACAGAACATGACCTTCCGGCTTTGTTTCCCATCCAGCTCTTTGAGGAAGCTACAGGACAGAACATGTGTGTAGAGGGAGTGCAGTGTCTGCACAGCACCTCAGAGAATTCTTGATTCCCTGGTCCATAGATCTTCAGGAGTCCAGCACTATAATATTGATTTCTCATTGCTGTTTTAATTCTGTTACTTGTCTTCTTTCTACTGAACTCTGAGAAATCCTAAGCATGTTTAACTGTGACTACTCCAAAGACCTTTGTGAGAAGGTGAAGGTAAATGAAAAAGTCATTGAAAAGATCAGACATGAAAAATATCTTCTGCAAAACTAACTGACAGCTTGAGACAGTGAACATCATTTAAGAAAAAAAGATGCAGGATCAGATAGAGTATAATTTAAAAGTCTTTCTGTGACAACTGTTCTGATATTAAAAGAATATGAAGAATAATGAAGATGATCCTTCCCAATGACACCTTTGAGAGAAAGGAATGACTAGACACATGAAGATAATTGTTATTTCCCTTCTATATACTTCTTATTTCCTCTTTGCCTTGGTCTGGATCATAGATTGACACTGAACACTGAAGAATATCAGAGTATAAAATGGCTTGATTGCCAGGGCCTTTCTGATGATGCTACATATCCCATCCAAATCAGCTCTTGAGCCTAAGTCTGTTTCTTCAATTATATGTGTTTAAGAAAATAGTTACAGACTTCCCTTGTTTTTCATTCTGTTTAGGTTTCTGGTTCTGCACATCTAAGATACAGATAAAATTATACCTTTCCTGCAAACATGCTATGAAATGTAGGCATGCTTTCATAACTATCAGAATTCTGTAAAATTGCACTGGGGCGCTGTTACATGCACAGGTAACACAATCATGTTATGGGTAAAATCATAAATGTGTAGGGGCCATATATGTGCAAGAGGGTATTGAAAAAAAATGAAGCTATTAGAGAATGTGGTTCTGTCAGACAGAAATAGGACTGTCTTCTACCTCCACTTAAATGTTAGCCTACTAAAATGATAGAAAAAAAGAGATAAAACCAAAGCATAAAACATCTTGCTAAATGCACTCCTTATTGCATACTCATTTGTATATTTGACATAAAGAACCATGCTGCCAAAAGCCTGTCCATCTTTCTGACTTTATTAGTGATTTAATGGAAGATACTAACCCTGCTTGGACACCTTGCATTACTCATTTGTACCACAAGTACACTGCTTACTTGCTTGAAAAAAACACAACATGCTTAAGACCCAATGTAACAGTCACCCCAAATTTAAATATTTATGTATTTTGAATAGTTTCAAATATTTTGTTGCCTAGTTTCTGAGCTTACTTCAGACTTGGGGACTAAAATAAGAATAGATAGACATCATGAGCATGTTCATCCACAGAAAAAGGCCACACACATCTGTGGTCAGGGCAGAAAACATCTCTCTTGTCTTGTCCAGACAGCACAAGGAGAAGAGCACCTGGTGACAAGGAGTATTATGAAGTCCTGTAACCATTGAGCAGTTCAGAGAGATCAGAAGGATGTGTAGAACTAATGAAGGTAACTTTTACACCTAGCACTCTGTTTTGCTATCTCACTTTGATCTAGTTGTGCTTTGCTGCAAAAATACCTGAGAGACAGTGAGCCTCAGGCTGCTGCCCAAATGGGAACCCACTGGAGGGACAGTCCCAGCTGATGAAGTGCTACACCACACACAGCACATGCTCCCTTTTGTCTCATAGAAGTATCAGAAAAGAAATTTGAGTTAATGAGGGTGGAGAAGGGGTACAGAAAAGATATTAACAGTTAAGTGCTTGCTTAGCTGTTCCAAATGGATCAGATTCTGAGGCCCAGGGAAGTGGAGGTGAAGTAGGACCATGTCAGGACAGCTGCTTGAATCAGCAGCCTTTCCCTCTCTCTAGATATGTATGGAGATGCATGGCATCTTCCAGCTGCCACTTCTTGTGTGAGCAGCAAGCATCAACATCTTTATTCTGCTTGCATAATCTGTAAGCAGCTTTCAATCAAATGAAAAATAGCATCAATTACAGGTATTAATGCAACAAAACTTATTTGAGAATCTCCAGTAGTAGGAAGTGGTGAGGGATGAAGAAAAGGATGTGACACATCATCATTCTCACCCCTTCTATGTGCTTGCTTTTCAGTACCTTTAAAATGAATTCAAAATTAAAAATTCTCAGTCATATCACAAGGGAGTTTCAGTCACATACTGTGTCTGGGAAACTAAAATTAATAAAGACAGCAAGACCCATTCAAGTACATGTTTCTTAATACAGAAAGGATATTTGAAGATGCTTTTATCACTTATTTGTTTTATTATTTATGAGGCCATCTGCAGCCAGTCAGTTCACCTAAGCCTGGTCACAGCTGAGAGCCCCTTTTTTGTTGTTGTTTATGCTGTTTCTGACATGGAACCCGCCTCTTAAAAAAACATGATATGAAATGCACTCACTCACTGCTGCACCTTCTTTTCCCCAGTAGCCATATGATTGTTTGATGTTAATGTGATCAAAGCATGCAGGAGGTTGCTGGTTACCACCCTAATAAAAAGCATCTCATGTACAGACAATTCATATTGATGGGTTGACAACAAAGCTAGCATACTTACACTGATTTTTTTCAGTTGTTGCAATTTTTCTGGGCCTCTTATCATTTAAATATCTGTCAATAGCAGGAAGTCCTGCTGAATAAAATACCCGAGAAATGTATTTTAGAGACATATTAAAGTATACCAGAGCACATTTTTCTAAATCAGGATCTAAGTCAATCTTCTCCTATTTAGCCTCACATCTTTCACATACACCCAGCAATTCATAGTCTCTGTGAAGTCTCTCATTCCCCACACCTCATTAGGTCAGGCCCAAATACTCCATTTGTGGACAGAAAAGCTGCCATTCCTCAAAGGAGGAAGGATTCACGAGTATCTTTTTCCATCTGCTTTATGAGAAGTCACTCCTTGGAAAACATGGAAAGAAGGGCAAGTATTGGACCATGATAGCCACCACAGGTAAGTCACTTCTAATGTTCTGAGGACAACACATCTCAGGTTACTGTAGCTATCATTGCTTATCTCAAAGTTGCATTTACAACCCCCATCTGCAGCTGAGGATCTCATTTCCATCATCAGCTCCAAACAGGACAGTAATTAGTAGCCAAAGACAAGCTGTCTAATCACAAAATAGGAAGTTTTAAATGTGACTTTGAACCTCCAAAATGCAGCAAGGCCGTATTTTCACATGAAGACTATCAAGTTTCTTCTACTGGCTTCTCACAAGAACTATAGATTTAAGGAAAAACTACAACTAGATGTCTTGCAGTAAAACCTCCCAGAATTAACAGCACCATTTAATCACTAAAAGTTTGGGTATGAGGGATGAACAAGTCACACTGTGTGACTGTGGCCATACAGATAGGCAACATTGTGCAAAAAATTTGTTCAGTGTTGTAAATGGTACATCAGATATGCAGATATGGTGGATTGAAGAAAAAATAGCAGTAACCCTTTATCTATATAAGTGCCCAGCACTTCCAAGGCTATGGTCATTTTCTGAAGAGCCACAGCATTTCCACAGCTTCTAGAAGAGATCTCATATTTGCTGGAGGCATTTCTCTGACTAGACATGTCATTTTTTCTACCTTATTCTACCTTAAGTAAAGCTTTTCATACAGATATTTCTTTTATTATTGTTAGTTTTGTTTTTTCTGACAGGCGTCTTGAATACTCTAGCAAGTAGCATCCTGTTATCTTTCCCTAACATCTAAAAGTTGAGATTAGGCTAGACATGGCACAAATTAGCTGTGCTACTGTCTAAAACATTATTTTGTCGTAAGGAAAATTACACTGGGCAAGAGATCAGAACCTATGATGATATTTCTCTCCCAGAATCTTCTAGATGCTTTTACAAAATTTAAGGCTGAAGAACTAACGCAAAATGTCAGATCTAATTTAGAAAGTTCAATATCTAAAATGTTATTTTTACCATTTCTCAGATGTTCTGTAGCTCAGGTGCATTCAGAGAGAATGGTCTTTGCTAATGGTATCTCCTAACTGAAGTTACCATGTCAATCCAAATTATCATCATTTTATGTTTAAACTATTAATCACAAATAATGAAGCAGGACCTTCTGCTTGATTGATTAGATCAGCAACTTCAGATATGTCCTTGCAATAAAGTATGAGCAGAAGAAGCTTGTCTTTACAAAAATCATTCAGACCTTGCCACCTTTCTCTGTGGCAGCCCTGGTAAAATAAGACATAAGAGTAAAGTATTTATGCAACATATCATCTATTCTCTCCAGATGAAGTATACAGGTTCCTTTTCATGCCTCCTCTGGATTAAATGAACTTCTACCAATTCCATGTAAAATTATTCCACAGCTTATTGGTTTTTGAAGTTCCTGAGTTTCTTCCGGAGTTCCTTCCACCCACAACCCCAAACAACTATATTTTAAATCTGAAGCCATATTCTTCCAAATTTGCACCAAGAGACAGCAGCAGATGAAATTCATGAATGTATTTTATCTCCTCCTATTCCTTTGTTGGTCTGTTTCTTACTTCAAAAATTGCCTTCAGGCGAAGCAGCAAGTATCTTGTGGGAAACCAAGATCTGCATCTCATAAATAAAAGAAGAATCTGGTTCCATGCCTGCATCCATGCATCTTTCCTCCTTATATAATCCAAATATTAATATAAGACATTATAGGCAGACAAGAAGCACGTGGAGGTGCTAAGACACTTGCATCTTTCTTGCTAAGCATGGCCCTGTGTACTCCAGAGGAAAGGGGTTTTGGATGTTGTTGGTCAATCATCATATTCTGAGTTTGACAGAAATTAAAGTTTGAGGTTAGTCAATGAATATTCCTGAATTGTACAGTCAGAGTATATAGTGGTTGCTGTTTATCACCTCCATATTATCTTTTTTATTTTTATCTCATACTTTGCCCTCTGCTAGAGCAACTGGTAGCCAAAAAAGTGAACAACTACCCTCCAGGAGCTGAAGACTCAACATACTAAAGGGATGAACTGAGTCAGTTGTAATTTCAAGTGTTTCAGCCTGTTATATACCAAAGTATACATGAATATATGTAGCTTATACTTCACCCTACTTTATTTTTCCTAGTGGTCCCGCTGTCCCCTCAGTAATATCTATTCTATAATCAAGCAGGTGACGGTACTTTCACTGAATGAATTTCACTAGTCCTCTTCTTCAATTAGCAGCTAGTGCTTTCAAATACAATAGTTTTAAAAGATGTTTGGTGTTGTTACCTTACATCTCTCCTTTTTAAAAACACCTCTCCTCTGCAATTTCTACCTGCACCTGCAGGTGATAACTTTTCTTCATTACCAGACAAACAAATTTGGGCATTAATCCCACAGGAAGTACCATAAAATTGGTTTCAGCCTGCCTTTAAATTTCCTTGCTATTTACCTCAGCTAAATCCACGAACCAATCTCCAGCTTTGCAGCTTTGCTTCCGCAACTCATGTATTAATGATATGTCAAAATCTAAAGCTCCCTGAAGAAAAGAGGTTGCCATGGGATACTGAGCGCTTAGGAGCAAAGTGTAGAAAGATGTATCCTGCTAAGAAAGGCTCCAAAGACCTTGCTGTGTCAGGCAGTATTGCTTTTTATCTCTTTAGATGAAACAAAATCACTGCTCTGGGAGGCACTGGGCATCTGTCAACCCTGATTGCAGCATCACACTGACCAATGCAACAGAACTATAGGAATCCATTAGTTGAATGGAAAGACCTCCAGTTCCTCAAAAGCTCTGACTTTGCATGGTATTGGAGCTGCTCTCTGGCAACATAGACAAAGAATTTTTCCTCAACGGTACCTGTCTGTAATTACCCTCTTCCCTCTTAGCTTTTTAAAGAACTCCAAATCCATATGCAATGAATTTGTGCGCTACAGGTTAGTGATGCTTATGAGGGAGAAAAGGAGATTAAAGTGTGCATGCTTTGGGTGGGGCTGGCTGGCCAGGTGAACATCATTTATTCAGAGGTAAAGATGACTTTTGAAAAAGACAAGAGAAAAAGAAGAGGTGAAGACTAGAAGACGTAATTGCTGAAGTATGATTTCCAAGAGAGAACATAGCTTCTGCAAGAAGATTGTGCTTAATGAGAAGAATAGAAGTCTGAGTTGTCTGAAGGGCTAACAAGAGAGAATGCATTTGTGACAAGTTCTCTGTGTGCATCAAAGACCTTGGTCACTGATATACTTAGCACCATAGAATCATAAGAGTAGTCAAGGTTGGAAGAGTCCTTTAAGATCATCAAGTCAAGCTTTCACCCAGCACTATCATTGTACCTCCTAAACCACTAAACCACATCACCCAGCACCGGATCCAAGCACGTCAAACACCTCCAGGGATGGTGACTCCACCACCTCCCTGGGGAGCCTGTTCCAATGCCTGACCACCCCAATGGTGAATTTTTTTTTCTAATATCTAATCTGAATCTCCCCTGTCTCAGCTTAGGGCCACTTCCTCTGGTCCTCTCACTGCAGTCACGGCAGAAGAGACCGACCCCACCTCACTACAACCTCCTCTCAGGGAGTTGTAGAGAGCAATGAGGTCTTCCCTGAGCCTCCTCTTCTGAGACTAAACAAACCCAGCTCCCTCAGCTGTTCCCCATAAAACATCCTCTAGTCCCTTCATGAGCCTTGTGGCCCTTTGCTGGACATGCTCCAGACCCTCAATGTCTTTTTAAAGTGAGGGGCCCAGAACGCAACGCAGTACTCGAGGTGTGGCCTCACCAGTGCTGAGTAAAGGGAAAAGGTTACTGCCCTGGTCCTGCTGGCCACACTATTCCTGATACAGACCAGGATGCTATTAGCCTTTTGGCCACCTGAGCACACTGCTGGCTCATGTTGTACTGAGTGTCAGCCAGCATGCCCAGGTCCCTTTCTGCCAAACAGCTCTTAAGCCACTCTTTCCCAAGCCTGTAGAAGCATTTATATTCCCATGGCAATGTAGTCACACTAAAATCTTTAAAATTTCACTTTTTCTGAACACAAATTGCTGCCACAGAGCTATAGTACATACCCAGAAGGGGCTTCTGACACAATCTTTAGTAAAAAACAAGTTGACAGAAATGCAGTTCTGCCCGAAAATTATTCACAGAAGAGAAGAAAGACTGAATTTAAGTAAAAATTTACACCCTTTTCTTTTCCATCTCTTGTAGCAAAGTTACTCTTTGTGAGGATAGCTATAAAGACTTAATTGCAGATGTTGTGCATGGTGTGTTCGTTGTTTCTACCTAAGGAGAAAATATTCAACCAGTAAAACCAATTAAGTATTTACATGTCTCATGTTTCTAATTAATTTCTTTGAAGGAAAATGTAATAGAATTTTACCTCTGGATCATCAATGATGTTCAACTGACACGCAGATGATATTCGAGATTTCCATGCACCGCCATCTACAGAGTCTGCGGCTATCTACATGCTCAGCCAACATACAGGGTCGGGTGTTCTTCTTTTGCAGTCATTTGTGCAGAGGGAAGTGAGGCAAAATGATGCTCAGGGGACAGCAAGCTCTCTAAGAACAAGTGCAGTGTATCTGCTTCACCAGTCAGTGACTGGTGGAGGTAAGAGAAGTTTCCCTATCACAGTAGTTCACAGCTGAAGACCGTGCTGGATTCTGTCAGCAGGATCTATTTTATATCATGAGCATTCAGTGCTAGCAAGAAAAGAAGCAACAAAATACTCATTTTAGTTGCACACTACAGATAACATTTTACAGTAGAAAAAGGAACATGGTATTATTTACCTCCAACACAACAAAATCCCAGTGAATATAGGACTAAAACATGTTTCAGCTCCCTTGCAGAGTGTAGAGAGCAAAGAGCAATGCAGCAGAGAGCTACCTCGATTACCCCTTATTTACCCAAATACGGATATCCTCAACCACTCAGCCCTTTCAGTTGGAGACTGGCCCCTGGAAATACAAAACCTACCCTTTGAGCCTGCACTGAAAGAGACACTGTCATTAATTTTAATATAACCTCTGTTAAACACAGAAGTCAGAGCAGCTGCAGTTTTAGTTCCTGCTATAGGGATGCTGTCAGCTTGCTGGTGAACAACATACTCAGGCTTGACTTCACATGGATGTGGGGAACCATTTCCATTTTGCATTTAAAAAAATAACCCAGGATGGCCATTAAAACTTGTTAAACCCCTAGCTTTAAGTTATTACTGAGCCTCATCAAGGTTGTCTTTGTACGTCAGCTCAAGGATGACCTTAAATTGCCTATGAGAAAGCTAAAACTACCTTACTCTTGCCCCCACTGTCATAGTAAAGCAACACCTCCGCCATCTAAATTTAATGCAGTGTAAAGACATGCCTTTTTTTCCGTGAAGACACGGCCTGAGGCTGCTGCTTCTCCTTTCTCTGTGTGTGGGAGAATGGATGTCTTTATAACTTCCTGAAGTCAGCAAGATCCCCACGGTATTATCATGTTTATTTTAGAAAAGGCCTATTGTTCTGGAGACTAAGACCATTTCTGAGGCTATTTTGAAACTGCTCTTTGAAACTGTTAATTGTTCTAACCTTCAATTTTAGGGACATCAGAGGAGAAGTGATTAAAGATCCATTTCCCTGAACAGAGCCACTATTTTTATTCATTTCTTATGCCCTATTTGGCTATTTATTGCCCTTATTGTTTCTTTTGATTGTTGCTAGGGAGAAGGAGATTAAAACTCAATGTGCAGCACAGCTCATTCTAGGGTATAATTTTTTCTGGTATTTAAAATAATATATGCTAGATAATAGATATAAATTACTGTGTTGAGCTTAAAAGAGGATATTATTGTGCCATATTTAGTTTTATTTTTTCCTAGTCTTCAAAAAAAATGTTTCCTGAGGGATGCACAGGAAGAAGACAGATATGATAAATGCAAACAGATTTCCTCTGTGAATGCAAGAGGAGAAACATAAGCCTCTGAACAACTGCCTGTTTTTCTCTACAGAACAAAGAAGTTCCTCTCTAGAAACTTTAATTATATTTTTTGTTACCCGAATTATGTGCTGTCATGAATTATTCGGATTATACGACATAATTCTATGAATAAAAATAATTTCCTAATGTAGCTATATTAGTGATTCACCTGAAAAATATGGACAAATATCCCCTACTTGGTGGTCTATTACATTGGGCAGGGCAAAATCCAGAGTCTCTCTTGGAAAAAGAGGAAAGTTGGTTAACCATCATGTTTTGCTTTTGGTCTCTAGTTTTTTTCTGAAAACATTGGTTTCTTTGAGATGGTTGATTTTTCCAAACATGATCAGCAGGGAAGCAACAGATTCTGGGTAGACCACATGAGGCATCAGCTTCACTGATAAAAGGTCATTTCATGAAACTGAAGCAAGTGGTTCAGGAGAAGGACTTTCATATGAGCACTGCTAATCTGGGGTCAGTGTCCTGAGAAGGAGGAATGATTTGCCCATTTCTGAGACTATCTGGACCAGATTTGTGGAAACTCTGGAGGGAGAACTGTTGTGTGAAAATCTGCACAGCTAAAGCCAGGGCTGTAGGAATGGCTGTGCCACCCGTAATGCACCACTTGGCTTGTGACATTATTCAATTTAAGTGAAATAAGAGGGAACAACTTTTATCAAGCAGGAAGAAAAAATTCTTTCAAGGTAACTGACAGATTTTTAAAGCTCCTGAAACCTGGGAATGAGTAGAAACTTGTGAGTGAGTTTGGACAAAGTATTTACATTCTCTTAGAAACAGTATCTGAAACAATGTAGTTGATTCCTGTTGCTGACATTTGTCCAGAAGAATTCAGAGAGAAATTTCTCTGCTGTATTAAAAGAGAAAACATGCCTGTGGTCACAACCTCCTCTTACCTCCTCAGGCTCAGTTTCTACAGCTGACTGCCTTTGGGCACATGCTTATGTGCTGTTCACATAGTTTTAACAGTGTCCCATGAGAAGGGGAACTTGGAAAGAGCAAGGTTTCATTCCTAGCACTACCAAAGGGTTTCTTGTGAGCCCTGGAGCATCTCATTTCATCTGTGCTGTTCACTTCATTCAAAAATAAATACACAGCACTTACCTATTCTGCTGTAAACTATAAAAATAAAAATATTAATGTACATGTATCACTCATATGTTGCACTAATAAGCATCACACAGAAGCATGCCTAAATATTCACAGTGAGCAACAGATAGGTCAAAGCGTTTGGCTATCTTACATCAACTTTGGATCTTTCTCTCACAGGTTTTACAGTGTACCTCAATTGTAGGACCAGAACTTGTAAAAGTTGAACATTAGTTTCCAGTGTGACTGATTTAGGGAAAAAAAAGCTCAACAAAAACAAACTTGAAAGAGCTTTGAAAGACTCCAGTTCGGACTTCATGACTTAGCCTGTGCTAGTTCCAGTCTGTGACTGTTGCATTGGACATCTGATTGCCCAGAACTCTCAAGTTATATTCAGAGTGGTTTAGCTGGCAAATACTGGAAGTACTGGGAAAGCTCTTTTTATGATAGAACCTTAATTCACCAATTTCCCTCAAGATCAATGACCTTAGGAATGACAGATTTTTTGTAATTACAGAATTACAATACTTTAAAAGAAGTTACAAGACCCATTGGTAATGGATGCAAGACAGAGTTATGTAAAATACTAACTCAGATGCTTTCCTCATGGATCCTTTAAAATGTGTGATCCCTGAAATTAAGTATTTCTAGATATTATGAAGTGTTTAATTTACTGGTGCAGTTTGTATACTCTGTCAAACACAAAACAAGAGATTCCCAGAGTTCATAAACTTGTCAAATGCAAGACCTGGCATAGATATATGTGGGTTTCTTCTGACTACCAGGTTCTAGAGAACTTTCATTTCTGAGAACGTTTTTTCCCTTCCCCCAGCTTTCTATCTGCTCTTGTATGTAGGTGCATGCTACTCTGACTACTTTTGTTGATATAAAGCCTAAGATATAATATAATATAGCAACAAGAATTTCAACCTCAGTATATATTACAGGGTGGAAGATGCTTCCTTTGAAGTAACTTTAGTTTTATAAACGTAAACATTAGGAAGCTGAAAAATATGGGGAACCAAGTGAAAATAATGATTCTGCAGAGGTCAAGTGATAGAAAGCTGAAAACATGACTGACTGCACAGCTCCAAAAGAAAAGCGACTCAGGACACAAAAACAGAGGAAAAAGCTTGAGAGACAGTAGCTACTTGAGAATCAAGATTTAAATTAAAACAAGATGTGTTGTAGGAGGCAGGTGAACTGAGCTGACATTTTAGGGAATTAAACAAAACTTTAAAAATTGAAATAGGGAATAAAAAGGTAAGGCAAAAGTATTGTTTAAAAACAGTTTTGAAAGAAAAAGAAGAAAGCACATAAAGTGAACTTCTAGTAGATTCGAAGATCAGCTACCAAGGGAAAAATGAAAATATTAACATTTAAGGAGATGATGAGGTCTACAAAAAATGACTCCCAAATAGTATGGACAATGTTCAAAGTCATTAGAAAAATGAAAGGGACTTTCCTGAAGATGTGAAATGAAAATATCACTATGCTACAGTAGCACCTTAAGTAAACAAATGGTTAGGTTCAAGTGTAACAACTGCATCAGCTACACCATTTCACCATTTTCAGATGAACCATTTCTGTGTTCAGATATTACCCCAAGCTGGGACAAAACAAAAGTGTGCAGAACTCTGACTAGTGTACATGTGTGTTACTGCCACTTCCCAGAAGGAAGACTCAGGGAAATGTTTGCAACTAAAATCTTCCCAAATCACAGAACCACAGAACATGCTGAATTGGAAGGGATGCACAAGGATCATCAAAGTCCAACTCTGCCCCTGCACAGGACACCCCAAGAGTCACACCATGTGCCTGAGAGCAGTGTCCAAATGCTTCTTGAACTCTGTCAGCCTCAGTGCTGTGACCTCTCCCCTGGGGAGCCTGTTCCAGTGCCCAGTCATCCTCTGGGTGAAGAACCTTTTACTAATATCCAACCTAACCCTCCCCTGACACAGCTTCAGGCCATTCCCCTGGGTCCTGTCACTGGTCACCAGAGAGAAAGGATCAGTGTCTGCCCCTCCTCTTCTCTTTGTGAGGAAGTTGTACCTGCAATGAGGTCTCCCCTCAGTCTCCCCCAGGCTGAACAGACTAAGTGACCTCAACTGCTCCTCATTCAACTTCCTGTCACGGCCCTTCACCATCCTTGTGGCTTTCCTTTGGATGCTCTCCAATAGTTTAATGTCTTTTTTATATTGTGGCACCCAAAACTGCCCGCAGCACTCGAGGTGAGGCTGCCCCAGTGCAGAGCAGAGCGGGACAATCCCCTCCCTTGCCCGGCTGGCGATGCTGTGCCTGATGCCCCCCAGGACACGCTTGGCCTTCCTGGCTGCCAGGGCACTGCTGACTCATGGTCAACTTTCCCTCAACCAGGACCCCCACATCCCTTTCCATGGCACTGCTTTCCAGCATCTCCTTCCCCAGTCTGTCTGTACATCCAGGGTTGCCTCATTCCAGGTGCAGAAACTGGCATGTTCCCTCGCTTATGAGCTTCATAAGGTTGGTGATTGCCCAGTCTTCTAATTTGGAAGGAATTATAAATATATATATATGTATATATACAGTGTACACCCCTTGGATAACTACAGTAGTTTCATTCACAGAAACAGCACAGGTATCTTTTTGCAGTCTAAGATATTAGATAACCTATTTGATGTCAGGTATGTTCAGTTAACATCTGCAGTTTCTAAGAAATATATAAAACATCAGTGTGATATTGGTGTGGATGCAAATCTTCTGTTCTGCTTTACGTTTTGACAAACGTATTCCAACTTCAAGGAGATTAACATCAATTCTACTGAAGCATTCAGTTTTGGTTTAGAAAAAAAGCCATATAAAAATAATAACCTTTAATAGGTTTAAACACCAACTTCCTTTGAAGGAGAAACTAATTTAGAAAACTTCTGCATCGGATATTTACCACAAATTTGTTCAATTGTGATTTAAATGTTTCAATCAATGTGGCTTCAGAGCATGTCCCTAGTGAGATCATCAGCTATTCAGCACTTCAAGCTCATCTACCATCCTAAACCAAATCACATAACATCTAAATGGAACCAATCCCATTTTTTTATCAGATAAACACATTGAAATTTTCAAGGGAGAAGAATCAAGTCGTAGAAAGAATAATTCAGAAACATATCAAAATGAACTCCTGATTTTAAAATCAGACGCTCAGAATGAGCAAATTCGTTCCTGTTTGACTATAACCCCACACTATATTGAGACAATCCTTTTTTTTTTTTTTTAATTTCCCTTTTTTACAGTAAATTCAGATACCAAGATGAGAATGTACTCACAATTTCTCAGGTTCATCTTAATTTTACAACCAAAAACAAGCTCAAGACTCTTTTAGAGAATCTTATTACTCTAATCAACTAATGATGTCGCCAACTACAACATAGACATAGGGCCAGTACTGAAACTGCTTTAATTACTGTTTGAAGCCCCATGGAAGATGTGATAAAGCACTCACTATCAGAGATTTCCACAGCCTTAAGTGATAATCTGCAAAGCCTTAAAAATTCTGTATGTAGTTAGTCCAGCATAAAACCCAGAAAGATAAGACTGAGAACTTACATAGCATCATTTTTGATTTAAATCAATACAAAAAAAACCCTCACAAGTTTATGATTATAGTCACAAGTAATTTTGCTTAAATAGGTAAAAATTCCCCCAAGTATGTAAATTTAGAAAATAATAAGTGAAGAAGGTTAATCACCTTTATTCAAAATTTTATTTTTTCATTTTTCAATTATATTCTGCATGAGAAAGTATTGCTGGGAATGCCAAATAAGCCAAAAAGACATTAATTAGCTGAATAAGACTACATAGCAAGAAAAACAAAAATGAAAATGAGATGCTTCTAAACTTAATTTAGGCATAGGGCATAATAATTTTGAAACTTAATAAAAGGTAAACAGAGTTTTAAGAGTCACTTTTCAATTCAATTGACATGTAATAGGCTCCATTTACATGCAAAACCTATCTTGGCTAAATAAGCTACCCACAGATGGAAGAGGTTCAATTTTCCAGTTATAGCTAATAGACTTCTTACTGTAAGTTGAGAGAAGAACCACATGCAATATAAAAGCTTCTGATGATTAGGTAAGTTGAGAAGGAGCAGGTAATCAATAACAAGCAAGATCTGGAGTAGAAAGACCAGCTGTTTTTTCAAACGGGGGAAAACCATTGCAGAGACAACTGCAGGGACAGATCCTGGGAGCTGCTGGTGCACATCAGGTGTGCAGGGTGGGTATGGAAGAAAAAGGAGGAAATAAGATACATTTACCACTCAGCTACAGCTAGGAAGGGGATGTTTTGCTGGGGGGTGTGTTGCCCTTCTCTGCTGTATCATGTAGAGGCACTGAAGCCAGAGACACCATGTCAGGGTGAATGAATGGACATAGAATCATATTCGATTTTTCAGATTTTAAATGTATATTCCTGGAGAGGGCAGCAGTCAAAAACACCTAAGAAGTGTAAGATTAAATGAGTCTTTCTGGAGGATTGCTTTTCAAACTGTATGAAGACAGAAAATCATGATAATATTCAAATGTATCTTTATGTATGTTATACCCTTTAACCTTCACTAACAATAGAGGTGTTATTTCAGCTCTTCTACATCATTACACAGATTCTTCAACGAGTTTTGTTTGTCAAGGGTCCTAACTGGGTAGTCAGGAGGAGTCAGGCCACCTCATCTGGGTGGTGTTGTAGAGGTGTTTCTATCTCTGGCTCCAGCCACAGGCACACATTGCCCTCCAGGCCCTGGAAACCCTTCCTTGCACTTCCTGGCCATCCTTATCTCCTTGTGTCAAGCTGAAGCCTCAGAGATATGTTGTGCCCAGAAAATGCAGGGACAAACAGAGATGTGGAGCAGTCCAGAAGGTATTTCATGCCATATCTGGGGCTGTAGCACGAACAGTCAGCTGCTCCCATCTGAGCAATATGCAGAGACCTCCAGAAAAACAGAAGCCTACTGCACACACATTTACAGTGTGTTGCAGGAAGGCCAGGCAGGATTTGCACTGTTCTGTGATAGTATTTCATAACAGGAGAGAAATGCAGTGAATTATCTTGGATAACGTCCTTTCAGATATTCTAAAATGACCTAAATTATTAGCAGTGTTAATTGTGTTCTGCACTATGTCACAAGGAAAACCTCTCCCAGCAATATCTTAAAAAACAATTAATGGGAGAAAAGAACATCTTTCCTGCTGCTGTTGCAGGTGCAAATGCAGAATCTGTGTAGAACAGGATAGAAGGGGAGGGAAGAATGGGGTTTGCAAACAGAATAAACCATTCACAACTGGGTTTATTTTGTGTAATAAGTAATTTTATTTTCTTGTTAGTTTTCTCTTTTTGGGTTTGAAGTTTGAAGAATAAAAGTGAGATGTGAAAAAGATTGTGAAAAATTTATTTTATTAGTGTAGTAATTCATATATTCAGCCAGTGTCATGATAAAAAAATGGGAGAAGCAGCAGCAACAGAGGTAAAAAAGAACTGAAAATTCATGAAGGAAAGAAAAGGTAAGTAGAAAGAAATGAGGCTAGACATAGCACTGTATCTTATTACGGTACTATCTTTTGATGTAAAGGTTTCCACTATCTGCTTCAACAAAAGACTGTCTTATACAGCCTAAGAAAAGGTTAAGCCAGAAGGCAAGGGCAGAAGTGGAATGTTAATAGAGGCAAATATATTCTTTTGTGAAAGGCGTGAAAAGCTTTCCTTCATTGTTTTATTCTAGCTGAACTTTGTAAAAAGCACATTTTCATGTGAATTCATGATTTCTTCTGCAGCCTGTCAAGTGTTTTTCCCAACATTTAACATCAAAGTGAGTGTGTAGGTAGATTACAAGGTCACCCAGCCTATTAGTCCACAGGATTTATAACTGTTGGTAGCTAAATAACATTTTTATGGTGTAATACACCTTGTATTGGAAACCTGAGGTTTCCAGTATTCAGTCTTCACTTCATCTTTGATCTGAAGGGTAAGGAAACCTTCAGGCTGACATCATGGACAGAACAGAGAGGTGATGTGGCCAAGATTAAAGGAAACAAGATTTCAGTGTGTTATCTGAAAAGCTCCCAAAGAATCCTTTCTTGCAGATACAGACATACTGGCAGGAGGCACTTGACTTTTTTTCACTGTTGTTCATTCTGCACACATGGACAGGGCCCTATACTTGGGATTCTCCCAGGCTCTTGTAAAGTCCTACATCACCCATGGGTGTATACATATCTTTAATAACATCTTTGCTGAGTTAGCTTTGGCAGCTGAAACATTGACCGAAGGTATTTTTCTTTCCCTTTCCTGGACTGTGTGCTATGAGATCTTGCAGTTCTTCATCAGGGCACTCAGAGGAACTGAAAAAAGACTGGTCCATTGGCAGAGACACCTCTAGGAACAGCTTCTTCCCAGTGGCCAGAGAATACCACAAATTAAAATACAAAGACTAAGAAAACTGTTCTAAAAATCTTGCCAAAACTTGACGTATTGGATTTGCAGAGTTTCTTGCAAATATTGTATTTGCTGGAAAGATATTTATAAACACACATCCAGTGAGTGTATACGTGTGCATATGTATTGCACATATTACTATGTGTGTGTATCTAATTACACCTGTTATATACATATTTATATAAAATAAAATGAGGCTTTATTATTGCTGAGCTATATTGCCAGAACTTTAGGGTGCAGTTTAGAGCAGAAATGACAGGAAATCATGAGATTACCAGCACATTTGCAGCATATAGCTTGACAAGGTCTCTTTCAACTACTGTTGCAAATAAAAAACAAGACTGACAAAACACAAATCCATTACTAAACACCTTTCAGCCCATGCTGACTTTCGTCTTGTTCTTCCATTTTACATATTTCTACTTAAATGCATGCCCCAGCTTATGCTGTTCCTACATGGGGTGTAACTAACACACATTGTTTATTAAAAAAAATTGCATTAAGGGGAAGAGTGCGCAGATCTCTGGAATGCCGTCCAGCTCTCACTACAGTTAATAAACACGTCATAAAGTCCTCTTCAATTTTACTAATGCTTCATCTCCAAACTGTTGATTATATACAGCATTTCAAAACTACTGCTGCGTGCTAGAGGTTGACACACAAGAACACACAGGAAAAATGAGTTTGAAAAGCCAGTCTCAGGCTTCGATTATACTTAAATTTGAGCTGGCACCACGCTTAGCTTAATTGCACAAATTGAAATGAAGGCTAGGGAGAAAACCAGAAGAGCTGTACCAGTGGCTTGTGCAACACAAAGGCAGTGCCCCTGCAGATGAGGCAGTGGAGGAGAGGAAGTGGGCACACAGGACATGAGGAGTACACTGGAGACAGCCAGGGGTGGGTGAGTGATCCCGAGTCCCGCTGAGAGCTGGCCCGAACTGCAGCTTAAGATTCTGGGTAATATAAATCAGCATATTTATCTCACATAAATAAGCTATATTAACTTACACCTGTTGAAAATCCAATCCAGTATATTTCAGTTGATAGCAATGATAAGTCGAGAAATGGATTTAAATTCACCACTTGCACTAGGTGAATCAGTAATAATGAAAATGCAACCAACTGGGAAAAATACCCTTTCAAATGAGAGCTTTACAATGCTAACATTATGTTGCACATGTTATTAAAGAAATAGTCTAACAGGTTGATTAGCCCTTTCTAATGCTGCCCATCCATTATTAATAAAGCAATCATATTTTTAAGGCCTGATTCTCAATTATTTAATTAACTGAATGAAAAATTAAACAAAGATGAAGAGAGAAACATTTTACCTTCCTTAGCAGCCCTGGAGAGGAGAACGTTTTCTCCCACAGTGTATTTACTGAATTGTTTGACAAATAGAATAACCAGCCATTACCGCTAAGGATTTTGGTTGGTGAGCATATGCCAATGAACCTACCAGATCTGTTCATTAAGTCTGACTCATGGAAAAGCTAAAACAGTACATCATCTCAGCAGCAGGAAAATGCCAAAAAATTAGATGCTTTGGTCTACCTTTGTTTGTGAATTGGCTTCATCTAGAAATGAGGATGAAAGACTCCTGTAGAAATGCTTCATCTTCTGAAAAAGGGCAAAAAGAAGCCGCCTTCTAATACAAGCTCATAATACTTATGCACAAATCCATTTTTTCTAATTTATATGAAACTCAAAATACTTTTTTCCCATTTAGCAAATCATTCGGAAACAAAAGAGAGCTGTTCAGGCCAACTGTCTGAAATGAAATTCTTAAACAGAGCAATAGAACTTCAACGAACAAGACAATATTTAAAACTCAAGGTGCTTCCCATTCTTCTGCTCATCTTCCCTGTGCTTATACAGATTTAACAGTCAGCACATTTCCATTTTCTGACAGATTAGGACCCACTACCCTATGTGAGAGACGGAGATTCAGTTAATGTCCTACCATGTGGCAGGAGATGCATACTGATTTTTGCAGACCAGATTAATTCAGCCTATCAAACTATTTTTACATACACAGGCAGGAAGGGACACCAGCCTATAGACTGATACTCAAGCCTACAATAAAATGTGTCTGAACAATAGCCAAAAGGGGATGAAACCATGTTTATCTGAACCCCTTAATTGTTTTTTACTTATTCCTTCACTGTTTCTGAAAGACTCTACACTGCAGACCTACTAACAGCTACTCTGAAACCAAAACTGTCTGCAGAATATTGCCTAACAAAGACTTCTTTCAAAGGACCCAGGGACAGGACTGAAGGGGAGACATGCAAGAGCTAAAGCAGGGAGAAATGGATGAGAACATTTCCCCAGCAACTCCCAAAGCGGCTCCTGCTGCATCCTTGCAGCTGATGCACTGTATCTGTACTTCAGAGAATGGGCTTATTGGAGATTTCCTTCCCACATTCCTTGGGGTGTCTCCCAGGCTAGGAACACAGGTGATCAGCCAGTAATGCCTTCGTGTCAGAAATGAAGTCACCTCACTCACTCTCACTGCTTAAACCACTTCACCGTCACACAAAGAAGAACACTTGAAAAAAACAGAAAAGTGAATATTTTTTTTTATATGCAGAGGAGGCAGAGCACGGCATTCAAGAAATATAGCTGTAGAAATGTTCAAACAAATACTCATTTGTCTTGGTGTTCAAATGTCTTCTTCTTTTCTTTTTTTTCTCTCTTTTTCTTTGATTTAAATGCAACTCTACAGTATTAAAGTTCTTTTTATATTCAAGGCTGATACAAAGAGGGAACAGTTGCAAAGTGAAATGAAAGCAGAGACGTAGTGAATGGAATCTAAAAGTTTGCCCTAACAACACAAAGCACCAGAACACAAGAGATGTTTCTGGTAAAAGATGATGAAGGTCATGGTGAGATTCACCTCTGTGGGAAAACAGACAAGAGGAATATTGTTGTTATTATTATTTTTAAATAATAAACCATAAAATTCTTTCAGAGGAATTTTGTATCATCAGACTAAGCTTAGCATAATGTTTTCTTTCTGCTGTTGTCTGAGAATAACCTATTTAAGAGTTTATACTATTTCTTCATACTGTGGGTTTGTATTACATCCTCAAGCCTTTGCTGTAGCCCAGACATGCCCAGTGTCTCTCCACATGTTGATCCACCGACCCAGCTGCTGCTCAGACCTAGGGCAGAGAAGTATACCAAAACCCCTGCCTTCATTCAGGCTCTAAGCTGCCTTCCAGTCCAACCACACTGGCAGTAGGGAGTGCTGAACACTCTGAAGCTTATCCATCATCGTGGCTCTGCCTGAGAACTATATGGATGTTGGATCTATGATTCCATACATGGTTGAGAATGGAAATGGCATGGTTCATGGTACACTGCATACACATGTGCTCTCCTGCACCCTTGCATCAACTGGAAGATTGGCCAGAAGCACAGCCTAAACAGCAGCCACCAAAGCAGGCAGGCCCAGCGAGCAGGCCTCAGGCTCTGGGACAAAGGCAGGTTTTTTCCATTAATTGTGTATGATGCCTACTTCCACGGCATCCTTTGATTACTGTTCCTGTAACTATTACTTACTACTAAATTATTCTGGACTGCATGAGCCATGATGGCCACATCTTCCCTGCAAGCTTCTAATCCCCAAATTTTATATATAACTTTTTTCCAGCACTGGTTATAAAGCAACACTTTTTGGATCCCCATTGTATAACACTGTTAATGACTAAGGCTGGCTAAATGACTATGGAATGACCAGGATGCAAAAGGCATAGGAATGGAGGAAAGGTTTGCCTCTATTAACATTTTGTTACTGTGCTTCATATTGCTAATCCTTGACCTCAGTCTGTGAACACAATATTTTCAGATCTGGAGTGCTGGGATCATTTTTGAGGTCATCCATTCTGGTGCTGGAAATTCAATTTGGGCTTACAGTAAGTGACAGAATTAAAAACTGATGAGATGATAGTACAGCATATTATAGTATTAGAATATCTGATTTCTGATTTGCTTTTTGCAATGCTGTAGAAATACACTAATGTGCAGAGGTCAGAGGTCTGAAAAGACTGGAAGACAATATCTATACCTAGTAAATAAATACTGTTGAGGTTTGACTCTGGTTAGGTGCCAAGCACCACAAAAACTATTCACTTACTTGCTTCTGCTATAGCTAAGCAGAGAAGGGGAAATTGAAACTTAATTTTTCATGTCGTGAAATACGGATTATTGAGGAAAACAGAAAAACTTCAAGGCAAAACAGGCTCAAACTTAAACAGAATAAAGAACACTTATTACTAACAGAATTAAAAGTAAAAAGAAAAATGAGAAACCAAAGCAAACTTTCAGAACACCACTCTCTTCCAGTACCTCCCTCCTTCCACCAAACAGTGCAAGGGGAACAAACATGGGGATTTGGTCAGTGTTTCATTTCTTAAACATCTTTTTCCAGTATGCTTAAGGAAAGAGTTACTTCCGCTATGCTGTGGGATCCATCCCACAGGAGATAGTTCTCTGAGAACTTCTCCAGCGTGGTTTCAACACTTCGAAAACAACAGTCCGCCCAAATCTGCTGCAGTGAAAAATATCCCTCCCATGAATCTTGCAGTCTTCCCACACTGCCATCATGGGTCATAATAGTCATGGGGTTTTAGTCTTTCAAGGATGAGCTATTCCAGCCTGAAAGCAAAGGCTCTCTTCTTCAATCTCTAAAAGCCTTTCACGGCATCTATAGGCTCTGGCACCTTCTTTTCACGGGCCATGCGTGGATTTCTTCACCCCCTCCCCGCCATGTACCTCATCTTACGAATTACAGGGAAAAACAAATTGCTGTATTATAGTCCTCACCATGGCTTGCAAGGAGAATTTCAGCTCCTCTCTTTCCTTTCCCCCACTGATCTCACTGTTGCCATGTTCTTTTTCCTCACGTGACTTTTCTTTTCTCTCTGACTTGAAAGAAAGTTCGTGTCTGTTAAGTTGCAGCTGTGAAGTTGATCTTGTCGGGCTCTGCATTGGGAAAGACTCGCCCTGTCTCTCATTGCTGGCTCGTGGTGTTTTTCCTCCGATTTGGCGCAAGCTGCGCCGGCTGCGTGGAAGGGCCCGCCGGCCCTGTGTGGGCCACGGCGGCCTCAGATGAATCTCAGCCACCCAATCTCGGCCTCAGTGCGGGGGGTGGGGGTTTTCTGGCCCTGGGGTGGCTTTCCCGGCGGCCCAGCCCTGTGCTGTTGTGCCGGGGGGCCCTGACGGCCTGCTCCAGGAGGAGGCCCGGGGGCCCCCCCTCCTCACCACTCCTCAGTGGGAAAGCTGGCAGAAGGAACTTCCCGTGCTTCTTCCTTTAAATATGTACATCATGTAGGCGTTACTAGCAAACCTGTCTATCAACTATGGGCTGTGTGGCGGTCACAGAAGTTTTCCCAAACTGCTAAAACCACCACACATACTAAGCACAACTAATAGCCACTGGTTACCTGTTATTAAAAAAATCTACTAAAATACGTTCATAGTAACACTCAATGTTGCAATAAAGAAAGTGCTGTATAAGAAATATTGATAACCCAGTGAAAGTCGAAGAGATGCTGTGTATTTATGAGCCATTCCAGCTGTGATTCTTTGTAGTCATACTTTGAATTAAGTGATATATTTGTCATTTCAGTATCTCAGAAAAGGCTGGATTAACTCACTCTCTGCTATTACAAAAGAGCTGTAATCATAACCCCTGCATCATTACATTATCAGAAAACTAGATTAGGAATCCTAATCTTTCTACTACAGATGACAAGAGCAGTTTTGTCATGAGATTTTTGCAAAACAGAATCAGCCTGAATATTCCAAATCAGTATTTCAGCTTGATAAAATGGTCTTTGAGTAAATGTTGACAAGCAGAAAGTGTTACTGCTCCTGAATGTTCAAGCAGAAAGTGGATGAATAATTATTAGAGAACATATTTACTCAGAAAATTTGAAAATTATGCACAACTTTGTTTTCTCCATTAAAATTGCTTCTGATATGTAATCAATGTATTTCAGAATATCTCCTATCTAAGCAGTAATCACTAAAAAAAAAAATTAAAATATGTGCAGACAAAATCACAGGGGCCTTCAACAAACATTTCACTTAGAGCAGCAATCCCTGTTTCAGCAAGTCTTCAGAAACTGGATGCCCTTCTCTTCGCATCTCTATCGATACCTTGCTTGGGAAGTTAGGGAAACTACATATTTTCCCCATATATCCGGTGGATTTCTTGGGACCTTTGATTTGCCAACACTTCTAAGTCATTTGGGTAATGTTTACAAAGAACTTTAGTACCTTACCAGTGTAAAAGGAAGAATATGAGAGGGCGTTTTTTATAATTTGTTTTGGTTGAGGTCTTTTTTCCATTCATTCTGTTACCGCTGAGAAGAACTTTTGTTTAATATTTCTTAATCACAGTGAGCTTTTTGGGAAGCAGACAATGGCTGAAACTTTTGAAGTAGAAAACACTTTTACATGATGGAAAGAATTCTGCATCAACTAATACCTTTCTGAACTTGTTTGCAATGATCAGGCTGTAAATCAATTATTCAAACTCCTTTCACTAGATCAATGTTTGCATACACAGACTTAGCAGGTAAAGTAACTTTTGTTCACATGGGAGGATTGTTTCACTGGTTTCTTGTTTTCAGCTGCTGTTTAGCATGAGGGAGGGATTCAAGACTAGTTTCACTAGATTCGAACATTGACACCATTGGGAAGTCAAAACCTGAGGCTTCCTCTAAATAGGTATTTTCAAGTCTAATAACTAATTAAAAATTTAAGCTTCTCCTGCCTTTTAAATAATGCATTGGGAACTCTTTTTAGCCTCATCTGGGTTTTGAATTTCTGTAATTGCTTTAAAAATTGCTTTTTGTAACCACCAGGGCTGTAGACCAAGATCACACAAGTTAGTATATGCCGATGAGAATGTGGGAAACAGAGCTGTAGGCTGGTAAAAAACAGCAGCAAAGAAAATCTTACCCAGAATATACATATGGGAAGCTGATTTTTTTCTTTTAAGACATCATTTCTTCCCTGTCAGAAGGATCCTGACAAAATTTTATGCTCCTTTCTTCTTCCTTCTCCTTTCCTTTTCCTCTCATTCCTTTTTTCTTTTTTCCTTTTTTATTTTCTCTACAGAAATTTTGGCTAAAGAATAGAAAAAAAAATTATCTGTGCATATGACAGTTCAAGCCACTGTTCAGAAGCAACGGACTGTCAATGGCACAAGACATGGTAGGGTTATAGACAGACACCTTTAGAGCACCAGGGATATAATAAAGCATATGAATAAAAAAATCCTTCCCCCGCATTCTTTTAACAACAACAAAGAAATTTTTCCTTTTCAGAATAGAACACTGTCTTTCTCTCTCATCCTCCCACACTGCAGTGCTCAATTCCCCTAATTTCCATTATTAAACTTTGCTTAGACATAAAAATGCCAATGAAACAGCATGGAGAGAAACATTATAAAAAGAACTCCTTCTGGGAACTACAGACCTCCTAAGATATGGATATGAGTAAACGGAAATTTGAATCTGTGAAAAAGAAAAAGACCTTGTTAAAAAGCACATTAATAACTGAGGAAAATCAAGACAAAACTACAAGAAAACAAGCAGTGCTGTAATCCCAAGAAAAACTTTGTGTGATGAACTTGAGGTAATAAAATTTATATTCTTCCTAAGTGGACTTGCTTGTATGCCACAGGTTCTAGGTGTTCTGAAGACACAGCTTTGATTTCACAAAAAGCCAAACAAAAACTCGCCTCTAACTCCCTGCATGGTGACTCATAAGGGACTCAATTTCTTTATAACCCAGCAGTCACAGTTGTCACCGTGGCTGGTTTAGTGTAAGGATTTTTTCAGTGAGTTACTGGTATTAGAATTTTCTCAGCTGCCCATAAAAAAGTGCTATAATTTCTCAACTCAGTGTCAACACATCATTTTTTCTAAGACATTTGACAACCCCCTCACTTCCAGATCCAAATCCTCATATTTTATATTTGCTTTTTATATTTCTGCACATTTTTTCTCAGAAGCTGTTACTTCTTTTCCTGATTTACTCACTTTTAAATGAATCCAGTTGGTCCTCTTCTCTTGGCAAGAGTAAGGTATCCTCAATCATAATAATAGCTAAATCTTATTTGAAAAATAATGAATTTGTATTTGTATTTGCACCACATACAAATTTATTCTGGGTAAAAATGCCCTTTAAAACCCAAAAATATCGGTTATTTCACAGATCTGAAATTATCTAAATACTTTTCAGCACATTAAAATTATATAGAAGATAAAAATTTGAATATTAGGTTTTGATCTAGTTCTACTACAACGAAATTTAGATACATTTTTTTCAAAGAGCACTAACAGTCAGAACCATACCTAGTACATTATAAATGAAACAGTACTTTACTTCATTACACAAAACTTTATTAGGAGATATAAACTGGAGAGCTTTCATTCTACTTCCCACAGGAAAAAGTCTTGCTACTAGCAGTTCCTTTTTAAATCAGGCATCAGTCTGATTATCACTAGTTCAACATCATGTTACGTGGAGTTTTTCTTCCAGTTTTATAAAGTAGGAGGGAAATCAACAAACATGTGCTGAAGTGTATAAATAATGAAGGATGTACTCTGCGAAATGATGATAATCCTCGTTGAGACACAGCAGAGCCTGTGTAATGACCAAAATGTCAACAAAAGCAGTCTCTGACAGGTCTCTTGTCTAAGTGATTTTCCAATTTCCTGTTGAGACTACATTTTGCATTTTTAACATCCTCCATCAAGGAGTTATATGTTCTACCATTCTGGTCAAGCAGGCATTAATGCGGCTCAAGTAATACATTCTTCCTGTCCACACCTGGAATTTCCATCCATTAATTCTAATGTTATAAATTGCAGTAGTGAGTTGACTACTGTAATTTGAATCTTATCTCCTTTGACTTATATTATTATTAGTATTACACCTTATACACGTATTTGGCATCAGTGTTTATTTGATTGCCTTCTTTCCAGTAAGATGCCGACATACACTATTACATCCATGTCTTCATTTAGTTATGAATTCCAAATCCATCTTAATTCTTAGATTGACACAATTTCTTTAGAAGTACACATACCACTGCCCTGTTCCTTTCTTGGCAATCTCTTTAAAAGACTCTCCACTTGTTTTTAATTTCCTATACATTTGGTAAAGAAGATAACCAAATATTCACTTAAGAATATGAATGTTTTCTATCTTGCCTTAGAAGCAGTATCCCAAACTTCTATTCTTGCACCTAGTAGAAATGTCAGCATCTCAGTTTGTGATTATCCTCTGGACATCCCAAGGACCACCTGAGGGAAGTCTCTGGCTGTTTCTGTTTTGCTTTGGTAAAAACTGAGCAATGTATTTCAATGAAGGCATAATTTCTTCAGCCTGGCATACTGTTTTCTCCAAATGCTATAGCTGGAGTTATGCACTGCTGTGTATATCTGAATAGCATATACTTATGACCTTAAAAAGGTTCAGTTCTTCTATGCTTGGTATTATTAACAATCTAGCAAATAATCTTACAAATGTCAAAGTTTGCTACCATTGTCAGCAGTAGCTGTCTAGAAAATTGTGAGCAAAGGTCAAACAGACTTCTCCCGGACTCTAGCAACTTAAGGACTCCCCAAGCCAAAGATGCTATCTTCCATTTGGCAAACCTTGATGTTCTTCTTCCTTTGATTTCTCCAATTCTCCAATCATGTAAAGAAACCACGAGCAAAATTATAAATGCGAAAGTTTTCAGCCTTGGCCTGCTCTGACTGCTCTGTCAGATTTTTATCATGAGCAGTAACTACATCTTGTGCTGGAACATCTGTGGATGTCAGTTATATACAAAGACAAGTAGAGTTGTGTTTTATCCTTCTGAATTGACTAAATATAGAATGAGACTGAGCTGCATCCCTGCTGAAATGAAACATGGCTTTAATGCTTATGACTACTCTATACAACTGAAATTTGGGAAGAGCAAAACAAAATTCTTTCTAAAGTGCAATGTCACCTCTTCCTCAATAGAAAACACAGCTCCACAGAAGGTGAGTGGAGTGACACAGTTCACAATGTCTCTTCCCAGTTTCTGCCTCCGCCCTCAATGCACTGTCAGATACAACATGCACCTGAAAATTAAAGACAAACAAACCTTGTAAAGCTGAGAGGCTGCATAATGCAGCTTAAGATATAAAATCCATACCTTTAGGGGACACTTAAAAAAAAAAATCCACCATCTGTTTCTATATGAAAGAGGTAGAACATCAGACTGTACATTCTACTCTTTTTCAACAAGGCTACTTCAAAACTGTGGGATGTGACAAATGCTCCATGCCCAAGCACATGGTCCTTGCTTAGCTCTCCTGATCTTTTGAAAGACTTCAACTAGCAAAGTTCAAAGCCTTTGAACATAGCGTTGGGCATGCTCTGCAGCTATTTTAATAGCCAGGAGGTGTACCCTTAAATAGAAACTGTGCATTCATGAGCAGCTGTGAAGTATTCTGTTTTCAGAAAGTGTAAGAAGGACCAGATACATTTACCCAACTGCTTCCTTCTAATGTATAGCTTATCATTTGTTCTAGTTCAAAGCTCTAAAATACTGCATCTGAAAATGTAGACATTATAAGCAGTTAAACCCAAGCTAATGCTTCAGAGCCTCATGAGAGCCTAAACTAAAGCCTAAAGCCTTTATATCAGCTGCACTAAAGAAAGAGCAGTAGTCTTTCCTTGGAGGAAGTAGAGAGAGCAAGAGAGGGAATGGAGAGGTAGCTCTATCATCCTGAGAATTTTTTCAACCACATAAACCAAATTTGTGTATGGATATTCAAATAACTATAAACACCCAAACATGCAGACATCTATGTACAGAAACTGTTATTTATCCTGAAATTATATCAAGTAGTTTCTTTTATTGTCTGAGACAAAAGTTGCTTTCTAAATCATATGTCTAGGATACAATTAGCATTGTGCCAAAACAATACCTAAAGGCAGTTAATCTCCAGAACTAGCGACTTCTCTAGTTCTATAGGAAATTGAACTTCCATCGAACTAAACAGTCTATGATTCTGCTGGAACAATGTGTATTGATGTGAGAAGCAGAAAACTGTTCAGGGTTCAATACAACATGAAGGGGAGAAAAATTGCTTGCTTATTGTCTTGGGGTGACTGTATGATGCTGTATGCCCTATCGCCTGCTCTATGCCAGACATGAATCCCGTGCCTTTCTGTGTCTTTAAGAAGCAGGGGGGGAAGCTGGTGGAATTCTTTCAGTGGCCTGTGTTCAAAACCACAGATAACTCCCCTGCGTTCCTGCAGCTACAGAGCCGAGGAAAGCACCTTCCTGCTTCTTCCCAGCTCTCGGCTCTCTGCAGCAGGGAAGAGAGTGGCATTCTCTTGCTTTTTAGCTAGCTTGTTCGTTAGCTAAAACACAGAGTTTCTTGGGACTTTGGCTTCTTCTTCTTCTTTTCCAGACTGCTCAGCAACACCAGAACATCACTGGGAGGGCCCACACTGCCGCCCGGAGGGGCCCACGCCACACCCTAGCTCCGGAGAGGAGAGCCACACCCACAGAAAGGACTTTGAAATCTCCCCAGGTCTTCTCCACAGGGAGAAGTTTTATTATTTAACATTATTCATTCTTTTTTCTGTACCTGCGTGCTAAATAAATAAATTTGCTTGTTAAATAAATAGGTTTTTTCACTTTCCTCCGAGGTATTTCTTCCCAAACCTGGTGGGGTAGGGGCTGCTGAAATCTGCCTTCTAACAGAAGGACATTCATTTCAGATGTTTCTCTCCAAATTTGTCTCAAACCAAGACACTTATCTATCATTTTAACATACAAGCTGCATTAATAAAGCTCTGAGAAATGATACTAACTAGGAGACAAGTCATATCATAAGAATTTATTGGATGTCTTCTGCTTGATAAGCTCTTTCTTAGACTTTGTCCAGTGTATTTAGGCTCATGAAGCTTTTATACTGGAGACTTAAAAAGAAAATCACACTGAGATATTTAGGTTTCCTTAGCACCAACTTCACTAACAATGTCTGCTTCTCTGTTTCTGAAAGCTGGACTGCCCCGCAGCAAGATTTACTTTATAAATTAAGCCACTTGTTCCCCTTCATGCCTTGGAATTCCATGGAGGCATTTCAGTTCACATAAAAACAGGGAAATCTAATTGGGAAAAAAACTTCACAGGAAGTGTCTTTGAAACCAGATATCCTCAAGGGAACAACTATCTATTCTAATTTTTCCATGATCCAGAGTCTTCACTAGTTTTACAACAGCCAGCCTGGAGACAGAGCCCTTACTGTAGGTATAAGTAAAAGATGTCTCTGACAGCAGAATGCTGAGGTGGTTGTGGTTGGAGAAGGGATCCAGTAATGTCAGCATCACTAGCAGCCTCTCTCCCCTCAACAGCCCTTCAGTCCGGCTGCTGCCACAGAGAGGGAGGCTGAATCGGAGAACATGGTTTCTGTGAGAAAGGAAAGGTCCCACTAGGCAACTGCAGCTGACATCTTGCCCTTGACAGCATCAGGAGTAGCAAGCTCTGTCTACACTTTCACAAAGATTTGAGCTGGCTCAGAGAGGAGCTAATGTATTCTTCGCTGTTTTAAGATAATTATCTCTTCTTTCCATCCCTGTACTTATTTTGTAATCAAACTTTCAGCAGATGAAATGAAACATCATTCTGATTACAAGTGCATCTTCAAAACGTCACTCCTGAGCATAATTTCCCAGTGACTAGACAAGGAAAACCTCTGATTTACCATCTGCTTTTAATACATTTCTGAGTGAAGATTATGAGCAAGCAGGCCATCTTCATGTCTCCTCAGTTAGTCTATTTAGATTCCCTAAGTCTGCCCACACATGACTGAAAGCACTACACACAGAAGCCATGATATCAGTTTGGTGGGTGACTTCTCTTCCACGTGTACTGCACTACAGATACATTAATATCTCCAGCAAATACCTATGCAGTATGGCATTTTTATATCCTGCTAGGACTGAATCACAACTGCATAAGGATTCTGAAAAATATTATTTCAAAGATTATTTTCTTTATATTAAGGTGCATTAAAAAGGAAACACTTAAAATTGCTCTCTTTCAAACTTTCCACATCTCTTTCTGCAAGAGCAAGGTTATTAAAGAGGTGCTTATTTTGACCCTTTGAAATGACTGCAATTTAGTAATGAAATTAAAGTTCTTCACCTGTCACCATATACCAATTTGTTAGAAGCTTTGAAATTAATTTCTGTGCAAATGAAAATGATTGTCACCATTGTACCAGCCATAAAAAATGAGTTCAGGGTTTCTTAATAGGATGCAAATGCTGTGAGTTTTTTCTGATAAAATAATTCACTGCTAAAAAGTAGAGTTTAAAAAGGTGAATATGAAGATGCAGTCAGCAAGACAGTAAGTGTTAGAGAAGGACAAAACTGTAAGTGTGGGCACAGTAGGATGCCAAGACTACAGAGAAATATCAAAAAGTGAAAGAGTATGGAATCTTTTAAAATCAGTATCAAGCTTCTCTGAAACAAACAGCCTTCCAAAGTCGCATTGCACTTTCTGTTGAGGTAGGATAGGAGTCAGTTAATTGCTTTTTTGCAAACTTACAACTTTATTGTGTAACTCATAGTTTCTCATTTTGGCTTACGACACATTAATACCCAGCTAGAAAAGTGTGGTCCCAACACTGACACTTGGTCTGTTTAATCACAGTCTTTGCATTTCAAACCTGATCACATCTAAAAATCCTCAGCCCAGTGACATCTCAAGTAATCAGATCCCTGTGAGGACTGGTACATTAGTGTGCTATTCCAATGCATCCCTGGTATACATTATTGTGTCTGGTCACTTTCTGTCTCAAAAGAAGTGGACAGCAAGCAAGAAAGATTAATCTGACCCAAACTTTGTCTTCTTCTGTCTAAATTGCCTTTAGGAAGCAGCCAGAAAGTATAGGACCTAGGTCGTCCAGCACATATAGTTGCAAGGTCTAACAGACCCTCTTGTGGTTTTTTCAGGTGTACATTATACAGCCCAGTTTAGCTGTCTACATTTTTAGTTTATCTTAAACATGGCAATAATAGAATATGGAAAGGGGAACTCAGTTTGCCACAAAATGGCTCACAGGAGATTTTAAGACTGTCTGCAGAAGTCTTGTATTTTATAGGCTCATAGGGCCAATCAAGTTGTGAGGGACCTCAGGAGGTCTCCGGACCAATCGCCTGCTCAAAGCAGGGTCAGCCATAAGATCAGACTGAGTTGCTCAGGGCTTCTTCTAGGCAGGCCCTGAAATCCTCCTACAATGAAGACTTCCCAGAAATGCTGTTCCCATGCTTAGCTGTTTTGAAGGTGAAACAGTTTTTTGCTCTATCTAGCAGCCTGAATCTTCCCTCTTCAGTTCACAGCTCTTGCCTTTCATTCTCTGACCATACATCTCAGTGAAGAGCCTGGCTGTGTTTCCTTGCTAACCTCCTCAGTACGTGTTGACAGGTCACTGTTAGCTTTCCACTCTTCCCCAGGGTGAACAAGCCCCATTCCCTCAGCCTCTCCTCACAGGGCAAATGCACCGGTTTCCCCGCCATCTTGGTGATTCTTCAATGAATGTGCTCCAGTTTGTAATTTCCCTTTTATTAGCAGCCCATGAAACAAGTAGGAATAATCACTGCCTTTGATCTAACTGCAGTCCTATTGATGTGTACCCACATATTACCCAACTTCATTGCTGCCAGGGCATGCTGATGACTCATAAACAGCTTCCTCTCCACCAAAAGTTTGATCAGTCACATACTGCTTAGTCCTCCTCTATCCCTTTCGATGTTAATAGTTTCTTCCAATAACATAGTCTGAAAGTTCGGTGCTCCTGAAAGCAGTGCCAAGAATGGCATCACAGTAGCAAACCAAGGGATTGCCTAAAGAAGATCACAAATAGCTTAAATACACTATGCTACATATCTGTACTATAGCCATTCAAATCCTACACTTACACAATGGAAGCATAGCTCAGTTCCAGGCAGGTTAAAAAAAACCATAAATGATAGATTAATTTGATCCCCATTTGCAATGGAAGAGATGTGTAAGAAGTGCAAGAAGTAAAATAACATCTACATCCAAGTGTAAGAAAAACTAACTACACTAACTACTAAGGAGGAAAACAAGATAAATAGTTCCTTATACCTCAGGCAATTTTTAATCTTTAGTATTGGTGTTCTTTTTCCACTGACAATTACTCTTAAGACCTTACAGCAAACACTAGTTGAATATTTCAACTGTTTTAACAGGACAAGGGGGAAAAACCCTCATTTGCTTAGCATGCCACAGGGTTATTATGCTGAAACTAGGATCTATTGGCTTTTTTTTTTTCTTTTGAGAGTGCTAAATATACACAAAAGGCATTGAGGAGGGAAGGTAATAAAACTGCTTAACTTAATGTCACTTGTTCAGAGGTCCAGGCATCTCAGATTCCCTGGCCCTGGTCATCTTTAATCGAAATGTAATTTTAAGTATCTTCAGGTTGATCACAAGCAATGCTACATAAGACCTTTTCCTTACATAAGAAAATTTTATTGCTTAGACCACCACTATATATCTGTCTGCTAGTAGTAAAGAACACTTTGTAGGACTTAAGGGTTCAACATTGATTTTATCATATTGTAAGGCACAGACTCTTACTTAGATCTTTTAGGACTTCTAAAACCTTGTGATCTTCACAAAGACAGTACTGAATATTCCATTTCTGCTAGGTTAAAGTTAAGCTAAACCCTAAGTGGCTTCATGGTATCAAAGTGGGCTTTCATCTGAAAGGTCCTTGTTTAAGGTCATAGCAACCAGGCAATTTCTTATGTTTTTTTTCTTACTTATACTGAACTCAAAATACCTATTTGATTGCATGCCTTTCTTCAGAGACTTGCACATTCTTCCCAGGTCTCTGCATGCTCCCTTAAAAGCATGTCCATTCATTGGTTACCTTCAGTCTTGGAATTACATTAACTTCTGCAAGAAGGTCACCATTATTCAGATCTCATCCTTTTACTGAAGACAAATTAATTCTAAATATTTTCACCTTCAGGGCACATGGCATATATTAAGTGAGTGCATCTGCACCTTACTGTACTGTGTCAGACTTCTCTCACTTCAGAGATCTTCCTGAATTTTCTATTCTGTTCCTGTTTATCTTTTCATGGGCTCCTGGAGAATCAGTTGCTAATGGCTTCTGTATACAGGGACATGAATTTGTCTTTTTTCTATTTAATGTTTCTAATAAAGTGCATTGTGAATCATCATCATCTCAGGCCAAATTGCTCTTGAGTGAAGAAGGAAATGCACAGGGTAAAACCTCCTGTCTCCTTGTGTGATTAGATGTATGCAAGCTGCAGCAGGAGAAATACGACTCAGTTAAGACAAACATAATGAAGATTCTTTATTCAGGACATTGGAGACTGTCGAATCCCCTGCTTCTTCCTCAGTCTTATTAAACAAACTGTCCTTTCTGCTGCAACCATCCCAAGAACTCTTTATGCCCATGCATGTTGTGCAAAGCTTCAGAACAGAACTTTGTCAACAGTAAGTATGGCATTTTTTTCTTAATTGCCCTGTTCCTGATAAGTACCTCTAAATCTTCTGCATCAGTGAAAACTCAGTCTATTTTCATTAATAATCACTTATCCCTCGATTATTTTCAAAAGCTCACGTAATAGTTCCTATCATTTCTTTAGAAGAGGCAAAGCTCTTCTGGCATTCATTTTACTGTCAATACCAGCTTTGTAAATACCTACCATTTTGAATGTCACTATTCTTTTCAAATTGTTAACATTTTAAAGCTGTCCTGTTTACATGTGCTCAATTCAAAACTAATAAAAAAAATTGTTTTGCCTTCCTAATATAGCTCTGCTTTGAGGATATGGATGTATCACTTATTGCTCACAAAATTCTAGTAAAATCTATAAATAATCCCCAAAACAAACGCTACCTCTAATCACTACTTTTCTTCAGACTTTGTGCCATACAGATATGAAATTCTAGCTTGAACTGCATTACAATTATTGCTGTTTATTTGACTAAAGTGCTAGGGTTAGTGGAGTCAGATTTCAGTCGTATGATATGTAGAGAGCATCTCTAAGGAAATCTAGAGTTTTTCCATTCAAATATGTGTCAGTGGAATCAGAGTCTGCTTGCACTACATCTAGAAATCCTGATTATTATGGTTTGCCAAAAGTCCCAACTGTAAGATAACCAAGCTGGCTTAAACATACTGTCTGGCTGGAAGCTATACAAACGTAAATTAACAACAGCAACTTTCCAAATGCTATCAAGAACCATTGCATCATCCACAACAGCATTCAATGCAGCTTGGCTAAAAATGTCATTAAATAGATTTTCTAAGTACTTCAGCCTTCAAGTAATACTAGAGGTGGACTGACACAGTCATACATTATTCATGTGCAGTCAATGGCATTGTAAAAAAATCAGATTCCTTGTCTGAGAGACTGACTATTCTTTTGAGAATATCAGTTGAACATTGAACAGCTACTGCATTTTAAGACAAAAGAAAAGCCTTTCAAAAAATACAAAAGCCCTGTAATGATATCTGTATCTATGTAATATAAGTCTATGTCTATAGGCACAAACCATCAATTTGGTATAATGAAAAGAGTATAAAGTTCATAGTCTTGAGAAAGAAGAGAATTAATTATATGGATGCCCTAAAGTATCGGGGTGTAATAAGTCCTAGAACTTTCACAGTCAACTGTACAGGACCCACACAGCCAGAGGCGTTGATATATCTATGACCAAGAAATTTAAAAAACATAAAAAACCAACCCAAATGTCTTATGCTACGTAATGATATATCAGTATAAAACCAGATTATTAACTACAACAAAGTGAATCTAACAGATATTTAAGGTTACTATTAAAGAGGAATAAGCACTCAGCAGACTGTAAAATTTATATGCAGAAGTTAGAGCAGTCAACTAGTATGTCTAAGCAACATCATGTCCACAAGATTCACACTTTATCACAGTCAAGAGTCCTAGCAATTCTACTCTGCAGCATGACACAACAGCACTCGTGGTCAAAGCAAGAAAACCTTAATAAATACATGGCATGGCACTTCATGGTGTAAAGAGAAAAACTAATGAAATGTTCAAGATGTATTTGCTGAAACCAAATCTGCCACCATGTAATATGGTACAAGGTTCCTCAACTGTAACTTTCTCCCTGTATTTACTCAAAACAAGAACAGTTAGCAATAGATAATTATCTGAGGTTCTAATGTCCAGCAATGTTTGCCTGACCAAAGGCCTGACAGATTTGTTCAATATGGTAAAGTGCTTCATGATTGACTTGGGTGTCTCTGAACCCAAAGATCTAAGGCAGACAGTGCAGTAACGTCAGCCATCCAGTTAGAATTGTGAGCATAGAATTTACTATCCCCTGTAGCTTGTTGTGCAGAGAGAAAATTTTTGTACAGCAGTTCCTAGGTAGTCCACTTAGGAGAAAAAGCAATATCTGGTACTCTAAGATAAAAATCTATCTTATGTTACTTTGCTTTTATAAATCTCCTTACCAGCTGAAGAAAAAAAAGTTTTACCTATTGCTTTCTATCGAGTAATGAAAGATCTATTTTCCCTCTCACACAATTTTATTTTTCCATGCATTGAGAAGCAACTCCCTTTTAAAATCTCACAGATTGCTCCCAACTTCCCCAACATTCCAATCTGACACTGAAAAAGATGCTGCCATTAAATCTTTCTAGGTCAAACACAAATTGTAGTTTCCTGTTTGACAGCTGAGAACAACTTATCCTTCACTGTCACTAGGTAAACACAATATTGCTTTTCAGAGAAAATCATAGCAGGAGAGGAAGCAAAGTAGATAGTAAAGGAAAAAAATAATCTATCAAAATAGTGGCAATGTTTTCCAAAATAAAACCAAAATCCTCCAACTCTTCTACAGTACTCACTCATGTAATTTTTCAGAGACAGACGGTTGCAAAAGAAGCTCACTATCTTAGTGAGGCTTGATTCATTGAAATTAGGAACCCAACAATAAATTGGGTACAGGGCTTATTAAGAAGCATTGCTTTAGCAGTCTGAAAGTGAGGCCAATGTGCTAGCATAAAAACCAAATAGGTGCTGTAGGATCTTTAGCACTTGGCTATCACACATTTAATTTCTTTATATCTTGCTGATGAAATTGCTCATGTTTCTCTGGTCAAACTGGGAGGTGCCTAGGACAAGTGACAGTGATGGCACCATGCTCAAAGGCACAGAAACTTATTCTTCATCTCAGTAGAGTCACTCTTTGTTTTCACATTTAAGCTGTGACCACAAACAAGGCATACAAAAAAGCTCTATTGTGACCTTGGAAAGAACCCACTACAGATGTTTCAAACCTTGAATGGGAATCTCTAAAATGACTGTAAGAATTAACTAGTATTGAAATGAAAGCAATATGCCCATAGGTAATTTTGCACATAACAGGCTAAAAACTAGATAATAGACAGTAACTCATCTGTTAAACAAAGGTAGTGGGGAAAATATTGCATCTCCTTTTCCCAAATAATCACCTGAACATTTACTGTGTCACACGAAATGAAATACTGGGCAAGACAGAGCAAGACGTCCAGTTCAGAACAGCATCTCTGGCCGGTATTAGTGCTTTAGCAGAAGTGTGGTGTCATGTATCAGAGAGATTGGAAAAAGAGAGGCCAGTCTCAGCAGAATAAAAATATGAACAAATACATCCCTGCAATGAGAGATTCATTGTGAGAAGCCTCACAAGAGGAAAGAGAAATAATATGCAGCTAACCCAGGAAATGGTTTTGCTAAGAAATTTTCTAGAACTGTGAGTAACAGTAGTAACCCAGTTAAATGAGGGATCAGGTTGAGGAACAGAGAGACATTTTATGTCTGCAAACTCATACTTCTAAAATGTCTTTTGGAAATTCATCCTAAGGAAGCTTGTGGGAAAGGGAGCTCTGTATCAAAAATCCTACTGCAGCATCCTAGTACCATGGTCACAACTCCATAAATTGAGAATACAGCAGACACAACTTGCAGTCCTGCTTCATCAGCCCTTTCCTCTCTATAGCCCAAAGATCTGACCCTGAATCCTTCTGGGGAAGCCAGGCCCATCTGTTATTCCAGATTCCCAGGTCCACTCCCCAGAGTGTGAGGAATTCCTGCTCCCCAGAAATCCAACCCACTGTTGGTTTCTTTCAGAGACAAGAGATTTCCCCAGCTGCCTTCATATCAACATGGCAGCTCCCTGGCTATCCTGAGGTGTGACAGCGCAACTGCTCCCTAAATAAGAAGATACTAGAAGTGACAGGAAAGGACAACAAGGTAATGACAGAACTAGGAGAAAACCTTACAAAATTTAAACCAAAAAGTTAAATTACCAAACATTTTTGGTAGATCCTAATTTGAATCTTGAAACAAAAAATGATTTTCAGGTGACCATGTTACAACTCCATATCCCAGAAAACAACAGTTTAAAACAGAGTATAAAATCATCTAATATAATTAGGTTTCAACTTAATTAAACATATGTTGGTGCTATTCTTAAGTAGAAAAGGAATATCTCCATTCATGGCTCAAAACCTTGCTGCTTTTAAAATAATTCCTGCTGAGCAATTAATTACAAAACAGTTAACAGGGAGTGCCACAATTATAGAACCTATGAGGTGTCATATTTAGGAAAAGATTTACTTCCTGTAAAGAATCACCTGTAAGAAACGACTGTGCAAGCCTGATGCGTGCAGTCTATCAGACAGCTGCCCCAAAGGCTCAGAGGCTGCACACTACCTGACAAGATGGAATCTTGAACTGGAGAGCAAATATCAAGCTGTTACCCTGTGCCAATAAAGGCAGCAGATCTGTTGAGAGGATAAGCCTTCGTCTTGTTCAACATTTCCTTGACAGTCTGATTTTTCCACTGGTGTTTGCATCAGCTTTGCAGGGCTCTGTTCACCTTGCTCTAAGTGCAAGTGCCGAGTGTGACAGTGCTTGCTCCTGCATGCGGAAAAGGAGGAAATGGTCCCAAGAGACGACTAGGATGAGATTGTTTCAGGCACAACAAATCAAGGAAACTGTTCTGTACGTGATGAAGGCTAACTCCTCTTACGAAAATACATTTAGAGGAAAAGTTATTGTCTAATGTTACTTGAAACTATGAGTTTGAAATCTGTGCCACTGAGATCACGTTATGGTTTGTGAATCCATATTGTGTTTGGTCATGTGGACGGTTTGCTTCACCAGACTAGGGCATGAGTTTCTTTAAAAGCCACCAATGATTTTTTGAAGACCTTGAAATTTCTGGTTCTGCAAGAGGGATTCAGCCAAAGCTGTGTAAAATAATAACCTCCCCCTTTCACACACACTGGTTGCCCTGAGTGAGGACACAATCCCAGAGAAGCAATGCCTCTGAACTTAAGAGGTATAACATGTACAGCCAAACCCTTTCATTTCTATCTGGGAGCAGTGCTAATGGAAGCCACAGTCAGAAATCTTGTAAAGCAACTCTACCACGCATTAATGCAAGAACACTGACTTCATTATAAATGTCATCTTGTTCAGCCAGAAACTTCAGAAACTGTTAAAAAAAATCTCAACATAATCTTCCATTTTTAAGTAATTATGAATTAGAGAGATACATGCTAGAACTATTTTGTTTACTGCAGCAGAGGTTACCATACCCTTTGATACCTTTCAAATATGCTTTTCAATGACATAAACCATGTAGCATAATTCCAACTGCTCCATACTTGGACAGATATCAGACCTTCCTCAGTAAACTTGGTGTTTTTCTTCTCCCTTGTAAAATTTCACCTCACTTATAACCTTTTCTTTTTGGATACTTTTAGATAATGATTTAAGCCCCACACAAAGCAACTGACCAGTTGCTGTGATTACTTAGATGGCAGAATTATGAGGCGAGGTGGGAGAACCAAATTCCATGTCTAAACCACATCAAATTCTGCCCAAGTTTATACCTCTCATGCAATCTTCCGTACTACTTTTACTTTAGGTCAAGCTGCTAGAAGGTGACAAAATAATGAAACATTTCAAGAACACAAAAATCCCTGGGGTTTGACATTTGCTTGTAAAATGCAACCAATATCCATGCATGCATGAACCTGCTTGCTTTCCTTGGAAAACATCTGCCTTGAATCAGTTGTAAACCAGGGATACAACAATGCTGAAAATAGAAAGGTTTTTGAAGCCATTTGCAGTGTTACAACCTTCTAATTTTTTTTCTGCAAATAAGAACACTAGTATTTTGCTTTACTTACTTTACTGTAAAAACAAAAATATAGTCTTTGTCTATGCACACACAAAAAGGTTTCTTAAAATTATATGAAAAGAAAGTAACTCAAACTGTTTCATCCACCAATCACTCAAAGAGTTTGAATGTCTGTCAAGTCTCATTTTTCTTTGCCCAGAAAGACAACTTCCTGACTCAATACACATCACTGATTAACAAGTTTAAAAAAAAAAAAAGCATATTTGAACTCTTGTCCTCCTTCCAGAACTCTTTTCTCCCTGTACTTGGCATACTAGCCTGGCAATTTGCACAAACAAGTTCTTACTCTTTTTAAAAATCTTGGTCCTGAGAATACTACATCTGGGCTGTATCACCACTAGTTCTGAAGTACAGAAATTATGTCGTCTTATAATCATCTGGAATTTAAAACCAGAGTTGTTCTTTTAGAAAAAAACACTGGAGAACATCACCTGATATTAGCACTACTGCCACAGGACTACTGCCAAAAAACAAGCCGCTCAGGTCTGTCTCTACTCTGTGCCCTGAGCTGTGCTTGCAGACCATACAGTCAGCAGGTACCAAAAAAGTGATGCATCCAACTTCCATCTTAAATCCAGAGGATGTGCATGTGATTCTTCCCCGTCCATTATTTCCAAAAGTATTTCCATATATCTGTGCATCTTGCAGAGGGTTTTCCAGCTGGCCTCACTGCCAGCCTCTATCCCATTTCAAGCACCCCTCTTTTATACTGCAAATGCAACCTGGAACCCATTCCCTTGTATTAGCCAGGAGTGTTAAGAGCAGAACCCAACCCTGTCCAATTCTCTTCATCCTGATATACACCACAACAGTTAACAGACAGCCAGTCATTGAACTGCTTGCACAGTTCTCACCTGCTTCAGTCCATGGCTGGACATCCAGCTGCAGTTCTCAAGGGTGGTGTCAGCATCCAGCATCGGAGATAATCCACCCATGCATGAACAACATGAGCAGTTCAGACAGGTACATGGCAAGGAAAGCATTAACTCTGCTCAGCAAGATACCAGGAGAAAACAGAAACAGACTGTAGGTAGGATTCAGTCCAGAGCTGGAAATCTAACAGGCAGGAATGCAGCTTGGTGTGCTACCACACACAAACCTCCCGTTAGACAGCAAGGGATGCTCCCTTACCAAAGATCTTGGGGACACTTCTTCAGATCCAGAGAGCCCTTTTTCAGAACAGTAAGCCCAGTGCATTGTTACAAATACAAATAACAAATAGCAACAGTCTGTTCCAAAATGTGTTATTCCTGACAGGCTGCAACAGAGGAATTTTCAGCTGACTGTTTTAATGGAGCTCACACATATTCTTAGAGATTATTAATAACTCTTCAACCTCAGCACCAACGTAGTACGGAGGTAATTCAACCAAAACTGCAATACAAGTTGAAATACCACAATTATTTCAGCTATAAAACCCTGCAAGGCTCACAAGAGTTCTCTGCTGTTCAGTAAAGTCTTTACCAAGGGAGAACAACTTTTCAATGGTTTAAATGAAAGAAGGTATAACAGATACTGCCATCCATGCAACTGTTTAGGCAGTACTTTGCTTCGGCATCTGAATGAAGAGGTTAGGGCAGTCTGTCCAAATTTAAGTTTTGGTGTTGTTTTTATTTCTGTTTGTCCCACCACCAATGGTGGTGTAAATATTTTTGCTGTAAATATTTCCATGCTATTAGCCACGTTATTTTCTTGCCAAGAAAACATTAGTTCAGTCATTGTAACAACATCTGTCAAACCACTGCCCTTCACATGGAACCAGACTTAAATATGTATGGTGAAAATAGGCATTTTCTATACAAAGCAGTTGGGCCCAGTGCAGGGTTACCCAATGAGCTCATGGAAAGCTCATTAGCTTCCCTTCAGCCTGGAAACAAGAAAATTAATTTAAGAGTGTCTGAAGTCACAGGAGAACGAGGATGAGTTCTCCTGTTTTCTGAACGTATTTTGGTTAGCAGACATATATATATATATAGAGACATCTATGTATGCACATGTAAAATAATATATGTATAAAACACACTCAACACAGATGTAAAACTGGCAGTTTGTCTGCAACATGAAGAAAATGTCCACTGCAGCTAATAAGAAAACAAAATAATCATGGGGCTCAATACCAGTAAGAATGGATTTCTCAAGGTGAATGTACATTACCTAGTGTTCAGTATAGGCTGAACTTTGGTGTTTTTTGCTCAGTAAGGGCACAAACATAGCCTGGCTTCCTCTTCTTGTGACAGTCACTGTTACTCAAGAGTTTTAGAAATTCACCTCTCTGTTAAATTTGCCTGAAGCTGGTTTAAAAAGAAGACAGCTCTCAGACACATCTGGAGAATGGTCATGAGAGTCTTGTTTCCTTAGGAAATTAGGTTGAAGGGGTGGAAAAGATAAAAAAAAAGAGGAGGAAGAAGAAAAGGAAAGAAAAAAAAGATGAGAGATATAGTTAGAATGAAACGCTACAGAGAATTTCTGAGTTTCTGACTCTGAATCCTGACTGTATATTCGTAGACTGTTCAGACAATACAGGTATAAAACCGTACACAATGACTAGAGTAGCAGAAAATGGCTTGCTGTCAAACAGAAGCAAATGAAATACATATCCACACTAATTGTGTTTCAGAGGCCTCAAGTTTTCCATTTTGGAAGGGATTAAAATATGCCCAAAGTTTGAGCTTTCCCTTGAACTTACTAATTGTGCATAGTATCACTCACTGCCTCTATTTTCAGCTGTCATTTCACCATCTAACTGGAAGTATTACAATTGCTCCTAAGGGAATATTAGACTGAATAAAACTTATGTAACAGGAGAAAAAACTGTTATTTTTCTTTTGTTCCATTTCTTTCAATGGGTATCATTTAAGAGAGATGAAACATATTTTAATCTCAGATTTATTTTTTGTTTCCTGCTGCTTATGAAGTGAGAAAACAAATCCTTGATTTTTAAGTGGTCAGTAAGAAAAAATATATATTCTAGGTAAGTTTTTTAATATTCATAAAATGTTTTCAGTAGCATCTCTATTATAGCACATTCAACTGTGATACTCCATTCACTGCAGGGCTAAATAGCTCATGGAATTCTTCGAAAAAGCCTAATACCATTGCACAGGATTATTGAGGCCTCACAGGTCAGTGTCCAAAGAGTCAACAGATATATTAATATATTTTTTTAAGAAATAACTTTTTGCATTTGTTTCAGGGAAGATACTTGTCAAAATATTACCACTGAAAGATGTCATTGTATTAGCTGTACTAATTATTTTGTCTTAAGAGCCCTCAGAAAATATCAAACCTTTTATTTCCAATATAAGTAATAGGTGATTCTAAAATATGTTTTTGTATATCTGTGCAAATAAGTAAAGCCAGTAGTGTAGGTTTGTGGAAACGAGGGCAATCTGTCCAAACTGATTAATACACATACTCAATATTTTAACAACTCACACTAAAACTGTACCTTCAGAAACAACTCAGCTCAGAAAAACTGTATGCATTTAAATTTTAATTTTATTCACTTTATAAACTATTCAACATTCAAATTCCTAATTATGTCTATCGCCTGCTTATTCTTGGTTTCAGAGAAGAAACCATTTTATGCTTTGCAAGCAGAATATTTCGCTTGCATTTTGACACCTAAGGAAAGCAGCCTATCATTTGTTCAGGCAAAAAATGAGTTTTCTGAGAGTATGAACTACTAATACTGATAATAGTTTCCTGTCTTAGAAGTCATTAAAAAGCCATTTTGCAAATGCCACAGAAGGAAAAATTGGAAAGAAAAGCCCACCCTGGTGTCATTAAAAATTACTTTGACAAACATTATTATGAGAAATTAGGACTCTTAAGTTTGATAAGCAGCATTACCAAGAAATGGAAGTAGATTTATGTGAGCATCCCACAGTCATAATGCCACGGTCCTAAGAGCTGGATCTGTGCACTGTTGGTTTACTCAGCAGTAGGAGCATGTTCCAAATCAGGCAGCACTGAGGCTGCAGCACTGACTGCCCTGAAATTCACCAAGGCACACTGTGCACTGTAGATGTGCTTATGCTGGCCGCAGAAGAACAGATGATACACAATGAGGCATGAAGCCTGCTGGAACAAAGCTCCTGTCAATGTTTTGTGAGCTGATCTAACTGAGTTTAGAAAACATATCATGTGGTTGCAGTGGGCTCGATCTGGCAGAAGACTGAAAGAGGTTTTCTGTACCAGTTTCATTGAGCATTTCTGGCACAACTTTCTTTCGGTTTAATTCTAACTAAAAGTTTGTCACATTTACTAGGAAGAATTATTTGCTTTCCCTGTTTTCCTTTGCACAGAAGCTCAGGTTTCCAGTAGTTCTGATCTGTCAAAATAGCAAACCCAAAGGGCCTACTTCTGATGTTACTTATGTAACAAAAATCTAGGGGATGACTCCTTCCAGACATCAGCTTAGTTTACCTCATGACCAATCCTAAGACTACCTCATGGGCAAGTATTTAGGATCTTTCAAGCAAATCTGTTAAATGTCTAAGATGGGCCTACAATAGTGTCTTCATCTGAAACAGAAGTGCACTTTGGAAGCAAATCTTCCAGATGTCCTCACTTTGCATTCTGGTTCATATCACAAACGGATGTCAGAGCTGATGAGTGGGATTCTTGGTCTTTGCATTCTTGGTCGTTGCAAAGAAGAGCAACAAAGCTGGTGAAGAGTCTAGATAATAGGGTCCAGCCTGGAGAATTGGAGGCTGAGGGAGTTGCTCTCTACAACTACTGAAAGGAGGGTGTAGTGAGGTGGGGTCAGTCTCTTTTCCCAAGTAAGAAGTGATAGGATGAGAAGAAATGACCTAAAGTTGCACGAGGGGAGGTTTAGATTGTATATTAAGAAAGATTTTTTCACCAGAGAGATTGTCAAGCATGGGCACAGGGTGCCCAGGGAAGTGGTTCAGCCAACATCCTTGGAGGTGTTTAAAGAACGTGTAGGTGTGGCAGTTGTGGACATGGTCCATAGAGACGGACTTGGCTGTGTTAGGTTGATGGTTGAGGGTTAAGGGTCTTTTCCAACCTAAATGATTCTATAAACCACAAGTTGTGCTCCAGGAGTGTCTAGTACATCCCCCTGGTAAGCAAGGCTCAGTCCAAGGGATGACACTGGAAGAAGACCTCAGTAAGCCTACAGACAGCTGCTGTGACTGATATCCAGTATGTTCTGATTGTCCGGCCTGTCACCTTCCTGTTGAGTCTTCTAAAATAGGACAGCTTTATGCTTTTTCTACATCTAACAATTGAACTATCGTCTAAATAAAGCCACAATGCATTAATGACTGTGGAAGAAGCTTCAAGCTCAAATTTAGTAGAGTGGTAAATTGTGTGGTAAGAAGTGGATGCCAAATGCAGTAATTTTCACCAAATCTATATTTTGAGTGCATCCAATACAAATTTAAATTACATAATGCAGAAGGAGAAGTAAGGTCAAACAGGATAAGGAAAAGTGTATAATCTACAAAATTCTATGTAAATGACAAACCTGTATTTCCAATGCATGCACAGTAAGCTGGCACAGCTCAGAAAGTTAAAAGCCATAGGAAAAAGGGCCTAAAATAGTCCTGGAATATGTTTGATTTGCAGTTTTTTTGCTTGCTTAGTTAGGCTTTTTTGTTTGTTTGTTTTTTTGGGTTGTTTTGTTTTGTTTTGTTTTTCCCATGTATGACTCTTTTTCTGAGAGACAGAACATCAACATTATTTTTTTGAGCATTAACATTATTTCAAAATAGGATACTAAACTCTGTTTTTGATTGCACTATAGTACAACAATATTGCAGGTGTTATTTGGAACTTGGTCAAATGGTCTAGGCACTGTTCAAGGCAAATATTTCCTTATTATTTTGTCACTTGCCCAAACTTTACCTCCAAAACATATTGAGAAAGCTTGGTATCCAGGAAAACCTAGACAAGATGATCAGGGACTGACTCAGCTGAGTTACACCATTACTGGGTTTAGTAAATGATGACTAAATTCTAAGAGTACCCAGATGATAGATAAGAAATCCATCACAGTAAAATTTGAGCAAGATGGAAATAATTGATATTTTGTAGATGCCCCCAAGTAACATGATGTAAGTCTGGAATCAGTTCCAACTTTGAAGTTAGCCTTGTTTTGTGCAGTTGCCGAGGGGGACAGTGACTTGGACCAGATGGCATTGAGAGGTCCCTTCTATCTTAAATAATTCTATGACTCCATGACTTTTGGTATTTGCTACCATTATGGTATTTGCTACCATAAATGTACAATTACTTAATAAAGAACACACAGCACCACTGAGGCTTTGGTTTGTTTCAGGGCTCAGTGTTTTCTTCAAACAGCCTTTCACATCCTGGAAGAAAGAATTCCTGTGGCCAAAAGATTACAGTGATTCACTGGAATGAAAACACGTGAGTTTTTACACAAATAACAAATGTTTATCTCAGATCTTGAGCCTTTAACTTAAATAAGTTTACACCACAGGTGAGCCCAAGTTATTTAACACTCAGAGAACCTTGCAATTACATGGAATAAATGAGGACTCTAGAAGAAATAAATTTTGTTCCTAGACTCCTTCTACACTGTCATCTTAAGCAAACTACTTCAAAAAAAATGAAATCAAATCATCAGTATTTCAGCAACATGAAATTTTTTCACTCCAAATAAATCAGTGAGCAGTTAAGAGCAAGTAAAATTTTGAATTACATGTATACCTAAAGGTCTGAAAAAGCAGTTGATTCTCCTTGAAGTTCTCCTTAGTTCTCCTGTTGGTGATAGAAACCATTTAAGTAGATAATAGATAATGTTCCTTCCTATTTGATGGATTAGCAACTACAGATAGAAATAGCGTAATCAGGTCTCTAGTTTTGTTATTAATTATTTGAATACACATAGGCACAGATATATATATAAACATTTGATTAAAAAAATTTACATTTTTGAAGCACTAACATTTTATTTATAAACATGTGCATTAGCTAATTCTCCTCAAACTGGTAAAGTAGGGAGATGAATATCAATATTCCTTTTTTAGCTGAAGGAAAATCAAGAGACCATGATGAGCAGTAAGTGATTTTTTCCAAGACCATGTATCAAATTAACATTAAGAACTTAGCTGCTGGTTAGGTGCTCATTCCCTCACTTCATGTTCCCTCTAACTTGATTAGTTTCTTATGACTAACCATTAATAATTCTGCATCATGCAATCATCCCTAGGTAAAAGAGAAGTTTATTCTTAATAAATGTCAGGGAATCGAAACAATTTTAGAGTACCACAGAATGTATGATAATCAGATTAATTGAAGTGGCCTCTGTTTGATCATTGCTATAACCTGATATACCCAGCCAGTCAGTCTCTCATAGGCTCTAATTGCCAGACAAAATTACATTTCAAATGTATCAGGGAAAGAGAATATTTTTCCCACATTTAAAGTAATTATTTTTATTCCCTGCCAAAAATCCTAAATAACCCTCCCCAGTAAGCTAAGTAAATAATAATAATAATAATAATAATAATAATAATAATAATAACAACAACAACAACAACAACAACAACAACAACAACAACAACAACAACAACAATCTGTGTAATAAACAGAAGCCTTGGTAAAAAGGAGTAATAATTTTCAGTGAACAGCAAAAACCCCCTGTAATTTGACAGTGAAGTAGAAGGAATTCAACTTAAATAGATCTGATCACCCCACACAGCTTTTAATCAATTAGTCTCATTTAGCAAAGTACGTGAATGCATGCTTAATATTAATCTGATACTGCCTTCATGGTCAGTAGGTCATGAGGACATACCTGAGCAGCCTACTGAAACTGGGTCTCTGGTGTTCCATCGTGGTTCAAACCAATCAGTGAAGTAAACACAACATGTGAGAAGGTACAGGGGCTCTACCTGCCTTCCTATAAATGGGCAATTTATTACTGGTTAACCCCACAGAGCCATGTTTATGGCAAACAGCTTAAGAGTAGACACTGAATACAAGACTATCCACATTCTCATGAAAGATGACATGAACATAAAGGGCAGCTACAAACACAAATTTCAAAGATGACAGAATTCTAGATTCAATTACTTCAGGCACGACAATCAGTTCTGTTTCTTTGCTGGTAAGGCAAATATGTTTGCCTGTCCACTCTTGAGTTACACTCATTTTGCTCTTTCAAAATCCTTAGGGAGTCATGGAGGGGAAAGCATGGAAACTTTGAAAAGCTAATAAATCTTTATAAACACCACATCATGCTGGGTAGCTTAAGAGGTTTCACATCTTAAGCTTAAAGGGTTTTGCAAATCACACTATCACATAATAAACCACCAGTTTCTGTGTTAGCACGGTAAACTCCACCAGCTCTTATATCTTTCTGGCTCCATGGGCAAAGCCCCCTTCCCCTGGGCAATTTGTGGGTGGAAAATCCCTGCAGCACCAACTCTACAGCACCAGGCCATGCCCCTGCCTCTTGACCCCTCCTGATGCCATATGCTTCTTTGCCCAGAGTTCTCTGAAGTGAAAGAGGAAGCAGGAACAATCAGGTTTGGAAGTGATCAGACCTGAAATTCCAGGGACACTTAGAAGGCAATCCTACAGAAGCTATAGAGTTTTTCTAAGGGAAGAGAGAGGACTAGTCTCACATTTGCACTCCTCCTCCTGGCCCCAGGATAAGTAATTCTCTCTGCTTTGAATGATCTGGCCTGTCACTGATGCAGATGGCAGCACTGATGGACTGCTACCACTGCCTGTAAATTAATTTCCAATTAACTGTCCTATCCCCTTGATAGACAGCACAAGCCCCCTCCTTTCTTACTCCTGCTCCTGGTGCCCGTGCCAAAAGAGACTCGAGGCACCAGCTGCAGACAGAACATCAAATTAGCCCTTCAGCCTTTTCTTAATTTGCTTTGTCCTGAGCTTGGTCTCAGCCTCAGAAGTTGCTCCAGCCTCAGCACTTCACCTTTGACCAGTAGGGCCAAAGCTTTAGCAATCCCTTGGAGACCCCTCCACTCCACACTCATGAGACCTCACCTGGAGCACTTCCTTCAGCTCTGGGGATCTCAGCATAGGAGGGACATAGAATCACGGAATATTCTGAGTTGTAAGGGACCCGCAAGGATCATTGAGTCCAGCTCTTAAGTGAATGGCCCATATGGGGATCAAACCCATCGCCTTGGTGTTATTAGTACCATGCTCTAACCAACCAAGCTAATCTGCATAACCTGACACGGACCGGTCGGAGCGAGTCCGGAGCGGGGCCGTGAAGAAGGCTGAGGGGATGGAACACCTCTTCTATGAGAAAAGGCTGAGATATTGTTCACCCTGGAGAAGAGCAGGCTCTGGGGAGACCTTATAGCACCTTCCAGTACCTAAAGGGGGGGCCTACAAGTGAGCTGGAGACAGATTTTTCACAAAGGCATGAAGTGATAGGACAAGGGGAAATGATCCTGAAGGAGGGTAGGTTTAGGTTAGATACTATGAAGAAACTCTTTACTAGAAGTGTAAAGGAAAAGGTTGCCTAGAGAAGTTGTGGATGCCCCATCCCTGGAAATATTCAAGGACAGGTTGGATGGTGGCTCTGAGCAACCTGATCTAGTTAAATATGTCCATATCCATAACAGTAGGGTTGGACTACATGACCTTTAAAGGTCCCTTCCAACCCAAACTATTACAGGATTCTATGTTCGCACTGTGGATCAACAAATTGAGTTTTTCAGTCTAAAGGAGCTGCTACCATTGTACCTCCATTGAAATCCAAGGAAAAATTTTCTTCTGAAAGCACCCAGAAGCCAATGCACACCTTTTCCATTAGGCACATTGTCAGTAGCACATGTCTAGCGCTTCAGCTGTACGTACAAATTCTTGAAACACTATGACACAAAATACATAGGAAAACCACAACTCAGGGGTTTTACTAGAGGTAACGAACTCCCCGATTTCAGGTGGTTATTATGTGAATATTCTGTGATCCTAATTCGTTATTTACTCTGTCTTCTTCTGCCACACAGATTAGCCCCTTACTTCAAAGGCTTCTGTCCAGAGTTCCTGCATAGTTGCAGCCTTCGAACAGATGCATTTTTGGGTAAGAATATAGAAAGAATTCCCATTATTTTATAGAAATCTGAGTTTCCAGATAACAGCAGCAAATCAAAATGAGCTTAGATCACAAAAGGAGAAATCATATAAGACACAAGGGTATTTGACAAGAAAAATGAAATGCCTTTGTGAGGAAGAAATTTCCATGTGTTTTCGATCAAGTTGCTGAAACCTGAACATTTTCACCAGAAATGTCATCCCAGTAAATTGGTATTCTTGTGGTGACAGTGACTCAGGAGTACAAAAAGCTTTCAGCTGTTCCTTCTTCCACCTAATACCAGTACCCATCTTAGTCTACACAATATAGCATAATTCTGTATCATAAATATTAGATTGGACATCCCAAAAACTTGGTATAATCTGTGAATAAATAAGAATGTTCTTCAAAGACAATTACCATAACTGGAATGAATACATCCGACACAGTCCTCCTCCTTCCACATTCAACTGACTCAAAGTTCTAAGCACTAACAGGAACCAAAAAAAGCTTTTCCTGGAAAATGTTCTGCGTAGAAAAGATAGCATACACTGTAGGTAACACAGTTCAAGAATAATGAGATTATATTCCAGGAAGAGACACAGGTTGCTCCAGGTTGAGATAATGGAAACAACTTAGCGCACAATTTAAACTAAATCTAAATTATGTCTGTGTGAGAGAGCTATAAATTCAGACAGGAGGAGAAAGGAGTAGTTACATGACAGTGGGTTTTCAATGAAGCTCTCTGGATAATTGTTGAACCTGAGTTTTTAATCTATAATTGAGGTGATTATTTAATTTGAATTGTATTAGGAACCATGCACTGTAGCAATATCCTCTTTCAGTTTACGGTTATCAGCTGGGTAAGATATGCATGAAGATCTAGAATGAAACATTATACCTCACTGAAAATTCAGCATGTCTAATTAGTCACCTAAAGGACTGATTAATTAAGTTTGGTGCGAGGGCTGCTTCCATCATACTAAATCCTTCCTGAAAATGTACAGATATTCCAGTAAGTGCAATCAGAAGGAAACCAAATTATAGAAGATTACTACTACAATTTCTAAGATTGCAGAAATTCTTTTCTGGATGCTACATACCACAGAGAAAAACTGGAATTAGAAGTAAAAGGCATTCAATCTCCAGTTTCAAATATCAGAGGAATTTCATTAAATCATATTGTATATCCTTATACATAAGGCTTTAACTGAGAGAAAAAATAGTAATAGCATTCAGAACTTGTATTTTTGCTAACGCCTCATGTTTCTAAAAAGTGCCTTTGATTTTAATTACAGTTGAATATTTGCAGTTAAATACAGATCACACTATCTAGTGACTATTAAAACCTTTTAAGATTTTTAACAGTCTCTTACAACACTTAGGTTACTAACAGATCATAAAATTCAGACACAAAACCTGATAGGTTGAGAACCAGAATTACGAAATAAATTGAATTTGCATATTCTTATTTATTCTCTCCTTAAAACAACAGGTGAAATCTCAAATGTAGCCGTTATTAGAATCATAAAAACTGCCTATTTTTTTGTTTTTGTTGTTGCTTCCTTTCTAAGTCTGGTACACTCAACAGACTCTCGGACAGCCCTGCTTTTAAAAATAAAGACTGTCAGGTTGCACCTGTGTAATCTTCAACCTACTTTGATTTTCTGAACATCAGCCCCAAAGTCTTCCTGTAACGGCATATTATGTTTTCTCTGTCAGTATTCTGCAGAACAGGAAGAGAGTTCTGATGCTCTTCTTTCTTCCTTACTCGAGCAACACCATTCTGACTGACTTTCCAAGGAGCCTGCCTCAGCAGGGAGAGCTGACCTTATCCATTTAACACAAGAAAGGGCAGAACTGGGAAAATATTAGCTGCACATTCACCTCTTATTTAATATCAATAATGTGCATTGCAGTATAACCTAGCAGCCAGACAGTGCTGTGCTTTCATCTCTTCATACCACACCACAGACAGAAGGAGGGAGTTTATAACCTGCACGGAGGTTTATAACCTTATAGGAGTCCTTATAAGCACAACTAAGGGAAACCATCTTGGACTGAAAAATACACTCAGGATCAGGTGTCCATGTTTATCCTGCGTTGCACAAATTTATAGAACACTACATGAGTAATTCATGTCACCACATAAGCTGTAGCATTATCCGGCATACAGATATGATTCTATCTGAAATATGACAGCTAAAAAAATACATGACCATTGGCAAAACTGCTTAAGAGGTGTTTCTTTCCTGTAAAAGTTAGAAGTTGGTATTTTTCAAAATGTTGCAAGCATTTAAATTTTGGTACTAAAGTTTTATAAAGACAATACATACAGTATCCTTCAGGCCTTCTGCTTTAGCTTTCAGACTTTAATGTACCAAATTAGAACCATTTAATAAGTTATAAGGGAGAATTTTTTTACAAGAAGGGTGGTGAGACACTGGAACAGGTGGCCCAAAGAGGGGTATTTTCCCTGGAAACCATCAAGATTAGACTGGAAGGTGCTCTGAGCACATTCTGATTTAGTCGAAGATGATCCTGGTCATTGCATTGGTCTAGAGGGGTTGGACTAGATGACCTTTCAAGGTCCCTTCAACCCAAACTATTATATGATTCTAAATTGAAAGCCTCAAATATCTAGACAGAGAGAGGCACAATTTAGAACTCCTGTCCTCACATATCAGTTACCAAACTTGGCTGGGAGGGTTTTCCTTCAAAATATGTTTCAGCTTCCTATCAAAAATGTTTTCCAAAGGAAAGAAAAAACATTAACAAACAACCTTTCTCTCTGTCCCTTGACACCTTCCAAGGGGAAATATCCAAACATTTTTTCTCAGACAAGAAATTTTTATGAAACAGTACCTTCCAGGCTGCTTTGTTTTGATCAATATTCTACTTGCTTTTCTGTCTTCCATTGCAGCTATTCCACTTGGCATAAGCCACTAAATAATCTTCCAGCCATAAGCTGACTTCTCAGGGAAGAATAATCACTACCATAAATTCTGTGTTTCTTTCCTTTTCCTCTCAAAGCCAAAAAATATTTAGGGTTTTTACCAGTGCAATGGAACAAAACTGCTGGAGCCACCTCCAACTCCCAACTCAAATACCATCCAAAAACTTCCCAAGTAAGTAAACACCCACAGTACAACAAGTCATACATGGATAGCTAGAGAAAAACATTTCCTTCTGCTGCACTACACAGAACATAACTCCAAGTTGACCAAATCTGATTGGATGAAATAAAAGATATAATCAGCCCACCCTCCTGCACCCTGAAAATGATCAGTAAAAGGAAGAAAATTAATTTCTGAATAGCATATGTACCTGACAGGAATGCAAGCAGCCAAATCCCAGTCACCAAGAGAGTAGTTGGGGCAGGTCTTCAGTAAATTCATTAGACATCAACACCCACAGCAGAGCTCCATGATCTACTGCCTCTCAGCTGCAGCACCATTTTCACTAACAGCTGTCAATCCACACCTATGCTCTGGTGTAGGGGACCCACACCAGACAAACTTTTAATGTATTTACTGCTCCCATTTCCAGGCAGGTCATGCACTGGAAACATCCCTGATTAGTAGTGAATTATTTCAAAGCAAAGAATCAGTGATACCATATGTGACTTGCTGGCACCGTACCGCTCTGAGCCCAAGGTGGGCGTGGATGCACACAAGAACAGAGAGCTCCTTTGCTACTTCTTGTCTGCCATAACATACTTTGTCGCTTATTGGCAAAAAACAGTTGAAGACAGAAGGTGCCCAAATTCAATTTTTCCAACCATGTTGAGATTAACAGCTTTTAAAAATTCCACAGTGGAAGCATTGTAAGTTCAAACTCATTGACAATAAATGTGCTCTTTTCATTTAGGCTTTAGTAGTAGCTCATGGATCTCCACGCAAACTATATAATGAAACACAATCCCAGTGAATTAGAAATACTTTTGCTTTCAAGGCCTGTCACACTCATTCTGTTTTTTATTAATACTAAGTGTACTGTAGTTATACTACTAGTGAAATAAAACATATAATGATATGATACATACAATTTCTTTATCCAAGAGCTCCCAAGACAGAATAAAACTTCAATTACCTCACTTTGATGCTATGAAACCATAGTCATGATTATTTGCTTTGTAGAACTAGAATTTTAAAAAAATTCCTATTCTCTAACACTGAAAGGTCTCTTTAAAACCCACTGTTTTCTTACAAGGTCGTCTCAGACACAGTGTTTCTTCAGTTAAAAGTAAACAAGGAAGATAAGCCAGGAAGCAAGTTCCAAACATATGCTGCTTCTACCTTGAACATGATCATTTTGCACTGCCTTTTTTTTCATTTTAAGAAGGGAAAAGGCATCCTCCAGAGATTGCTCTGCACCCAAGTAAGGGATGCAATTAAAAATCAGTCTTGTAAAACGTTATTGTTTCTCTCAGACAGGATAGCAATCGCAGTCTTGCGCAACCGGAATGCGAATGAGCTCCTACTGTAGCCCATACAATTTGACCCTGTTCATCAGAACTGCTGGTCCCTGTGTGCTCAAAAGGTAAAACAAGGATAGCCAAGCTGATAATAAAGAAAATCAGCACCTAGACTGGCAGACTAATAACAGATATTGCCTAGCCAATAACATATAACTTCTGTCTGGACATACACTTTCAGTGTATTTCTGATTTTAAGAATTTCTCATGAAACATATACAGATATTATATTTTAAGAAAAACCAGTTCCCTACTAAATCAAGCACATAAGCACTGCAAACAACTTTTAAAATATACTTTCATTTTAAAAGACTTATATGTGCATGGTGTATGGCATTGGTAGGAAAAAGTGTCAGATGCAATGTCTATTTTTCACTATTCTGCCTCTGACTACCACTATAAGCAACTGATTCCTAAGGAAACAGTAAATAAGTGAGGGAATGGCAGCAATATTTCCTCAACAGCCAAGGGACTTCTCAAGTCTAAGTCTATACCTTTGGTCTGATAGTGTTTCAGGGGGCTTTTCCCAAGAATTCATTAAATGATTTCACAGCTTGCTTGTGTAAAAGAATTTCCAACAGTTTTAAAATTTTTTGAAAGCTTTCAGGTTGAAAAATTGTGTTTGATACTCTGATTCCTTGCACCATAAGAAACAGAATAAATAGTCTGCATTCTTTCCCACACTGTTCTAGGTTATATAAAATTCTGGGCTATTGTTCAGATATATTTCTCGTAATGTGAAATCTGTCAGTGAACTTTGTCTCACATGTGGAAGTTGTCTTGTACTCTTAAGTGCTGTCCTTTTTTTTCATTTGTAATTTCCCTCTTTCTCTTCTGAGGAAGAAATCCAGACCAGCATGCAAATTTCAATACATGAACATGGGTTTATGCAAGTATACATGCCAATATTGTAAGACATTTTCTGTTCATTATTTTTTATACTGGTGCTCAATTTTGACTGTTACTAAGTTTGAAGAGAAGTTTTCAAGGAATGATATACAGCATTGCTCCATGACCTGCTGTCTAAACAACTAAAAGTAATTTCAGGACCATTAATTCAATAGTGTTCAACTATAGTCAACACTATTATTCATATATTAATATGAATTCAACTATATTGAAATAGTTGAATTCATATATATCACTATAGTGATATATCACTATATATTCAACTATAGTGAAATAGTGATCAACTCTAGGTTGATCTCATTCCAAATATGGATTATTTTTATTATTTGGATCTGAAATTTCATCTGCTATTTTTCTGAAAGATCACTCTATAACATTACGTTTTCCTAGACTTTTTGCCACAAGAGTTAGCTCTCATTGCCCTTAATCATTTGGTCCCATCAGCCAAGCTGGCCAGTTCTGTGCAATCCACATTTAAAGTACTCATTTTAATACTTCGACGAATGCAGCAAAAAAATATTAAGGCTTGAAGAAAACAAAGAACTACAGAACTAAACATTCTGATAACACATATATATGAGAATAATTTGTCTTTGACATGCCAGCATCTGATTTCTGCCACTCAAACTGTAGAGTAAGAAAACTACACTTTTTTTAGGATTACAGTGCTTTTATAACTAAGCAAAAAAGGAAAAACTGAGAAAAACGTTTTCCAGTGATTTGTTTAGATTTAAAGTCAAAGAGCACTTAATCCTGCTTAAGTAAATATGCAGAAGGTAAGTTAAAACAACATTTGTAATGCTCATGGAGCAATTAAGTCAGCAGAATAGTGTACTTTTCTTTTACTGTAGGATCATATATACATACATATTAAAAATCCCCTGAGTGTACAATCTATGCGCTTTATGTGTTAAGAGGGATATTAAAGAATTGGCTCTATGCTGCTCTTTTTCTACAAGATACTCTGAAATGTAGCATTTATCTTGTTTCTGCCATGATGGGATTGCACACCTGAGAGAATGTGATTGTTGATTTTAGTACTAAAGACACATCTCTTTCTGTGCAGAAGTGCTAACTAACTGCGTGTGACTATTTTGAGCAGGTGAACGAACTATGCTCAACAAAAAAAAAAGAGACAAAATCTAACCATAATTCAGAAGTTAAATTTAGAAGCCACATCGCTCTCCACACATTTTTCCAGCTCATGTTTCCAGATGAAGTCCTAGATGGCAAAAAGCAACTGAGAAGTTAAATATGCAGTCCACTTATGCATGAGTTACAACACACAGTAAAATCGGCTGTAAGCATGAGGAGACCGTGTGGTCTCAGTCTGAATGCAGCTCTAGGACAACTATGCAACAGAGCAGAAAAAGTAATTGATGCACACAGTAAAAGAGCATCAGCTTGCAGAAGGGGCCCCAATGATTCTGCCATTTGATGTTCCATGAATAATTCTAGAGAAAGACCCAAATTAACCCACCAAGCAAACATTGGATCAAGCTAAAACTCTAGCTGGTATTCCTGGTAAATACAGGAAAGGCACTACTGCTCAGATCACAGTGTGTAACTGCACTGGGAAATATGAAAATTCTCAAGAATAATGTTTTACTACAGTTAAGTTTAAAAGCCAGCACATTTTGGCCAGAGAAAGATGTGGTTGCAGTCCAGATCTGCAAACAGATCTAAGCACTTCACTGCTATTTTACTCACAACATGAGACTGGCTCATGTGTGCTTTTGTTGGAAACAGTCTCAGTGCTTCCAGCTTCCAACACCTTCTGCTGGCCCACATCTCCTACACAGCTGGGAAATGTCATTCTACTTAGCAAAAAGACTACAGCTAATTAAAAGCAATGTAGTCTTCTGGAAGGCAAAGAAAGGAGGGTATTCAACCTCTCCATCACTTCAAACAAAAATGTTCACCTTCAGTTCTGCTAACAATTTTGGAGTAAACAAAACAACATTGACTGTGAAATGTAGGCTTTAAAAATGTTTTAAATGTATTGAAATAATTGAGATACTTAAATATTGCTTTTTTTTCTTTCTTAGAACAGCTCTACAGATATTTCAAAACCTTCAAAGGAAAATAAACATGCCACAAACTGCAGTATCTCCAGGCTTTGAAGTACACGTGGGAGACAACTCCAGCTAAGAGAAATGCTCCTGGTAAAGACAGCCTGCATTTAACTACAGTTAAGATACAGTACAACCCTTCTTCAGATAAGCAACTGTTGTTTTCGCTACACTGATCATTCCCAGCTGTGGGGTTTTTGCAAGTGATCCCCTGCAAGTACCCAGGTCAGAGAAAAAGACATGGATGTTCATACTGATGGCTTTCAGTCCTAGAAGTGAGAAACCTGTATTAATTAAATTAATTTCATTTAGAGGATGGATGTATGGATGGATAGATGGATGGATGGAAGGAAGGAAGGAAGAAAGGAAGGCAGGAAGGAAGGAAGGAAGGAAGGATCTTCTTCCCCTATTGTATTAGTGTTAGGTGCTTATGCTACAAGCAAGGCCTGACTTATGCTTCCAGAACTGTCCTTGCCCAAAGACGTCAGGGACTTTATTAAGGAAATCAGATAACTGCTGTCAACCACCCCATTTTATCAAGCTTTACTCCAAATTTTTTCTCCTGGAAATCAAATTTAGCAGTGCACTCAGCCTCCTTCACATCCCTGCATTGTCAGTCACTGAAAAAAGAAGGTTCTTCAAGACTGCTGCTGTGGTCCCACCCAAGTCAATGGGTGACACTATGGGGGAGTTAAAGGACTTAGCTCTTATTCAAATGCTCAGGCATCTGGGGAAGTATATATGGGAAAGATAGTTGTCAACATGGAGACATTTTGTGAGGAAAATACTGAACAAATCTCTAATTGCTGACTCACAGATTTGCAGTATGATATCAGTGGAAAAAACTACTACGTTGCAAGTTCAAGAGATTGATAAATTGTAAACTCCTGATAACAAGGAAACAGTTACACTGTTCTTGTGCCTTTTAAAAATTTTATTTTACTTTTACAAAAACTAATCACAAAAATAAAAAAAAGCTGGTGAGTTCTTGTTTTTTAAGTAAAGGAAATATTTTCAAAGAGAAGAAGCTCATTAACATACTGATGACAATCTTAAATATTTCAAGATTAAAGAGAAATATTGGAGTAATTTAAACAATTTTCCACCTTGGAATTTCCACCTCTTGTTTTTATACAAAAGAAAACAAAAAAAAGGCTTCTAGAGTGTTCAAGGTTCCACTCATAAAATGGGGAATGCCATAACTAGCTTCAGAAAAAAAGAAAACGGAAAGAATATATTTTGTAAATCACAAAATGCTCAAAGGTGTTTCTTTTTTTGTTGATTTTAACATGTTATATTGTCTTCAACAATGTGAAAAGTGGAAGAGGGAAAAAAGTCCTGACTGTGACTTTACGTTCATGTTTATTCTCTATGGAAAGAAAGAAATGCATACTTTCTTATTTTTATGAGAAAGTACATTTTTGGGGGGATGAAACATCACAGAAGAGTAGCGAAACAACGCAGAAGAGCAGCAAATGTTTAACCAGGAAATCTGTCAAAAGCTTTTTCAATTTCACACTGCTCCAGTACCGTTTTTATCTGAACATCTTGTCTGTGCGCTTTACAAATTTCCAAGCTGTTATAATGCTCCCAGACTGACGGCGCCCAGCAGAGCCAGGCGCGGATAGCAGTGGGGCCTCATTGTGCCAGCCGCAGTACAAAACACAATGGCACACTTTTTATCTGCCCCAAATTGCTTCTAATCCAGCGGCTGTGACGTGTGGCTGACTGGTGATAGCGCAATCACAGCCGTCAGACAGGCCCTTCTCCAGTGATGTCGAGATTTCACACATGGGTTAAGTAATATTTATCAATTCCACTCATAAAGGTTTTATTTTGAAGACAATTACTCATTTGAAATCTCTCCAGCCACCGACTTTTCAGGAAACCCCATGTTACCCGGGCTCTTCTCTCGCCAGCACAGCACACACAGAGCCAGCGTGCTCCACAGCCCTCTGGAAGCTGTCTAGGCAGAGCCCTTTTAGACACAGTTATTTCATTTCAAAAACGCAGCTGAGGCTTTTTATTCCCTGTGTGGTATTTCCTCTCCCAAATTGCAAGTGATCATAATTTCATGAGAAGCAGTTTGGGAAGTGAACAAAATAAAAACCCAAACAAAATCAAAATCCCAGTTGGCTACTTTCTCTATGCAGAAAATAGTAAACTTACTACAGAATTTGCTTGCTAAATATCTGATTTTACTGCCACACTACATAAATGTCCTGTTCTTGCCTCCACTTTCCATTTTAAAAATGGTATCAGAATTTTTGCACGCTTGTTCATTTGCAAGGTTGGACTCACCTGATAATCCTCAGTTTGAACGATCTGTGAGCAACAGTCTCTGATATACCACTGCTTGACCACAGGCTTGTGGATAAATACCTCTTATCCTATAGGCATAACTAAAAACGGATTTTAAATGACACTGGTATAGAAGCAGTGCTGTTCCCACCTACACCTTTTTCTCACAGAAGGTTTTTGTCCCTTCATTCAGCATTCAGACCAAAAATGTAAACGGTACTGCCTAGGAAGGAGGAAGCTACTCCTAAAACTTATTTGCTTAAGAGGAAACTTCTGCTCTGGTTATGGTTGGTCCCTTTTAGAAAATTTTTCTCCAGTTACTCAATTCTGCTTTGGCAACTGGAGATGGTGATCTGTCAAGTCTCTCTTCAAGCAGTAATAACTTTTTAGAATTTTTTTTATCATACAAAACCCAGATATATGAATAATAGGCTGCTGCTTAGCACCTGCTTAATTATTACATTCAGGCTATATCTCTTCTACAGGCATTTTTAATTTATCTCTAAGAGGATTTATGGGATGGAGATGCTATTTAAAAAACAGATGATGAGGTCAGTGCAGCCCAAGGTATTTCATTTCAGCTTTTACAATTAACATGCACTCTGGAAGTGCTGGAAAGATCTCAGAAGAGCAGTGGATTTGTCAAGTGCTCTGCCTGTCTCCAACATGCATTTTCAAGGGGAGGTAATGGAAGACCAACAGCAAGTATACCAATGTTATGGAAATCAGAAAGCCACGACAGCTCTAGGAAAGAGTGCTGCAAAAAAAAAACATGCCACAAAGAAGCACCAGATACAGAATTTATTTATTTATTATAGTAAGTTTCACCAGTGAAAAAGATCAGCTTTGCTAAATGGACCTTGTTGAGAATGAAGTGAGCTTCACTCTCTCTTCATAGTTAACTTTCAACCGCCACACTTTGGTGTCAGAATTCATTGAACTTGTGTCTGTTTTCAAAAGAAATGTGCCTTCAAGCATTACCCTTTGACCAGTATTATTATTTCTATCTGCCTCAGCAAACACAAAAGAGCAGTTTAGGTGCTGTCTTATTAGAGATGGGGCTGTGTAGGTCAAAGAAGGAAAATACTAGGACATCCTATTAAACTGAAACTCCATGCACCGACCTGGAACCAGGGCACTGCTGTGAGAGCTGGCACTCTCTGGGAAGTCCACTGCTCGTTTGAACTCAAGCTTGGAAAAGTCTCTAAAGTGAACTGAAAGCATAAGGATTTGAACAGCTCTACTAATACATATATAAGCTATACTATACAGGATGCATCCCAATGGAGAGATGGCATTATGTAACTATTATTAAGGAGAAAAGCAGCACTGAAGGGGGAAGGAAGAGAAGAAGGAGGGGAAGGAAGAAAAAGAAATCTGAAAAGTAGAGACCCAGGGGATGAATTAGTAGAGAAGGCTCAGTGTTTTCATTTTCACTTGTCTCCCCAGGCCTTGGTAATGCCTATAGCTCAGCCTACTATATTTAGAAATGGATGTCTTCCTGCAGGTTTATTCAGTGATTTGAACTGGAAAAAATTCTCTTGTTGTGGGAAGAGAAAGGGAGAGGGCAAAATAGCCTCTTGTGCTGCAAAGACTGAAATTATATTTCAGATTCAACTAAGTCTGCAGTAGAATAAAACACCCAATTTTGAATCAGAACTTGGAGTTAAATACATAATTTCAGCATCAGTGGTTGGATATGAAAAAGCAGTCCTTTATTTCTCTCATTTGTTAGCAGCTCTGATCTCTGAAAGATAACTTGGTTTCCCAGACACAGTTGGCAGGAAAGTCAGATTTTTTTTAGTTTATGAGATACCATTATCTCCCTTTCCACCAGCCCTGCCACATATTTACATCAGAAACAAACCAGCAACTCTTTGAAAACTACCAATAAACCAGAAACTCAAACAAATATTTAATTCCAGAGAAAAAAAAAATAGAGTTTCTGGCATAAAATACCATTTTTCCCATTATTTGTCTGGGCCATCTTTATGCCAGCTGAATGAGAGAAAACTGGGATCAAATTAAGAGGTGCTCTCGGTTACTTGATACGAATTCAAAGGTAAAGCATGGCTGGAGTAGAAGACTGCTTACTAAGTCTATGGAAAGGATTATCAGGCGATCCCAACCTATGGAAAGGATATCTGTATTCTGAGGGGGAGAGGAGGGGTTACTAACAGTAAATCTGAGTGGTCTGCTGGAAACTTTCGCAGCATTGCGCTGAGCAGCAAATGCTGTCCAAAATGGATACAAATAAGTTGTCGAGTTGCTGTGACAGATCCATTATGGGTGAGCAGCTTAGCAAAATGAACTCGATCTCGACTGTCTCACAATATAAATACCACAAGCTCAGAAGGACCTGAGCTTCCAGTTCCCCCATCCCTTACTCTGAGGTTTGCAAAAGCGAGTTGGCATTCAAGAGAAGCAGCAGGTCAAGGAAAGCCTTATTCACAAGAACAACCACTCTGGGAAAGACCCTCCTGTTACATGCCAAATCTGCCACACTGTGAAAACTACACATTTTCAAACACATATGCTGCCACAGTTGCTCTCTTCTTCTCCAGCTGCAGAAAGCAAATTTCAATGCAGTTACAGAAAACAAGTAATGTATCTGTTTGCATATTCTGATTTCTCAAATTACACCAAAATGTCATAGCACATGACATTTTTTTCCTACCATGAACTAGTGAAAGAGCACAAGAAGGATAACGATCAAGTGGTGGTAGCAGCTTGTAAAATGACACTTCCTCAAGGTATTAGCAGTAATACTTTCAATCTATGGTGTATACATGGGACATATATGGGTAAGTGAATGATAGAGCTTTTAAAACATATTCAATTTTCAAAACCGGAATATTTAACACAAAGTTAAGTTTTATGGTAACAGTTAAGGCCACATAACAATCTTTGCTCACACTTACGCGACTGTTCAGCAAAAGACATTTCATCACGTATTTAAGTCTCATTAAAGTCTCAAGAATGAGAACCTTCTGGTTTGCTGAGCCATGGCATGAGCAACCAGCCAGACTCAAAGGATCTTCAAAATAACCACAGTAGCAAGGCAGCTGAGTGGGGACTGAGAAAAGGTGAAGTACACTATCTCCACTATTCAGGAAGATTTCTCTCGCACTGTAATGAATTTGGTAGGAAATGAAATAATCTACAAGATTTGCTATTAATTCTTCCCTTTAAAATTACTTCTAGAGCAGACACCAAAGTTTTATAGAAGACCTCTTGCAAATTCAATATAGTACAAACATTGCTACATGTGTAGATCTGAGTGCAGGGACACGTGAAGAGTGTATCAGAGAAAAGGCACAGTTAAATATGTCCTCCTAGCCAACACAGTGAGAGACAAATGTACCGTAAGTGTCCTCATCGTAGAAAATACAGACAACTCCATTTGTTTACTAAAATCTAACCCTGGCCTTGCTCCATATTTGATGCCACAAAATAGGAAGAATAGCAAGGACTCCCTCCTAGCTGATGATCAGCTAGCTTAGTATATTGCTCCACAGGATGAGGTACTGCTGAGAAAACACACGATAGTTTCATGCATGAACCCAATCAGGCAAGAATCACCTTATATTTTTTCTCTTTCTTTTTGCTCTCCACTCTTCTTCTTTTCCAATGCTACAGCACAAGAGCAATCCACGTACTGGTGAGGTCTTACTGTTTTCGAGTTCCACTCAATAAACGGAGCGACAGCTGACACCATGGCTCCTAACCTTAGCCGAGGTGCGACTCAGTTTCCTGCCACTGCAACCCAGCCAACACTGTGTGGCTCATTCATGGGGAGAGGATTCCTCAGCTACATCCAAGAGCTGGCCAACAGTCGTCATACAAATCATATACTTTCTCACAAAGTTGCTTAAAGTCACCTGAGTAATTCAGCAACCATTTCCACTCCCCTTCCACCCACACATTTTTTAAAACATGTAATCCAGTGTTTACTTCAATACTTTTACTTTTACTACAAAAGCTTTTTAAGACCTATGTACTGGTGCCAATTCTAGTTTTGGAGGTTTTTTGATATGGAGAAGGGCTTTTGCTTTCCTTTGCCTGGCCAAGTCCTCACTGGCCATGATTTTTTTTGTTTGTTTTCTCCTCTTTTGTGTTTTATTTCTTTTTAAACAAAAACAATTATATTATTGTCATGAACTCTGATTAGATGTCCAATTTAATAGACTGAATTTTGCACTTTAGTCTCAATGGACTGCATAATATTATTAGTACAATTTGTTGAAAGTGATCTTCAGTTTTTCAGGTGTCCATATTAAATGAAAAAAGATATTAACTTATGGAAACATCTGAGCTAAATTACCATTTTCAAATGATGACAATATGAGACTGCATAAAGAAACAGCCATTAACATAAACTGGTAGACTGCCATGAAACCAAAGGAGAAACATAAAGAGATATCAAGCAGATTACATTAACGAAAACCCTAACAAACAACTCACACATTTAAAAAGAAAAAAAAAAAGCAGTAAACCAGCCTCCAGTCTTCAGTATTTACTGCACATATAATGTCAAGTTGTTATGTTTACTGACATCTTTCTTAGCCTGTGCAGGTTGCAGTGCCCTCTAATAGAAACAACACTGTCAGAACAGAAATAGCTTCATTTTCAGATCTGTCTCCACTGAAAGTTTATTTTTCTTTTTTTTCAGCTCCAAATTCATGTCTGGGGGGAACAGTACCCAATGTATGACTGCTGAACCATACATAATGATATCACTGTAATAAATAACTCTAATAATTAATTTAAAAGCAAAGTAATATGATGACTAATTTTTAAAGGTGAGTTTGCTTGAGTTCTTACATGTATAGTGCATGTTCGCTGCACACTTTACCTAGCCTGTGCTTTTGAATTACATGCGGATGGTGGTCCTTCATTTTCTCCACGCACCAGTTACTGGCATTATTCCTCAACAGAGAAGCAACTTCTCCCAAATACCTTCAGCAGATTTTATTCTCTTCTGCCATCCTTAGAGGACCTGTCTGAACCTGGCCATTATGACTCCAATTTCATCCCCTTTGTCCTTTTGCTGTGTTCAAGCCATGCAACTGATAATTAAAGCAGAATGAATCAAGGTGGGGAGTTGCCATTGCAACAGGTAATTAAGCACTAGCAATGAGAGAAACCCAACTACTGAACCAGGGATAATGAAGGATGTTTTTAACTGTATTTGCTCACTTTCCCATCCCCATCAGCTTCTCACTGTAGCTCCTCCACTATAACGTCTACCACTGAGCTCTCACTTTTGGGCTCTTCATTTGCCTGTCAGCTCCATGTTTCCAACTTGCTGGAATTTCATTTCCTGAAACAGACGCCTGTGTGCCTGCCTCTCTTTTTCAGCAAAGTGCTGTTCCTCTTGCCATAATAAAAATCTGTCTATCCTTCTCCCCACATAACGAGCTATATACACATCAAATCCACTGGCTGACATCTATTTTCCTGGTGGATTTTAGGACATTAATTATGTTACTATGAAAATTTTTCAGTGTGTTCATTGAACATGAACATTTGAACTTGACAACATTTTGTGTGTTACAGACTTGTGTGCTATTCTGTCACTCTCTTTCTGGTTTAAACCTGTGTTACAATCTATATTCCATTTCCTCATGGTCAGACTTTCCAGAACATTGGACACTTGCTCCTGTCACGGTGAGGGAAAAAAATGGTCCTCTTAGATCTTAGATTTTTCCTCTTTTAAGGAAAGATCTATCTATGAAATGCCTTGATCTTTTATGCTACATAACATAACTCATACACAAACACAAAGAAGAAAACCTCTACTGAAAAGGTGAGCTCATGGAGTTCTCTGATATGAATCCTTCCCTTTCTGCAAGGAAGGACAGATCCACATATTTCTGCAGCACCATTTTTCCTTTTTCTGCTTCCCACAAGCAAGAACGGATTTATCCAGTCCATGATAAAAGACAGCATAGCAATGGAAAAACATATCCGTTTGATCCAGTGTTCCCAATCACATTTCCCTAACACACGTGTAACACCGATTTCTCTCAAGCACTCCTGCAGTGTGAGTGCACCTCTCATTTGAGGCATTCATGCTCAGACCCCATTAAGTGCCTGCCTGCATAATAAATTGCGAGGTATTACACGCACACAAACTAAGCTTCATCTTATCTAGGAAAGGACAAATTTCTGAGCTGTAAATCACAATGTACTGACATTTTAGAAGCTGCTCAATCCATGCATGATATATAGGTCTGGGTGGCAAACTGTTCTGGTGTTAAAAATATTATCGTATATTTTACCTTCCCTGTCATTAAATTTACTGTCACTTCATCATCCCAATGTTAGTCTGGTGCTACCAATTTGCCTTTGATGGTCTGTATCAATATGAATGAAAAATGTAAGTTAAAAACCCCAAACATATTTGATACCTTGAATGAAATGATCAAAGTAAAACAGGCTGAAAGGAGTGAAACTCTCTCCCATACAACTTCGTAAAAAGAGAACTATGAAATCTCAACACTGAAGTTCCAGAAATTTATCATTATGTTCAGACTAGTGGAGAACACACAGAGATTTTTTTTTTCCTACCTTCATTTTTAAATCCTAACCATAAAATAGTTAATGTAAACAGTAACATGTATTGTAAATAGGATTCAAAATCCTACCAGGAATATATATATATCTTGTCTAGATTCCTTCAGAAAAAGTTACCTTTCAACTTGAAAAATGACATCATTAAGCAGTCTTCTAAACTGGTTTTCAGAGATGGTAAACTAATAGCTATTTGTCATTTCCTTTTTCTTTTTTATACATAGGAATGTCTACTGCAACTTTAAGCTGCAGTTCCAATTTTTTCAGCTCAACTCTTTACAATTAAATACACTTTCCCTTGACGCATCTACTTGATTGACACAAACAGTGCAGGACACCATTTGCCTAACTGCTTCTGATAGCCAAAACCCTTCCAGAAATCATTTCTATGGTGGATGTCCCAGTGAGGAAGTGTATCCAGAGCCTTAGGCAATCATAACTCAAATCCTTTCACATTTTCTTCGCTGTTTCTCAACAACTGGGGCAGCCTCACATACTTCAGGGTAAGCAAAACTCCTGCTTGGTCACACCGCTGTTTCATAAGACCAAACAGATCTGTAGATGCATGCCCTAAGTATTAAACAATTGTCATGAATAATCAAATTCAGCAAACAGAACAATGTAAAACGCTACCCTTACATTAGTCTCACTTTTATGTATTAGTGACATGCTTGGATACCTTTTTTAAAACACTGCACATTGAATAAATAGCCAAAGAGAAAAGAGTTCCATTAAATAATTTAGCGTTGTTGTCCATTACTACACCCAAACAATTATCTATTAATGTGTGAACACATAGGCTACATATCAGTTACCCCATATTTTATGATCTGTCTTCTCATAAGCCCAAATATCCTTTTTCACAATAGAATATCTTATCACCTGATTTCAAGAAATAAAGTTTATTGAAGTTACCTTTTTTTTGTTAAATATCTCCTGATGTATATTGTTTCTAAATAAAATGGTAATTTATAATAATTTAAACCTTGTTTATGAAGTGTTATTTGGGAGAGATATAAAGGGAGACACATTTTCATTTCACTACTACTGGTGAAAATCCAAAATAAGATAATAAATTGCACTTAGACTAGTATAATCAAGATCAATATTTGTCACGTGCTGATAATGTAATAAGAGATGTCAAATTCAACTTACCTATCGCATCAGATGTCCATGAGCCACAGTTCTGCCTCAATCCGAAGAAAACTTGACCTGTTGAATATGAAGCAACATATTTTCACTCACGATGAAGTCTTACCCCCTTTAGAACAGGCTAACAAACCATGGATTTTTGTGGGGAAGAATCAAAACCAGTTTAGCACCACAGACAACTTATGATGCCAAAACTTCCTTTTCACTTTCTGTTACAATTCAAATATGAACAGATAACTTTGATTTCCCAATCAGTGATCTATCTCATTTTAATATTTATACAGTGCTCACTGGGGTCCAGCATTTGGCTCCAAGAAGTATCTCAGAAAGATGTACAAAACCCCCTAGAGGTTACTGATTGTTAAAAATTGGTATGCACAGATTCTTATGATGCCCTTTGAACAAATCTGCGAGGACCAGAACACAAAACATGTATTTCTTCCTTTACTTCCACTTGTCATCTTTGCTCCATTCTACATATTTTTTCTCTCAGAGTAAAGTCAAAAAAAGGGAATGGAAAAGGGAAATGGAAAGAAATAACGAGGACTGTCAGGGAGATGAGGGGGCTTTTTTCTGCCAACAGTACCAGTATATCAATCGCATTTTTATAAAATCAGCTCTCTGAAAATCATAGCTGTCAAGTACTTAGTCTTCATATATTCACACAACCTGAGATCTTGAACAGTTTTGCTGAAATTTCTTGAGCTATAAAGCAAGACAAGACTCCCTAGCAGCCTGCATTCACTAGAAACCAAGAAGAAGTTAGGTGTCCAACACTCATAAATGTATGTAGAACATATTTATAATGCTGATATTCTTGAAAAGAAAAGAGCTTTAACTATCTACTAGCATGACAGTAACATAACACGAATGTGAGTTTGAGATGATGCAACACACAATCTACATCTTTTGGTGTACAGAACTGTAAGTGTGCAATGTTACCTGCCTCCCAAGTGAAGCATGAAACACGAATCCACCATTGCTGACTTACACTGTTTCGCTGACTGCACTTAAGCAGCACAAGAAATCTTGTTTCAGAGTCAGCAATGAAAAGATATGCTAGTCAGGATCATTTAACCTATGACACCTTATATTGATTTTTTTACACGATATCTATTAACGTTGGCCTTCCTGTTTTTCTTTTGTCATACGGATGCAGGAAACTTGACTGCATCAGAATGGAATCAGTAAGCAAAGGCTCAATCCCATTTCTACTCAACTGAGTGGCAGAACTTCCATTAACTTGATGGGGAGTTACAGCAGTGTCTGAACGGCAAAGGATATCCTGCAGGCCCCTTTTTCTTGCTTTGGGCTAGAATGACATCCATCAATATTTTAGGATATAAGAGGGAGAAAAAAAAATGTAGTTGTTTGGGAGAGCTGAGAGAGGGGATTATTTCCATGGTTTGTTTGTTTTGTGGTGAGCCAGGTTTACATACAGCTAAGTGCAAACAAGAAAGTAAAAACTAACACTGTTCCATGCTTCAAGGCTCCATTGGAACCAGCAATCTGGATTTATAATGCATCAAGAAATGCGCTCAGGAACAATACTGTCACAGCACACTTGCATGGTATGAAGAGGAAAGAGACGCAAACCATCAACTTTCTGATATTGCCTGTAAGCAAATTGCTTTGTCACGGACCTACACCTTCATGCAAGAGAAGAGTTACACATTCCTTTGTGCTGATTTGCATCACTTGTTTGCTGTTACAACAGTTTTCCTAGGGAACATTTCAATAATTAAAAGATAACTTTAAGCCAGCTGGACAATGCTCTGCAGCTCAGATTAAATGTATCCACTGCTTCCAAACGAACAACTTGAAGCTGATTCTCCACCCCCACCCCTAAGAATTATACTTCACTTTGCTTTACATTTCCTGTGGCTTGAATATCTTTGAAGCAATATTTGCATTAAGTCCTCAGAAGCAATCAAAACTATTAGGAACAGGAAGTGAAACCAGCTCCTTTAGCTCCCTGCTTTTCTCAGAAGGGTCTCTCTCTACATTTCCCGGAAGCTACACAAGTCCTGTGGGCTTTAGTGGGCTTTAGGCATTTGAGCAGGCTCTGCCATAGGAAGAGCCATGACTGAGAAGGGCTTTCACAGCCTCTTTCTATGAGAATCTGAAAACATTTTAAAGGTGGGTGGCAGGATAAACACTGGCATATCTATCTGATCTTTACAATATATTTGCTAAAGTTTGAAGGAAAAAATATATTTCTTTTATGCTTTAAGATCCATAATGTCTTGAAGAATATTACTCTTTATGTTTTACATCTATAGTGTCTTTCTCTTTATTTGCATTTTTGTTTAGAGGAAGGTTTATGAATCAAAATCAGTTTAATGGAAATATATTAGCAACATATTCAGTCATTGATACGTATGTTTATCTAGATTAAAAAAAATTAGCTTGAAAATTCACCAGGTTTAATACACAATGTTTTTCTTCTTTTAATTTCAAATGTATTTCCTCATATACAGAGCTGAAAGCATTTCTTTTTTACATCAAGATGGAGTTCATGACTCAATTTTCTCTCTGCTTCCTTCTTTCAAAAGACCACCACCTTTCAGTGCAGAATACACAGTCATGCAATACTAATGATGGAAAAGATCCATAAGTGAATCCTATTAGTTGTGCTCTGTGCTTTGTCTGTAATGTGGCTGTTTACAACAGGGAATATTTTATCTTTGGACTAACCCATCAGAGCAGGAAATGTACTATATGAAAGCTGATACAAATACAATTGGAAAAATGTGCAACTCACACAAAACAACATCCAGTTTCTTAAAAGAGTTAAATCTTCAAAAAATGTAATTTTCTCAGTGAGCAAACTATTTGGCATGGAGTGTTATTCTATTTTCCTCCTAAGGTTGTTTTACATTTACAGGATGTATGTTGTTTTGTATTGTTAAATTCTCCCTCACGTAACAATTTGAAGACCCTCAGCTCTGAGTTATTACTCCCTAATGTCTGAGGCAAGACATTAATTTATTGTTTCAAGTACAGGAAACAACAACAGTTCAGGTATCACAGTGCCTCTAAAGACAAAGGCTTGTTTAGCTACTGCTCTGTCCCTGAGCAGAGCTTCCCAATAAGCCAGTCATGATGGGATAAGCAGAACAAAACCACATGTCCTGGAGAAGAAGCTGCTCACCTTCATGGGAAGGACACAGAGCAAAAGTCATGCAAGGCAAAGACAATGTGGGATCCCTGTGATGGAGATCGCCCTGTCTGTGGCTGCCAAGGACTCAGGCACCTTGGGGAGATGTTGTTAACACAAATTTTAAGAGAAATCCCATGATGCTGCTTCTCTTTTCTGCCACTCCATAGAGTGAGAGAATCCTGTGATACAGAAATTCCAGTTTCATAGCTGTGGTACATCAGAAAAGAGTAACTCAAAGCCAAAACCAAAATCCAAAACGCACGTGGAAAGAAGAGCTCTTGATTTGGGGTCTAAATGCAATATTTTGTGAATCATACAAGCCTGCACGCTGTACTAGAATTATTAAACCAAGATAAATTTTCACATTACACTGTTTTCTAGCCATGAAATGCTGTAAAGGACTAGATAAGGATTACTTCTTTCATCCAGAGCACCAGGAGACCACTGGCAATTTATCTGAAAGGAGAGAACTTTAGATAGAAACAAAAAAGGCAGTGTTGATTAACATAACTCAGTATTTTATTTTAAAAAGAATTTAAAGTAACGGAGAAATTGAAAGTTTGGGGATCTGAGTTATGCACTGCTTGTGCACTCAGAAGATACAGAATTAACATGAGCAGTGCAAGCTTTTCCAAGACTGTTTCCAGCTAAGGTTCGTTATCTATGGACTTCTGAAAAAAACCCGGAAAATCAAAACCAAAACCCAACCCACAAACCAAGCCAACTACCCAAACATAAGAGATTCTACCTAGTTAGATTGAGTAGATTTGCATAAAGGAGAGGGGAAAAAAGCCAAACCCTTTCTATCAAACCATTGTCATAATGTTGTAAGACTATTTTACAATGGAGCCAGTGAAGACTTCTCTATGTTCCATATGTTCCCTAGAAAATACACACTTTTTTTTAAAATAAAAAGCAAGCAAAATTAGTCTTACCAAGAAACATTGAATTTCGCGGCTGGCATTTTGGAATGCTTTATCTCTAAAAATGGTGCTACAAGAAGTTGGACCTTGTTAATTCACTAATGTGACCCTGAGAAACACTGCAAGTTAACACATTTAGATAAATGAGCAAACAAGTCAGAAATGGGGGAAGGAAAACAGCTCTGCAACACAGCTCTGCATCACAGATACCAAAGGCTAAAACTAAGATACAGTTGCTAAAGACATCAACAGCACAATGCCTTACATGCATTCAAAACATCTATCTACAATAATTGATACTAGATTAATTAACATTTTCCAGTATCATAAGTGAATGAAGTAAACTACAGTTATTGTGTGGACACATTTCTGACATAGCAAAGTGAAAGCTATTGATGCAAAACTACAAGGCTGACAGCCACAAACTGGTGAGGTCGGGTAACACATTCTGGAAACAGTGACGCAGCACCTGCATCATGGCAGAGCATTTGTGCAATCAGGGGCGTGACAAAACCCACAGGAGCCTTGCATCTGTCAGGCTCCCACGGACCACTTAGCGGAGGAACGGAAATGAAACACACTGCATGTCAGGGACAGCATTAAAATGAAGCATTTAAAAATTCACGTGTGAAATGATAACAAATGCAAAAGTGTCTTGAGCACATGTGGGTCAGATATTTGGTAGTGCCAAGCTGCGCTCTCACAGAGCTGCACTCAGAGAGGAGGTCTGCAGGCTTTCCCTTCAAGAAGGTGTCAGTTTTTCATATAGTTCTTTAACAACCCTGTTTAAAAATCAGATGGAATTCTAGATACTAGAAAAACCTGACAACAATTAAACACCTAAATTTCAGTTTATATATATAAATATTTAATTACAACTTTGTGTTACAAACTTTTGCCAACTATTAAAATTTGAGTCAGAGTGGACCATTATATGTGTTGTAGATCTCCTCATGGTAGGAAGTTCTTAGTTCTGTGGCTTTTCTTCTCTGTTCATAAAATTTTTATCCCTTTATTTTTTAAAATAAAAACTTATCTTACATCACGTAATAAAACTAAATTCCTTGGGATAGCAGCAACAAAATCTTTTAGCTTCTTAATTTTCTTCCCATAAACTCATTCATCACTTCATAATTGCAAAATATTAAAGGGCTAATGTAAAACCAAAATATGGATGACTTTAAGAAATCTTTCTTACCTTTCTAAACACTTTACCATCTGTAGTGTCCCTGCTTGTCAGATTTCAGAACCTAAGATCACATTTATATGTATGTGTAGTCTCCTTAACCTTCCAAACCAGACATACAAAAACTCTCAGAAATAATGTCTCAAATAAAGGCAAAGGGCTCAGGATTGTCATATCTGCTGAAAAACCTCATTCACAATCACTGACTAAATCCATTATAGACGTTGACAGCTTTAGATCTATGCATTACGTTTTGGAGAATAAATGCCACTCTGTAGTTGGCCTTTATAGAGCAAAGCTTTTGTTTTGTATATAAATCTGCGTTTAATGAGCCTTGAAAGAGATGATTGCTAAATAACAGCCTGCTGCATTCAAGCTCAACTGCCTCCAATTATATTGTTTATAATTATATAATTGTACAATATAATGTGTGTCCAACAACCCCTGAGTTTTATTACTGCACAGCACTATGACACCAGCGTAAATCACCTTTTCACTTTCACAGTCAGCCTCTTTCACTTTGCTTAGTCAGCCAACACAAATGCACAGAGAACTGCACTTTTGACTGCTGAATGCATCAAACCAGCTTACCAGCCTCAGCAGAAATAAGAAAGTAATGGAAGTGGTCAACTCACAAAGATGAAAGGGGGAAGAAAAGTACTGTCTGTACAAGGAAGCAAGGGAGAAACAAAAATAAAAAAAATATAAGTTCAAAACCCTATATCGTGTTTATGAATTCTGCTTCTTAGGGTGTTTCTTGTTGGCAGATGCTTCCAGATGTTGTGCCTATCCAAAATACCCAGGGGAACAAATGCAAAGCAGTTAACATTAGCAGGTCAAGTTCTTTGTATTATTCTTACTCCTATATGGATCGCACAGCATTTGCTGTAATGCCACTAAATTTAGCAAAAATCTTATTAGCAAACACATCATTATGCTGTTAAACACCTACACAAAACTCTGTCTTTTTCTACCATCAAAGAACAAAATCTCTGCTCTCTCTTCCATCATTTGAAAACTAGCCCAACTTCCAATCAGCAATTAATACACTAGTATTCAGCATATAATTATAACTCCTGCCACAGAAATTTAAGCCCCAGTCATACATAAAACTCCATTTTGACTTAATACGGATGCCATTTTTTTGTTTTGAGAAGCTTTGTTACACACACCTTCTAAAGCAATAAAATTCTTGTTTTTAAGTGTGGCTTAAAGCCCTCTGCCTCCTTCCTCTCTTCAAGCACACTCTCCACACAGGAATTTCTTCTTTAGTCCAGAAGTCCTTACACCCACACCATCTGGCCTTTTAATCAGGGAAGCTCCAGTACTGCAACCTTCTGTCAGAAGGGCTCCCATCAGCACACAACTACCTGCTACACTCACCCTCTCTTCTCTTTGCTCTTGGCTGCCTGTAAAGGACTGACTTTTAAAGCTTGCAGCCTAGTTTTACTCCAAATCACTACACTGAATTTTGACAGTCTTAAACTTTGGTTTTTTTAGTGTTTTCAGAGTTGTTGTGTGGCTAGTAGTTGAGCCCTTAGTAGGGGACTTCAGGTGTAGGGCTTCATATCTTCTAAACTGCTGCAGTCTGTCCTCCTCCCTCATCAGCATTTTCACACCTTTAAAATTACTGCACTTGGAGGCACCTGTACAGCAAGATGCCTCTCCCTGTGCTTGATGACTCAAATCACTGTCTTCTGAAATCTGCTGCTATTGTTATTCTAACAGCTCGGACAATTTACTGAATTGGGGGAAGTTGATTTAAAACAAAGATTAATTTTTTCAGCATTACCAATTAAATTACTGCAAACCCCTTTTCAGGTCCATTAACTTCAGTATTGCTCATCGGTTCCTAAACAGTCCCTTAACTAGAGTCAATGACTATGGAAAAGCAAGGGATCTGAACTTCTCTTCAGTTTAGATGCTGTTTAGGAACTGTAGACTAAATTAAAAATCAACATGGAATTATAATTATGTAGTTATTTTAAAACAGTAACTGCATCACTTTCTTCGATCTTTAAATGTTTCACCATTTTTTATCAAACAACCCACTTTTATATGCCATTCTTATAAAGATTCCTCAAACTGATCTTAATACAAATGTTTGTATTGTGTTGAATAGAAAAATATCAGGTAGTGGAAAACATGATCACTGTCTCATAGTTTTGTAAAACTGATTGTTACAGCAAGATATCCCACATAAATTACAAACACACCAATATTAACTTGCATTTAGATTTAGCAAATCATTTCCTATAGCCAAGAAAAGTTGTTAAACAGAATCCAAGCAGAAGCCAATTAAAGGAAACATCCAGGGGTAGAAGGGAAAAGGTGCAGTGAAGAGCCAGTCCACACAGAGTGTCCCCCAGTCACCAGTCCTCTTGGCCACTACACCTGGGGCTGACTGCGAGGCCACAGGGAAAAGCAATGTGCTGTCAGCACAGGACATAGCACCACTTTTATTACCGGCACAGAGATCTCCACAGCTTCCAGATCCCCAAAACTACTCAAATCTATTGACCCAATTTCCAACTGCTGTGCTGCCCTAACTAAAATATCTGGCAGAGTTTCTCACTGTGTCCTCCCCAGATGCTCAGCCTCTTCCTAGGTGAGCATCTGCACCTTGCCTTGAACACTGGTGCTCATTACAGCAACAGGAATGATAATGCTGATGGAAGAGACACTTTTTGCTAAAACCTGAGAACATAAATATACCTTAAATTGCTAAAGCTGTTAAATAAAATAGAATATTTCTAAAATTCAGAGTACTTTCATTTGCCATCTTGTTTCCAAGTCTCTGGGATTTACTCCTCTACATTTATAAGCTTTCCTCCGCAAAAGTAATGGCTGCATGTTTTGGTTTTTTTGAACAAATAGCAAGGTTTCAAGTGTTATCCTCATCCTTTTTCGATTTTGCTGCAGGGGAAGGAAGGGTGAGCCTTGTGCTATCCACAGTAAGGACAAATGACCATTCTGAGTGTGGAACCTTGAGGATGTTACCTGGGAGCAGCTCCGTAAGACCCCACTGCTCATAAACACTGCCTGGTGCATGAAATGATGACTCCCTGTGTGTTTCAGCATTTTAAATAAACAGGCATCTGACCTCTTCTCACCTGGCTTGTTTTCAAGCAGAAAATTAGGTCCCAGCAAAAGCACAAGAAAGTACTTGGTAGGAAATGGAAAGGTAGGGCAGGGGCAAATTTAAAACTGGCAGGGGAGGCAGAACAAAACAGGTAAAAATTTGTTACCAGCTGAGGAAAAAATAAATATGAAAAAAAACCCCAAACCAATTTCTGGTTGGCTTTTCCAGCTACCTCAGAAAAAAAATCTTCCTTTTCAATCTGCCAAAGTCCAGGAAAATGTATGTTTAACATGCAAAACTGTGTGCACTTTAAGCCCTGAATTTGCAAAAGCTTAAAAGAAGTCTGAGCAATAAAAGCCCTCTTAATTTATTATTTTTCCTAGAATATGGTGGATAAAATGCACAATTGAAAGACTTCACACAGTTATATGCAGTTGCACACCCAGCAACTCTATTGCTGACAAAGAGCTCTTGGTTACTTTGACTTCCATCTCAAACAATCTTTGAAAAAGTGCTCAACTATTACCAAATTTTATATACGTTACCCTCCTGCATGAAGTTAAAGTATTACAAGAGGGTAAAATATTCTTGCTTCAACAGCTTCATAACAAAATCTATCTCCATTTAAGAAAAAAAAAAAAAAAGTTAGTGCATGTGAATGTAAGTTTCTTACTTCTCCTTTCCTTGAACAGTCTAGTACCAAAAATTTGCACAATAAGTTGTTTTAATTTATTCAGTTTTACACAAAAAGATTTCAAACACATTTTTCCATCTCTATCTTTCAGGTAACCCAGGAAATCTGAAGGTAAAATGTGTTCTGTTTTCTTCCCATATTTGGTGGATATACATTGATTGAAACAGAAGTGAAAGTAGAAGTCTTTATTTATGGGTTCATCAAACATGGTATGTTTTAATCTGATTCAGAAAAGAGCCTGTAGATGTCACAATGTATTTGAATGCATAATGGCATAGGTAAAAAAAAAAAAAAAGGAAAAAGTAAAATCAATGATTTTTACATTTTAACAGAACATGCTAAAACATTTCCTAAAAGAAATTGAAATGAATGAAGAAAAGTCAAATTTAGGAGTTTTCCATCAATATTAGATTTTGTTCTGTACTGAGGTTCATGTCCTTGCTGACAGCTGGCAGGTAAATACATTAGTGCAAGTAACCAATATACATCCCTTGATCCAACACTACAAGTCCACATCAGGAATTTAAATGTTGACTTCTTTAAAAATAGTTTTACACCTGCTGAAAATATCCTTCTCTCCATGCTTCCTTCCCACAATCCTTTTGTTTTCCTGGAAAAATAGTTTCGTTACCCAGTGAAAATTTTATTAGCATAATTTTTAAGGCTGTGGGGTGTCAGGCAGTCATTCATGATATCACAGATATAGAAATACATAGTTCATCCATTGGTCACACACATTTTGACTGTGCACGTTGGGCAGAGATAGGTTAAAATATCATGGAACTTGAAAGTGAACAGCTTTTTCATCTCACATGTAAAATACTGATAATACATGGCTGATTCCAAAGCCTGAATTCCTGGATGTTATACTGATATCAGGATCAGTTGGCTTTCCACATGGGATTTGAGGCAAGAAGTCTCAAATCGTGCCAGCACTGGCATTCTAGGATCTCAGTGGCATATTTTACTTCTGTTACCTAATAGAACAAAAGGACTCTCTCCTGCCTCTGAAGCACTAAGAAATGCTGTTCTTTGGCCATGGTTTCTGAGCCCTCTGCTTGTGCCATGAGCAAGGAGGATTACTTCAAAGGGCAATGATTGCTCTTAGGAGGTTTTAAGACTAATTTCAAGCTTCATCTATGCAATCAGATCTTGTGTCATCTGGCAGATATTCAAGATCCCAAAATGCCCACGGCCATATGTCTGGAGCCTGCACTGAAAAGGATCTTCAGCTTTTTGGAGGAAGTGCTTGTTCTTGCAGGAACTGAGATCCACCAATTCTCCTCTCTCCCCTCATGTTAGTTATTCACCTCCGAAAGCAATTTATTGGCTCAGCGGGAGAACAGGTAACTCCATACCTTGCAGAAAGGAGAAAGGACAACCTAGTTCCCTTCTGTGAATTCACATGGCCTCTTTAAACTCCTCACAAAGCCCCACTGGGAAGCTGCTCTGAAGCATTTTCAGGGCTCTGGAGTGTTGATCTCCTTTATGAAAACGCTGACATTATTGCTGTGCCTTTTTTCAAAGATTTTGTCACAGTTAAGACAAGGCAGAGTTTCCCTTCTGGGCCTATCAGTATTTCTCTAGGCTGTCAACCAGGGAAGTTTCCAGCTCTAAAAGCACAAGATAATCTAAAAAAAGAGGCATTTGCCTTAACTGCCTCTTACTTTCCAGAAGTTCTTAAATTCTCGTACTTATTCTTCACCAGCCTGCTAAAACCATTCATCTGATGTTTTTTTTCCCTTCTTTTTCTCATTTTAATAGCACTGATTCAGTTTTTAGCTCTGCCCCCTCATACAAATGTTTCCCTGCCTGAAGTCTTATGAATTCTGCTTGGACTTCTTAGCAGGACTCCCTTGTATGAAATAGGACACTTAATTTTTCTTTTTTAAAACTGTGCTGCATCTACTGAGCTAACAACTAAGGCATGCAGCCTGGTTTTGCATAGGAACTGAGATGTCCCATGTACCCACAGTATAACTCATTCCATGAATCAAAAAAATTATCGAGGACCAGCAAAGCTAGGAAACGTGATGCCCGTGTACTGAAGTAGCTCTTGAGAAACAAGACTGGGTCCAATCGGACAGCTGGGATGAGCAAGGGCTGCTCAGGATGATTGCTGTCTCCATACAAAGCCACTTCAGCCTATACTGACTTCTGAGAACAAGTACAGCACAGACACATCTGTCATGGATGTGCACGGAACCAGCCTGGGGCCCAGGGAGATTTATTTCCACAGACTTCAGACTGCAAGACCCACCCTAGGGTTCTTCCACCCCAGAGCTAGCCCCGGAAGCGATCTGTCCATCTCCACATACATTTGAACATGGTCTGTCAGATGGGAGCTGGCTCCCTGTTGCCTGCTATGGGTAATGGTGCCAGTGGCAGCACTGCCTCCTGCCCTGCACCAAAGCATTGCCACCCTGGGGGAACACAATCCCATGCCATTAACGGGTTAGCAAGAATGGGGATGTGCACTTATTCTCAGCCTTAGTGGTGGGAGAATATCATCAAAATAATTGGAACTGAAAGTACACCCACACTGATGCTTCAGATCCAAGTCCCATATTTTCAGGAAGAAAGCAGGATGAGGGGGAGTTTCTTCCTTTGTATCTCATATTTTCCCTGTGAACATTCAGAGAAAGAAAATATGAAATGCAACGGTGAGCACGAGCATGGATTTCATGAGGCCATGGTACCCATTAATTTATTACAAAGAGGGCCAGATATTCTGTGTTTTGAGGCAAACTACTGCATGGAAAATGGTGACTCAGGATAATTTAGCACAGTTATGGTACACTTAGAAATTCTAAATACAAGTATGTTTAGGAGTTTTTTTTTTTTAATGTCTTGGTTTAAGGGTATTCTGAATCTCCTAAAAACATGCTTCTTGTCTATACTTCATCTACCAGCCTAATTAATTCTATTTTGAAACATGTAAGTGGATCTCATGTATTTTAACACACAAATTCTAAGACAAAGAAGGTTTCATGTGTCTCAAATGTTTATATATCAGGATGTTTCTTGATGGAATATTCTTGCTGGTCCCACACCTCCTTCTTCAAGATGATGATTATTAAGATAATCTTTAGCAAGAAAAGTTTGGAAACAAGACCTATACAAAGTCAGGAATTTCTTACTATCCTTTCCAAAAGAAATTCATTCTAGGATGTACAAAACAAAGATGAAGAAAATCTGGCATCATTAATGTAAAACCTTGTACCTTGGACTAAACATGAAGGTGCTGTATGCTGACCTGCCACATGAGTGTTATTCAAAAAGCAAGGTCAGGTCTTTAACATCAGAACAGAGTTTTTTGTTTGTTTTTTAAACATAGGTGACAGTGTAATATAAACCAATTCATGAGATCAATATTGAAACTGTTAGAATAGGAGGTATCTCTTTTCCCTATCCGCACAGCAATTTAGTCGTTCTGCATCCCATCATCAAAAATGATGGTTTTGATCTCTGTTTTTTCTGAGACTGGCCCAAAAGCGAACAAAAGGCGAGTAACCATGAGCAGCAAATGAAATGCAAAGATTTTAAAAGATTTTCTAGTATGTTATAGATGTGATATCCTTTTTAAGTGAAAGAGAACTTTAGATACAATCCAAGGATGTTTCTGTCCTCACTTTACAAAATCAAATTCTTCAAATCTGGGCAGGGCTCTTTTCCACTCTTCCTAATCTTTTTATGAGGTCACTAGTAACGATGATTACAATTAATATTTATGGTGCCATAAACATATTATTAACTTTATTTAAAATTACTTCAGTCTCTTACTCTGTCCCATCTATCCTCTAGCTTACATTTGCATTGGTTAGTATAGAAAAAGAAATGAAAAACCAGAAATCTTTCCAAGCCTTAGGTCTACAGCTCTAGAAATTCTCTCTCAGAAGAACTACAGAGGTGAACTAGCAAGTTATAAAGCCAATAAAATATCTCTTAGAACAGAAAGTCTCACAATAATTTTCAGGCATCACAGACATGTTTGTTGAAAATTAGGTGGATTTTGGTCTTATGCATTTTGAAAATTGTACGTGAAAACTTCAGTTATAATAGCCTCAGTGACAAAAGTACTATTCTTTTTTGGTGCAATTTTAGACAGCTACAAGATGCACATTAGAAAGACTTTCCATAGTTAAAAGTGTTTGATTTTAATTAGTGTTTTCCAAACCCTTTTTTCCCCCAAACACATTTGCAAATTTTTGCTTGTGAATATATCCCACATCGGTTACTAGTCAGGGCATAATCCACCACTGCTGCAGAGCAGCGAGAGCACCATGGTAAGACCAGAGTTTGGAACACCAAGCTATTTCACTGCTTTCTGGCAGTATCCTGGGGGGATTTCCACAGTCTGTTTAACCTCACAGTGCTCACATGCTTTGGGATATGGAGTTGTAGATTTTTGTTGTCAAATCACATCCCATAAACTTTAAGACAACCTCTCTCAGCCCAAACGTGAAGATCTAACTATAAATAAAGCATGGAGATGGGAGATGTTGAAAAAATGCAGTTCTTTACCTTGTCAACAATTTCTGGCAGGTTTCCATTAAAACTTCAAAGACATGCAAAGCTGAAGGTAAATCAAATAATGTGTGATGCTACTGGGAAAGGTCTGAGTTTGCAAGGATCACTTAACAAACCACAGCTTATGTTCTGTGTTGCTAAAGAGAACTCCAGAGTAATAGATTATTCATTACACAAGAAACAACAAACCCCCCCCCCCAAAAAAAAAAACCAAAGAAACAAACAAACAGAAAAAGATGTTAATTGGAACAAGAGTCATCAGAATGAACACAATGTGAACATACGCAGTAAAATCTGAAACAGGTAAATCTGTTGTGGGCATTCTAGTTTAGGTGTTTAAAAAACTACTGGGAATCTATATTGTTCTACTTCAAGCCAATAAACATTTGTTTTCCTTAGATTATGTAGCTTTACTGTTCCTGCTGAAAAAATGTTATTGTTTTTCCATGTTTTTCAGTTCATCTGGAATGTGCTCATTTTTCCCAAGTTCTTGTTTTAAATATTTTGTACTTCAAAAAAAAAAAAAAAGACACACAAAAGCTTCCCTGATCCCATGTAAATTCAAATTACTATTCAGAGAAGTTTAAGTTATGACTAGTTTGTCTTGTGATTCCTATTAAATGAGAAAAAAATCCACCATATCTACTTAAAAAATTCTTCAAGACATGGCAAGCAAAACATGACACTATTCCAAATGACTTCAGCCCCAAACCTTTTAAACCATTTGAACACTTCAATATGGAGTTAAGTTGTCCCACTGATTATTCTACGTGATAGAACCAAAACTTAAAATTAAATGCAGCAACAAAGTGAAAATTTATGCATTCTGGTGGAAGAGCTTGCCACTGCACTGCAGTCACAGTCATCACCAAGACTAGGTTTGACTGGGCAATGTTCTTTTCCCCAGTCCAAGCAAAGTAGAATATTTCCAAAGAAATCACCCTGCCACAATCCATTTTGCACTTGTACTTGTCTGTCAGCCTTGCTGTGTAGCCCCAACTACACAAAGGCAGCAAAGGAGCTATTATGGCTTAACTCCAGACAGCAACCCAGCCCCTTGCAGTTGCTCATTCAGTTCCCCTGGGTGGGATGGGGGAGAGAATGGGAAAAGTAACAGCAAGACAACTGGTGGGTTGAAATAAAGACAGTTTAATAGGTAAAGCAAAAGAAGGAATTCATTCACCACTTCCCACGGGAAGGCAGGTGTTCCATCCACAGGAGAGCTGGACTCCATCACACCCAATGGCGGCTTGGGAAGAAAAATGCTATCACTCTGAGCATTCCCTCCTTCCAGATTCTCCCCCCAGCTCTATAGGCTGGAGCATGATGCCGTACGTATGGAATGTCCCTTTGATCAACTGGGGTTAGCCGTCTCTGCTGTGTCCCCTCCCAACTCCTGGTGTACCCCCCCCCCCCTCCCCTGGGGGGGGGGGAGAAGCCAAAAGGGCCTCAATGCTCCAAGATCTGCTCATAA
>VXAZ01008170.1:229238-416240 GCA_013399875.1 Gymnorhina tibicen | reverse complement strand
CCCCCCCCCACCCCTGGCTTCCCCCCCCCCCCCTCTCCTGGGGTGGGGTGAGAAGCCAAAAGGGCCTCAATGCTGCAAGATCTGCTCATCAGGAACATAACTATCTGTATATTATTCTGAAAGAAATAGAAACATTTATATGCTTTTATACTATGCTACTCTCCAGTCACGTATATTTTTGCTCTCGCTGTGGAAATAAAAATACTCCAGGCAAACAAAATTAAGGAGATGATTATTTTGTTGTTTCATGACTACATCTCTACTGTGGAAGCCAAAATGTTTCAAGTCTCTTTGGATGCATACAAGGCTCTAAGTACATTTCCCACAGAAGACACACCTTTTGTCACAGGTTTTCCATTACTTGACAGGAGTAAATGAAAATGGGAGATACATTTATAATTTACCCTAGTTCAAAAAAATGCACATACAAACAGGGGTGTTTGATCAAACAGAACAAAACCAATCTGAAGGACAGTGGGCTTATATTGCTCCTAAATGCCCTGTGAAACACTGCTCTTCTGAGGTGAGAAAACAGGAAAAGGTAAGAATTAAATATTTTAGCCATGCACTTCCCGAAATATTGTAGTAGTAATTAATGACATGGTGTAACTGTATCATCTTGTAGTCAGCTAAGCAGCAACAACTAGAGTTGAATCATCACAGCACAAGTGAGCTGCAGATTAACACTCTCGCAAGTGCAAATGTTCAATTCAACTTAACTCTTTAGTCCCAAAAATATCCTTCACTCCTGGTGTAACAATGCAGAATCAAAGCTCCATAAATATCTTTTACCATCGTTAATAAATCCCTGAACAGAGACAGTGAGTGTACCTGTGAGACAAATTCAGAAAAGTTTGGCTGCATCCTGAGATGCTGACAACCCTCGTTTTTAGTCCACCTGTACTCTGTTGCAGCAAATTGCTCTCACACAAAGATACACACCTTCACAAATATATAAAAGTGGTTTGACTATATCCCAAAATAGCAACCAACGTCATCTGTAGATAAACTTGAGCTAAGTCAGGTACCAGTAACCCAACCACCACTGCAGCAAAGCTCTGTGAGCAGCAGAGCTCTGCCAGCAAACCCCAGCTACTTTACAGAGGACAAAACTGCTGTCACTGGATGACAGCCCCAGCCTGCCCTAGCTGATGTTGCTCCATGGAGCTGCACTGTGCAGCGACAGCTGGAATATCTTTGCATGTGCTTCTTTTCACCAAGACATTTTTGCCTGCAGCTGAGCAGTAAGGCAAGTGTGTGCTGAGCAGAGAAATGCCCATAGCTTGTTATGTGTAGATTCTCAGTTTTAATGCAGACCAAGTATCCTGTTCCTGTTTGCCATCACAATTGACTACAAGACAATCAGGGACATAGAAAAGTTGTTTGTTCACTCTGATTCAGTTCTGAAAGTTGACCATGTATCAGTGACACAGATTTTGTTTTGAACCTTCTTAAAAATGAAAAGATCATTTTTTGCCTTGTGGTGATGATGAATCTGGTAAGTACAGAGATGGGGAGAAACTTGTGTTTCTATATTTAACAGGTAATCAAGGCTAACAAGGGGGAAAATCTCTACCACTTAGAGGAATGAGCTAGTGAACCACTGCAAGGACCCCAATTCAGCATATATTTATTTTGGAAAGAGAGGCCACGAAGTTACAAGAATGGATATAAGTACCAAGGCCTAGATATGGACATATCAGGGTAGGGAATGAGAAGAGTAGGAGATTTAACTATGAAAAACACAGTTGATAAGATGGCTTGCATAGCAGCTTACTTATTTGGTTTGGGCAGTCTTCCAAAGCCACAGAAAAGTCATAAACTGACTTTAAACAGTGTAGGTATCTTCAAAGTTGTTTGATGACTGCACACAGCAGCTAGACAAGTGATTGGAATTTATTCTCTTTCCCCAGCCCTTTAAAAAAACCTGCTTTTCATATTAACATCTCCCTGGTTGCAAATGACAGGCAGATTATCAGAAGTGAGGGTTTCATGTTCTTGGCAAACCTCAAGGATTTATTCCTTTTATGATTCCTAGGCACATTCTGAACTTACAAGTAAGTACAAGTTTCAGTGATGAAAATGACAGCATGATCCCCTCACCTCAAATGAGTAAAGCAACAAAAGAAAAGATCTCCAGAAATGGGCAAGTATTTCAGTGGAGACCCATCTGACAGCTCCAATAAATGATTACAGACACCTGTATCTCCAGTAAATGATTATTTGACATGCTGCTAACTTTCATTAGCCAGCTATTCTCCCCAAGACATCATGCTAATTTAAAGATTCAGTCCCATATTTCTTTCTTTATTTTTACCTGATACACTTCAAAATCATCCAAAAAATACTTTAGGACTGAACATTGATGAGGAAATCACAATCTTACATTCAAGTTATGTACTTACAATCCTTCATTTGGAACTTCATAAATAGTTATACAAAATAAAAGTAATTACTCCCAACTATTTACAATAAAGCAAGAAAAAGAGAGGTCTAAACAAAGTGTTTTGATACTTTTTAGTGTGGATTCTTTGATTTTGAAGAGCTCCTTTATATGCAAGTTTCTGAAAGCATTAAAAAATTAGTATTATTATATATCATGGATGAGATACTTGGCATTATAGGAAGCTAACTATTCATCAGCTTCATAGTCCTCTAGGGTGTATCGCACACCTACATGGTACACCTGACTGCCAGGCCTGATTTTTCTTTTTTAAGCTAGCAAATGAATAAAAAAGCCCACGTAAATCCGACAACCCTCAGTTGGATAAATTTCTCAGAGGTTTTTACAAAGAGAGTTTTATTCCCACTAAGAGCTGAAAGAAACACATACCTCATTAAATTTTTGCCAGATAAAGAGCCTGTCCCCTCTCCTGTCCCTCAGATTTATCATAGAGGCAACTGCTGAGTCAGGCAGAAAATATTTCAAAAAAAAATTATCCAGATTCACTAGAAGGAAAAAAGAAAAAGAATACAGAGACCTGCAGGATGTAATAAAAAAATGCATAGCTTTGAATTTGAGTCCCTTGCTTAGTAGCACTAGGGAAAGTTTCCAAATATGAAGAAATAAAACGTGTTATCTATGCTGTCCTTCTGGAAGCATATGCACGCAAGTCTGATAGAGGCTGGTATTTCTACCTCCTCATTGTTTATGTTTGGGTTTTTTTAAAGTCCATAAGGAGGTTCTCACAAAAGTTCCTATCACCATGGAAGGACAAAGTAACTACAAGCTCAGTAAAAACACTCCTTCATGAAGCTCTCTGAAGTTATTGTCCACTCTGAAGGGCATTGGATGTGGCAGTTTTCCTCAGATGGTTTTAAATGTTTCAAAGTGTTGGCTCAGTAACCACTTTTCAATGGTGACGCTTCAACCCCCACTCTCCTTTGAAGCATCTTTTTACTAAATGCTGTTACCATATGGAGATCACCAACTGGCTTTCATCTAGTTTCAAGCCTGGGATGTGGCATAAAGACAACTGTTTTCTTTTGACTGATGATCTTCATCTGCAGAAGAGTGACTGTGCAGTGAATGAACATGAATTGCAGCCTACCAGCCAATTCTCTGGGACTGCCTATTTTGGTTGAAGTAGCCGGAAACCCAGAACAAGCTCAAGAGCCCCAACCTCTCCCTCTGTGGGGTTTGCTCACCATGCCCGTGGGGCTTCTTTCAGGACGGAGAACTCAACTGCCCTGACCAACTGTTTCACAAATGGCAGAGCAGGCGGGGATTTTCCTAATGAAACCACACCCATGTCAGGAAGAACTCCCAACTAACACCAAGCCCCAAGCCATCAAATGCAGCCTTCAGCCCCGCCACAACCACCCCATTTCAGGGGCAGCGCTGCCTCCAGCTCCCCCACGAGGAGACATTTCAACTGGCAGCCTACACCTTCCGTGCTTCTCCTTGCACCCTGGGCACCCAGGAGGTGCCGACTTGGGGCTTCCCTCATGTGACCTTGTCCCTGTCATCCCCATCCCCATGTCATGCTCTGCCCCCATGATGATTGGACACCTGGGACATGCTGTCACAGGCAGCCAACCTTATGCCTCTCTCCCACTCCAAGCAGGTCTGGGCCTTGCACCCCAGGGTAGCTTCTGAAAAGGCTGGTCCTGGAAGGATCCTGCCAAATATTTATTTGTTTATTTATTTTTAAAAATGAAACATTATGATCCTGATGTGGGGTGGAAGCATTTTGACATTTCGGGATGGGAAAGGCGGTTGTCTGGTTCAGGTCTGTTGCACACATCATCCCAGATTGCATGTCCCATCCCCACTTCACTTCAGCCCTGTTTTCACTTCATAGTCAACACCATCTCTTCCCCTGATGCCCGGACAGAACGTAAATATCAGAAATAATTATAATACTTACTGACTCTGCAGTCAGCACCAAGCGAATAACCTGCTGTAGTGGCATTTCTCCTACTTTAGGCAGGACATGCCAGCCATTGTTATTTAATCTCATGGAATGTTTAATGTTCCCCTGTTATTTGTTCCTCTCTCAGTCTTATCAATTTGAGAAAAATGGAATTCATTATTTTTATACCCAAAAACCTGATTTCTGCCCACCGTCTGTAGGGCAACACAAGAATACATCAGAAGGCAAGGAGGACAGAGTCATTCAGTGACAAAATAAACCCAAGGATATATAAATGCAACTGGATGTGAATTTTTGCACCTGTAAGCATCCTTTAGGATAAGTTAAATATGCTAGAACGTGATTGACAATTTTCATCAGTCCTAAAGACTGAGTAATTTAAATGCAGGGCTTCTTCTCATCTAATACAAAGTGCTGAGTACAGAATCCTAAACAAACATTGTCGAATTTAAATCTGGTCGGCACGAAATCTGAAATGGAGGAAACCGTTTAACCCCACAGGAGCCTGCGTGCTCTGTGACTGCAGTACCATCTGGTTACTTGGAAAGTGGAAGGTAAATCTACTCCTACTGCAAAGGAAAAAGGGATAGGACATGTTAAACACATCTGAAAAAAGTGCCAAGAACAAAAATCCCAAACCCTATAACTGTGCTAGTGTTAGATGATGACCTCTGTTTGCCTTATCTCTCATTACAGCTAATGTTTGTGAGAGATAAATCCAGAACCCTGTGCATCCCAATAGTCACCATATTCCTGAAAAATTGAGTGAGAGCCTGATGAACCTTACTGTAATTTATAGAAAGCCTCAGAAGAGCTTCAGAGCTACAGGAAAATAGCAGTGCAAATCCTTTAACTTGAGAAGGAACCTACATGCACATGGGTAGGCCAGCTACGTTCAGGAACTGGTTGGTTCCAAGGAAACTAAGGGAGATCTTCCTCTGTTGTCCCAGACCGTTCTATGTTATGTGAGATGTTATTCCACCTCTATCAGCAACTCCTTCCCTAAGGCCCATGCAGAAGCCAATATTTTCATCTGCATTTCCCAGAAATGTTTACAGAAATGAATTCTCATGATTTTATCTGCTAATTATTCCGGGAGTGCCTTATATAGGCATTTTTTAACATCATAATCACTGTCATCAGCCAGTAACACACTAACCCTGGCGGTAGCATGCTGTGAGAGTTGGTCATCTCATTCTGTTTTGTTTTATTATAAAACTGGGGCAAACTGCTGGGATTTCGGGTTACTACGAGTTTATATTTTTCCCTCTCCATCTTTTCTCATATCTGAAAGACTCTTGAAACTCTGATATGCTTTTCTCAGAGTCAAAACACCTCAGCCTTCACTCTTCCAGTGCACTTAATACAGGCAGTGATAAAACTAGATTTTACTGGCCTTGTGCTGTGTTTTAACACAAAACACAGACTGATACGCCCCTTTTTTTTTTTTTTTTTTAAATAAGAACCTTGGTACTGTAGAGACCAACTCAAGTACTTGTTATACCAGGATTACCCTTTTAGTTTTTTACTTTACAACAGCTTGCTTAAACACGACCTATATTTTTTGCAGCTTTACACAAAAATGCATCTAGTACAGGCAGCTACTCCTTCTATGAATGACAAAGGTGAGAAATATGCTGTTCTGGGCAAGCTGTCCAAATAACCCTAATTGCTTTTTTGCCAGATGTCATTTTGCAGAATTAACTCTGACAGTCCCATTCCTGCCCCTTTCTTTCCTCACCTCCATCAAACTGACATTCCTTATAATCTAGCTATGATTAGCTAGAAATAGCTAATTTCCACAGCTATGCTTTTGACAAATGTTCAGGAGAGGGTGTGAGCAATCATACACTTTCTCCTAAGTTATCATTCAATTTGCAGCCACCAAAGTGCTCTCTATCCTTGGTAAGAAAGAGGTACAGGGCTGCTGATTGGACTCCTTTTACGAAGGAGAATCAATTTCAGCCAACATAACCTCCTAAATAAAGATATGAAATTTTATTTTCTGATCTGTCCAGGCTACTGATGTACGCCTAAAGAACATTCAGTTTTTCTTCAGGGTGAGACAAAAAAGCCACTACTCAATTAAAATCACACTGCTCTAGGATGTTGCATCAATGTCTTCTTAAGGTGTGATCACAAACAAAGCTATTTTGTGTTTGTGACTTCTAGAAAAAATAGTCTGTTCCTCCATCCTGATTTTCATATAAACTCATCAAAAAGCATTACATTCTTGTGAGGATCAGAAGATTTCTAAATATAAAAAGTGATTTACGTACACATCTCTAATACTTGAAATATCTCCAGCAACATTAACTTTAAAGCACATATTTAATGAATATAATTACTGCTTAAATAACTATTATATCCAAAGTATGAAATGTTTATCTGATTATGAGATTTCACTGAAGCCAATAAAGCTTGTCTTTTTCTTTTCACAATATGTCACTACATTTTTCTTCAGTTTTTAATCCGGATGCAATCTGGCATGACAAAAACTGCTGGCTTCCCATACACAGTCTGATAAACCAAACTCCATGCTGATTCAAGCCCTGCTTCAGTGGTAGCATGTGGGTTTCAAAGGCAGCATACAACAGTTGTTGCTGTTGAGAAACTTCTGAAGAGACATGACTCACCTCAGCCAAAATAAAATTGAAGATATCTGGGATTTTTTTTATGGAACAAGGATCTTGCCCATTTCCATCTTTATGTTAATCTACTGTATATGTTTTTCTGTTTTTTTTCTTTCTGATAGTACATGAATTCACAGTGATCCGTTCCTGCTTTTGTTGTTGCTATATCAAACAATTTAATTTCCATGCATAGAGCAAGTTCCACTGGAAAACAAACAAGCAGACAAACAGACAAACAAAAATTCTCCAGAATCACACAGACAATTTTTCTTCTGCATAATCCTAAATGGAACCAATGCTTTCTAATCCTGCCTTCTTCCATTGCTGATAATGAACAGTGCGTGGGGTTTTGGGGGTGGGGAGTTTGTTTGGTTTTTTTTGAAATGAAATTAACATTTCTATTTTTGCTGTTATAATCTGGACTAAAGTTCTTTTCTCTATTACAAATATAACACAACAGTAAAACAGATTAAGGTGTATAGCCTTTGTCTCTCTGTTTCAACTGTGAATCTGATATGCATTGCCACTGACGCCAACAGAATTACACAGATTCACACATACAAGAATAAAAGACAGAATAATCTAAATATAAATTTGGACCAAAAATGAGGCTAACCTTCGTATAAAAGCTTCTGATAGTATTGCAACTGGCAAAGCGCATCTAGCTAAATATGCATGGGTACAGATAAATATGTATATAGGCTATTCTTGTAGCTGCAAAAACGTGAATAGAAATGAAACCTATTTAACTCTGTAAGAAGAGAAAGCAAGTGGGAAAATCAAATTGGAATCAGGAACACTTCCACAAAAATATTCTTTTGCATCATAAAACAGCCTTTTATAGACAGACACACATGTAGGCAGACTTACTGAAAACTAGATAATATTGCTTCTGTCAGCACCTGATTCAACAGCAACATGTGCTTGTTTATCAAGGAAGATTATTTTCCCCAGTAAGATAATGTCCTCAATTATAGTTTGTCATAAAACACTGTTGTTAATATTTACTCTGAGTAGAAGAATAGCTCTGATTATGTCTTCATCCATTTGATTTTTCTCTACACACATGGTCCACATCGGGTTACTTTGTTTGCTGCTGATTAACAGAGAACAAGTCTTGGAGATAGCAGTTTATTTTAAGCATATGTTTTAGAGCAACTAAACAAATCTGAAAAAAAATGAAAAAGTCAAAACTGTGGTATTTACAGCATCTTTAACAGAAGAGCCCAACAATGCAAGCTGAATCTTCAAATTCTCTGTTGTGGAGTCACGTTGCTCAGCTTAATCCTTAAACACCAGGGCAGGCAAAAGACAAGGGTGAGGTGTAAAGCGCTGTATTGTGGGAGGGTGAGAGAGAAAGGAGGAGAAGAAGGTGATAATCCTCAGAAGTCCTAGAATAATAATCCAACATCTGCTCAGACGAAGCAGACGATAAGACAGCAGCTAATGCAGTTGGTGAGCAAACAACCCCCTGGATAACCCCCTCTTTTCTCCCACCCTTCCTCTATCTCTTAGAGGAGCAATATCTTCTGGTGACATTAAGAAGAAGGAATTACCAACCCATCCTTTTTCCAGTGGTCTGGGGGGACCCATAGCAGGAAGATAACTCTTAATCATCTCAGTAGGTTATGTGGTAGCAGAGGACGTTAAATATGTCCTAGGTGCTCTTTATACCAGACTGAGAAGAAGAGAGTGGCAAAACCTTAAATTTTACTTCCTTTTGGTCTTGTCTGACTATTGCTAGGTATACATATATATGCTGGGAACAGAGAAGAGAAAGGAAACTTATTCAAAAGCGTGTAGAGGGAGACAACCGACAGAAGTTTAAAGCCTGACTGCATTATGAGCCTTTAAGACTATGTCTAAGAACGCCACACAATTTAGAAAGAAAAGCAGTGCCCCTCCCAAATGGTAGTTCCTTTAAATTCAGAGACTCATCATTCTAGTTGGATACAGTTCAGCTGGACATTAGACTTCTATCTCCACCCCCTTCACCATGTAGACTATTTCATTTAAATGTGCTGAGGATGTTACATAGCACCCTTTGTGCCTAAATTTTCAAAGCAATTTCAAAGGCATTATTTTCAAGTCACACCCAAGAAAGGCAGGAAAAAAAAAATTAGTGATCTGTCCAACACAGCTTCTCAAACTGCACCTGCTCTCAGTACAAGCCAGTCAAAGCTGGGCACATCTACGTGTAACAGAAAGTCAGATGCAGATAGCCAAGGTAGGCTTGAACATGCCAGCAGAAACACTGCCAGCCTTATAAAGTTATCAGCACAGTGCTCAAGACTATGCTGAGAAACAGGGAATGGCAGCCCCCAGAGCACCACTCTAACATAACCATGCTGGGAAAATAAGCAAGCAACTTTAGCTCTGGGCATGGTGCCCGCATAAACCTACACGTGCTTATGCACAGCGTTGATTTGACTGTAGGTGGAGCTCAAGAATACCTATCCAGTCCTGCGTTTTGTGGGAAGAATGCCGGCTGCACTCACCCTCGCTCCCTCTCTAGAACCTTCACTAGCCTTACAGCAAAAGCTAGAACAGCAGTTTTTAATTGAAATGGCTATAGAGGGCCAAAGCCACTGAAGAGTATATTCAGAATAATGCATACTTGACTGCAAAGATGGACTATTCTCACTCCAAGTTAAGTAGGAGTACTTGTAACTACCCATCCTGATAATACATTCACAGAAGTGACCCTATCTCCCAGGAACCCTTTTCTTTCCTTGCCACCACCTAGACTCAGGCCATTTCCTGCAAACTATGGGGCAACAGATTACCAGGATCCCCCTCCCCCAAGACCAAACAACACAAGCACTACTAACCAAGTCTCCATTTTCATTTATCCTGACTTTACAGCAGCAATACTGTGTGCTTTAGGGGGCCATATACCATGAGCAGAACTAGATAAGCAACCCTTGCATTTGTTTCATTCACTGATACCAGATAAAAGCAAAGACATTAGAAACATTAGCTTCATCAAATAGTGTGCTCTCTCATTGAGAAGTGAGATTTTTAGTAATCCTCTTTATTGTTAAATGCTAATATTTAACCTTTCAAATCTGAACAGGTTCTTAAATAATTATTATTTTATTGTTTACACATGCAAAATAAAAACCCTGGTATGTTAGGAAGCTTACAGGTAATCCGTTAAATATCTCAAATGGCATTTATTAAACTAAGTTTCTCTGTCTTAGTATATAGGACAGTACATGTCAGGTTCTGCTCCAAATTATACCCGTTGCTGTCTATCAAGAATGGATCCAAATAGTGTTACGAATTTCTCCTCTACATTTCTGTCTGAGCACAGCTGGGAGCAAAATTTAATTAATGGACTAAAACTGCAACTTCACAAGGTATGTAAGCCAAGATCATAGTTCCAAAGGCAGGATCAGCCTGCTGCCATCTTAAGGAATGCTGTACATTTTCAGTTTTGCTGTTCATAACACAAATATGGCCAGAGTGTTCCCACCTGAGAAAACTGAGCTCTTGTGAAATTCCTGTTAATCTGGTAGCACCATTTAGGATGTAAAGCCAACATGCAACTGGCCCAATCGTGATTCCATTTAAAAACAGGGTTAATCTGTATTAAAGCCACTAACAGATATAAAAGGATTCTGGATTTGCACCAACACAAATAGGACCAGGGTATGTCTCTTGTTGAGGATTTTCAAGTGCAGATGACTGCATTAGGTATTTTTACTTTAACTGAGTGCCTGAAATGATTCACAAAGTTAGTATCCACTAGGGATTAGTGGACACATGCATGATCACATTTTGATCTTGTAGATGGTCAGGAGTATTATTCTAAGAAGTGCTTGAGAAAATTATGAACTATACAAAAAGTAAAAACTTGGAACTTATATAAGTAAAATAGAAACAGTGGTGGCCAGGGAAATCAGAACAGCAAGTGCACCAGAAGCCAGCAGAAAACAGCATCAAGTTAATGATTTCTCATTTCTTACATACTTCTGACAAGTTTCTAACCATTTCACAGAAGTTGCAGTGACAAAAACAGTGAACGAAGCCCAAGGTGGGAATAACCACAGAACCAGCAGCAGAAGGAAATGGATTGCTAGCAAGCCAGTGCACACTGGCCAGCACAAAGGAGGAAAGCCACATCGAAGGAACAACACTGCAAAGTGTTCGCCGAGCAGACTGCTTGGTTAGCTCTGTAGCAGTGAGTGGGCAAGCCAATGCCACTAAAAAGGTAAACAAACACGGGAAAACAATCACAGTAGCTGGAAAGTGAAAAGGTGAAAGTCCTAGAGGTTCCACACAGAGTCCCAAAACTAAAACCAAAACTGTGATGTTCAAAACTGGAACTGCAAAACAGCCCTCAGAGAGTAGCATCCCTCAAGCTGTTCTCCCACAATTTAACATCCAATCTTGTTTTTGCTGTTGTTTTTTACAGGATTGCTCTGCATGCGGTTAAAATTTAGTTAAACATTACTGGCTCGAATAAACACATACAGTGTTTTTCTAAAACATGTAAGGGCCACATTTAAAAGTTCCCCCTTTTTTCTACCCGTACACCATTTACAACAGAGACACATTTTATGACAGATCTCTGTTTTGCATAGTAATTACCTAATTTTGAAACTCTCAATTTTTTAGAAGTTGACCCAATAGCTAGAAATTCAGAACTGAGCTTTTCTGCTGACGTAGAAAACATCCTTAAAAGTACACCAACTCATAACATGGTTTGAGTACAGTAAAGAAGAAGATAAACCCCACCAGTTCAGCAACATATGCAAAACTCATACATAAAAATATTACATTTTGGGAGTGCTGCGATATCACTGTTTTCCCCATTCCTTAGTGGCAAGGATTCCAGGGGCTCCAGTAATCTTTATGAGCTGGTAGAATAAGCCTATTTTCTAGTTTATGTACGCCAGGACCAGCACAAGGTAACCAAGAGCAAGGGAGGCCAAGGAGTGGGCTTAGACCATAGTCACCAGCAATAAAAGTCTCTGAAACCTTCTCTCGTATACCAAGAGGGGAAATGGGAAAACAAACCAAGAACAGGAGTGGGAATTGGCAGGAAATGAGCCTGGCACATTAGCTGAAATGCTATCCTCTATGTAATGCTAAGTGGAGCACTTAGCTGTGCAACCCTCCAAGTCTTGCTTTTCCCACTACACAACAGTAGCAGCAGGACTTCCATTAGCACAGGGCTGGATCCTCCTTAACAGCCTTCTCAGAATTGGAAACACATACTCATCATTCTGCATTTTTGTCATGCAAAATTAAGTTTTCATGAGTCAAAATGGAGAGACTCAAATCCCAAACAAGTTGCCAGTAACTGAATTAACAAAGCATGAGCTGGCTCAAAATAAACAGCACCTCCCTCACTGTCTGCAAAAATTGCTGTTCAGCATTCACTCCATTGTAGTCTGTTTGCAACTATTTTTATGCATTTTCTCTCTCCTGCCAATTTTAGGCACTAAGATTGATCTGTACAGTCTGTTAAATTTGTGCTAGCTCATCAAACTCAACATGTTTCTTGCAGACACTTCCATTTCGAGAATGCTTTCAGTGAAATTATTTTTTAGGAACAAGAAAAGCGAACTAAGACAAATATCACAGGCTAGGAAGTGGGAAGGTTCAAGTGTCTGAGCTGTGTCTCAGTGAGTGGTACAGAATGCAAAACTATTTTGAATTGAGCAGAGAGAAAACATGAGGTGAGGTACCCCATATCCTACCAAACAACCCCTTACCACAGACCAAGGTACTTTTCCCTAAACTGAGAGTCTCATGCTTTCTATTTGAAAAGGGAAACGCATTGACATTCAGACAAAAAAAAAAAATCTTAAAAGTGTTTAATTTTCCTTATGGTACCTGAGAGAAGTGGAAATTAGAGGCCTTAGGGAATGAGGTAAAACAGCAGCAGCATCCCCCAGCCAGAACCTGTCCTTGCATTGCCAGCAATGCAGATGCACACAGACTGACTCTTTCATGCTGCTTGTTCTATCCCATGTTATGCCAAAACACACAGATGTGAGATGGAAAAAACCAAACCAAACCAAAACTGAGAAGATAAATCCTTAGGTTTGGTCCTGCTGGTGAAGAGCCATTAGCTTTTTGTCAGGCTCAAGAGAAAAAAGCATTTAAAAGGAATTTTTAGAGCATTCCTCAATAATTTACTGTAACTGAGGTGGAAATTCTAGTTGGGAATGAATTCATTGAAGACAATGAATACATTTTCACATTATTTAAAATGCTAAGGGGTGCTGTAATTGTCCCTCAAAGCATCCTGACAATGAACCACAATAAATCAAGTTAAATATATCAAGGGAGCTGCAGTATCGGGGGGGATTGTTTTAACATCTACTGTAATCATAATTTAAATGACAGGAACAACTGACCAGAAAAACAATGTGGAGTTGAACAGCCTTTAAAATAGCATTTCACTTACCAACCACTGACACATCAAGGACATCGCTTCTATTTCATCCACTGTTCAACAGCAGCAGGTTGGACAGACAAAGTAAAAGAAAAATAAGCAAGGGAACATTCAAATTGCATGTGTTCGTGTTCCCAATTTTGCAGAGGTCAGTTGCACTAGGCAACATATCACAGTTTATTTTCTTCAGGGAGTGTAGTTTTTTATCTAAACTGAATCAAACCAGTAAAATTAGTACAACTTACTAGGTATCTAGATACTCCATATGTCAAAATCATATTTTTTCTGTTGTGAGAAGTCCATATCAAACATGGTGCTAAAGGCTAATTTGCTAAGACTAAAATGAGGAGACATGATCCGCAAAGAATCTCCTCCTACCCTGAGTTTTGAGAGGAAAAAGCCCAAAAAGACAAAATCAATTTTTGCGTTTTTTAAAGATACTAAGATTTGTCATTGATACCTAGAGGGAGAATTGAAGGGGTAAGGAAATGGACCGAAATTTACAGCTTGCATTTTTTTTTTAAGAAGGAAAAAGAGGAAAAATAAGTATTTGGTAAAGATCCTATTCTTGAAAATTCTAAATATAAAAATCACTAGCTTTGCTAGCTTCTTCAGTTTCCAGCATTTATCTGATGAGGTACAATAAGGACACTTTTTCCAGAGTTACTCCAATATGAGTCCTTTATAGGAGCTACTTGGACCTACTTCAGTTGAAACGAGGAGGAAAAGAGCATTTACTAACCACATAAAAAGATAGCACATTTAATACTTTTATAAAACAAAGTCACAAAATAATTGAAAACAAAAGATGTTTCTTAAACCAGCATGCCTAGTCATGAAGGCACAAAACATACAGGAGTTAAATCCAAATCTGGTACCTGATCCACAAGGTTTGCTGGAAGACCTACTTAATGCTGTAAGCACACTCTCCAACTTCGATGGGAATTGTGGTTCTAAGCACCACTGAACATTAAGCTATTTTTAATTAGTAATAATTTATGAAAGTGCAGTTTGCAAGAGGTACTGAGTCCCTCAAATAAACTTGAGCTGAATTCAAAGTGCATCAGATATGGGAGCAGCAGGTACCACTATCATGCATAATTTATCATAATGGGACTTCTCCAGCATCCAGCAGTACTGCTCTGCGGGCTGCTCCGGCAGGCAGCTGAAAGAGCTGCTGAACAAGTGGCCTCTTAGAAGGTTTTTGGGTATCACAGTTCCCCTGAGCTAAAAGCTCACTGCACAGCTGGCGAGGACAGCAGAGGGGCTTTTCATTCCTGTTTGATGTCATTGTGGCCTCTGAATTAAAGACAGAATTTGTGGTGTGGGTGTCGTATGAATCCCCTTTGAACTCAGAGCTGAAGTAAGAAAAGGACTAATTTAAGTAATTCCCTGGGAATATAAGACACTTTGTGCATGAGTTATTAAGACTTTTCAAGTCACTTGTAGAACCCAGCTGGAAGTAAAATCTGTCCTTCTGGGAGATCTTTTTATTGCTAGTGATGCTAGAAAAGACACTGAAACCTTCTGGGAAAACCAAAAGTAAAAGTCTACTGGGAAAGCCAACATATAATGTTAAAAAGAGTGCCTCATGACAACAGTCATTGGCAGCTACAGATAACATTTGTGAACAAAAAACCACAGAGGCAAATATTGCTGCATAAAGCACAGATTCTTTTCATCTTTTTCACATCAGTTTGGATACAAAATTTTGTCTTGGGATAGTGTAAAAAGGTTAGTAAGAAACAGAGCAAAGATTCACTAGCTTTAATTTATAAAGATATTAATTAAACCAATTTTGCCTTGAGATGGTTTCTTCAAGTACTACTTTCTCCTGCAGTAATTGCACTCTTTGAGCCAAATCAAAGTATGGGGTAATTAGTCCTGTAAACTAGAGACCTTATTCAGCATCATTTGCAGAGTCAAAACTCCTGCAGAAGCCCCAAGGAATTCTGCATAATTAAGGCGCAAAGAGGGTGGCTCTCAAGTTGCATCTGAAGAAATCTGGCTAGAGATGGGCTCTCTTGAATTATAGTAGCTGGTTCAGAAATATTACCAGTATCCATCTAAAGGATGGATTGCAGATCAGAATGTAAGGTTTGGTAGATCAAGATAACAGGAGGACAAGCAGTAGGTGAAAGGCAACTTAGCAAATGTTAAAGGTCTCTTTTGGGAGAGATCAGCCCTTTCCAAGCAGGACAGAATCTTCTGAGCTCATGTCTTAGGAACTTCTACAGTCCAAAGGGGGATAGACCAACCCACCTCCTAGCTGTTACCCTGTCTCCTCACCACTGACATAGGCATTTGTCTGAGCCAGTGCCTGGACATTTTACCTCAGTAAGTAGGTAAGAAACAATTTTTGGTCTGGTTTTTAGGAAAGAATAAAAGCCATCATTGTCTATTTTGCTGGCAAAACAGACCAGTAAGTAGCAGAGAAAAAGCAAGAGAGAAAACAAGCCGGATAGCCAGTTTGGGATGGAGGAATAAACAGGATTACCAGTTTAGATGACAGCCAGCTGTTGGATTAGGTCAGTAAATTTTTGCAACCTGAGAAGCTACTTCAAACAGTAGGGTCTGCTTCTTGAGTGTCACTGTTGAAATGTCACCCAGAAAAGGTTAGGAAGCTGGCTTAACCTCTGCAGGACAAGCAAAGACGTGGTGATCTCTTGACCCCTCTGTGAACTTTTAAAGAACGTGCCTCCTGTTAATTTGTCTTTCATTTGAAAATTGCATAGAAAAAAAAGTTATTTTAAATAATGTTCCTTTAATTTGAAGAATTTTCTTTTTAAATCTGGACATAGAGCAAGTTTGAGACATAAAATTAATTTCAGATTCAGCACACTTCAATTCAACACAGACAGAAATGAGAAAAATAATAAAGGACACCTTTTGACCAGTCTGTAACAGGCTTATTCTTGTATCTGCATAGAGTACATCAGTACATAAATGGAAGAGAGATGTCAAGCCTGCTCAAACACTCTCACAAGACATCTAAATATATATATATAAAAAACCCCTCACCAAAATCCAAACATCCTGAAGCTGTTTCTCTATCCAATTAATTTTCAAAAGTATGAAACACATAAGCAATATCAGCTATTTCAGAATTTTAAATCATTGAAACAGGTAAAAGACTGTATCTAAACAGTAAGTTTAAAACTGAGATTTTTATTTGCAGGAGAAAGACCTGCAAAGTTTGGCCATGCATAAGGAAAATGTACAAAGGCAGCTGGAAAGTGAGGAAAGGTTTAAAGTTGTCAGCTTAGCCCTTCAGTTGTCTAAACACATCCTAATGGAAGGAAGCTGTGTCAGGGGAAGTTCAGATGGGACATTTGGAAAGGTTTTTCACTGAGAGGGTGGTTGATCACTGGAACAGGCTCCCCAGGAAAGTGGTCAAAGCCCCAATCCTGCCAGAGTTCAAGGTGTGTCTGAATGACACTCTTAGTTATAGGGTTTACCTTTAGGCAGTCCTCTGAGGAGCAGAGAGTTGGATTTTATGATCCTTATGGGTCTCTTTCAGCTTGAGATATTTTATGACTCTACATGTGTCAGTAAAATTATGTAGAATTTTCATTATTGTCTCTAATATAGATATGCTGGAAACACAGGGAAATTAGTGAAGAAGCAATTTTGATATTCAAAAAGTTGAATGCAAGTGATGTATGTTAAAATTTTTGTTACTGAAGAGATTAAATTCAACATAAAGAAGAAAATTCACCTCAGTACTTCTAATGTAAAAGACACATTCAAGAGGAAATCTGTATCACATAAAAAATTATGAGAGAAATTCTGAAGTTTTAACTATGACCTTCAACTAATCCCAAATTTTGAATTGAGTGTAAAAAAAAAAAGTTATCTTCAGATCTCACTAGACAGAAGAAATAACCAGACTGATGAAAGCAACAACAAGAAAAATAACCTTTTTTTTCAGAGGATTTTTCATAGATTCAAGTACAACTTGCAATATATCAATTTAAAATATGGATGACCATATTTTATTCTAAAACTATAATGAAATATGTACATATGTATGCACACACACTTTTGGAAAAGCTACAAGACACAGTAGTGAGTACTCGAGATAGAAACATCTCAGAATGGAAGAAGGGGGTTACTGGTAATTACCAGTTTTATCATGCCTGATTACACTTACATAATAAATCAGCAATCAACTGGTGAAAGGCAAGTGGCAAAAATTCCTAGTGCTGGAGCTGGAAAACACAAAGGGCAAGAGGAAAGTAAAGTATGTGTAGCAGTTTTATTAAATATAATGCTTCCCAAGGTGTGCTTAATGACAATTAAAGTAGTACATAGAGATAAGAAGGGGTTATGGAACACTGAGAAATGGAAGGGGCTCTAACCACATTAGAAATGTGACTAGAAAGCCCACCTCTGTGCTATTATTTTATTCTAAAAGGCAAAGTTCCTGTCCTGCTGCCAACTGATACATAGAATTCATTGCCTTTGAAGTTAATTATAGTTGTGCACATTACAATACCTAGTGTTCTGCTGACGATTCTCGTATCAGTTTCCAAGAGCCATTGTTCTTCTCTAGTTCACTCCTTTAAAAAAGGACAAGGTTTGAAATGTTGACACAAATAGTTGACTTCTACTGTTTGTAAATGCAATCCAGGCATTCTCCTTCTTTTCCTCTTAGAGCAGACCATCCACTCAGTCTAATGCTAACAAGTCTCCTGGTTGGCTCTCAAATATATTCGTTTTGGTCTAGTGCCATGTTCTGGTGTGAAACATTCCTACTTAGGATGTAATGTTTAACCTGTTGCATGTCAAACTGAGCACACCCAAAAAGTATGTATCAGGAAGAGAGGCATACTCCTAAAAGTGAAGATTGATTTATGCCTCTTCTCTTCATATTAAAATGCCATGCATCTCAAACAGGGTAGAAGCTGCATACCTAGAGTGTTTATGGAAATGATATGTTTATTTAGCAGGCATTTCCCAGGAACCCTGCATATGCAAGTGCTTCTGCTGCTTATTTTTGGGTAAGGGAGTATTTGCAGACTGACTCCACATCCAAAATCCCTATGCCACTTGATGACAAAGGGATCAACTTGACAAATAGCTGAAGTTGCACACACAGGAACACAAATAACTGTGATGAGCTGTGTTACTGGGGTATGTATTTATTAATAAAAAAATTTAAAATATTGGATTCCTTAATAGACTAACCAAGCAGGTGACTTAATCAGGATGATGGATACCATATGCTAATCAAAACCAGCATGTCAGTGCTTGACCATTAATTAGAGATTCATCTTTAGGAGAAGCAAACTCTGGAGTAAGAAACCTCAAAATAAAAGCTTTGGATGATATTCCTATTTCCATTGGGATAGCTTTATAGAGCGAGTGGTTGTACTACAGGCAAGTAAGAAAAAAAATCCCTCTCTTGCACAAAGACCTTTATATTACTGTCTGAAAAATGAAAATAAATTAATCAGGGCTCCTAAAAATAAAAATGGTAATGTTACAGGACAGGTTTCCTCTTTGTTCAAACAGAAAACAACAGAACAAAAGTTTGTTTGGGGAATATTTTGGAAGTGGCTTAAAAAAAAAAAAAGTGGTGCCCTAATGCTGCTGCTTCCATGGAAATATAATAAAACCCAACAACTTCACCCCTTCTTGTATGTCCTTTTGTCCATTTTCTCCAATTGTACCAAAGAGGGTCACCAAATGAATAATGTTAATGAATTCTCCTGAATGCTAAAGACACATAAAAGTTCTCTCTAGTTTTCTGCATGAATTTCAGTTCCTCCTGGAAATGGTGAAGCCCTGCATCTCCTCAGGACTGCTTTCTACTCTCATTCACCGTAGGAATAGTCTGAAGTGGGTTTTTTTCTCCAAACCCTGCAAGATAGAGGCAGGGCCACAGAAGACCTTTACAGTTTTCCTAAAAGTTACTTTGAGCTCTTATGCAATCAAAAAACCTCTACCCTAGAGTGCGGGGACCAAAGCACAGGCAGCAATGCAGACCAGCCATGGTGGGACAGCAACCCTGCACAATGCTCAGTGGTGGCAACTGCTTCCACTTAACAGCTGTAAGAGCAAGATAAGTTAATTCTGTTAGTAACATATTAAGCCCTGAACAGTGCTGACCAATGTCTTGTAGCACTCCGAAACAATCTAGGAAAAGAGGTCACTGACCTAGGCAGTCTGTGCCCCTCCTGTGTGAGAGACCACATTCCTCACAGCAGAGATACCTCAGAGGACAGCCTCCAGCCATCACACTGTGCTTGCGTACACTGAAAGCAGCAGAAGTTTTCTCTCGACCACGGGGTGATACATTGCAGGGCCTAGGAACTGGATGTAAGAACCACTGAACTCCCTCTGACATAAAGCTGCCATCAGATAGCCTCCAGAAATAAGGCACTGTAGGCAGTTAAGCCTGTAACTATTACAGTTCTCCAGCTGTATCATTTGTTAAATACAAGTCATTTGTTCATCACCAGAGGAATTACCTGAGCCTCAAATGCTATTCACTAGCAAAGTCCCTCCAAGAACGTCAGCTTAAGAAATGATCCCTGATGAACATTAATGCAGAAATAATGTAGTTCCTTCTACTGTATGAAAAATGGCCATAGACACTATGCAAAAGCAGAAAAAAAAATTGTGTACCAGCAACAGAAGAAACTGAACTAAAAAAGACTATTATGGAGGACTCCCAGATAAAGTGTTTCAGAGAAGTACAGCTGTTTGGGGGCAAAAAAATCAATCTATGCATTATGTTTTATTGCTGTACAGCAGATGCAATCCAATATTGAATTTATTGACATTGTTGAGGTACAGGAAGATATTGTTGCCTTTCCCTGGGCTTAGAATTAACAGCCAAACATGGTTAGAGGGGAAAAAAGGGTTTTACCTCCGTGTTTATTCAAAGACGCTTTGGTGCATCACATCCAGGTAGAAAGCACCCCCGAGTGCACACCGAAAATGCACACCCAAAAGTGCCCACCAGGATGCCCACCCCAGGAATGCACCAGGGTGCACCCCCGGAACAATGCACACACACACACACACACAAATGCATAGATACAGTTATAGACCTTGCAAATTAGCATATTTATCAAAGATTCCCCAATGAGAGGCTGAAGAGAAGCCCCCGTCCTGAGGAACTTTTCCCCTGGAGGGGCCTATCTTGGTTTACAGAATGTGTTCTGGAGAGGACCTTGGTGTCTGGGGCTTTCTGACCCAACTGCGAGGTTCCCAAGATGTTTGGTCTCTTGGCTTAACAGAACTTTGTGTCTAAGCTGGTTATCAAACTTGGGGAATTACAAGTATGTGGGCTGAAAGCACTAAGGATACATGCAAAGCTGTATGAAAGGGTATATAAAAGGGTATATAAAAGGGGTATATGAAAAAGCAAAAAAATCATCATGGCATCAATATAATCAGAATCAAGCACTAGGACTTAAAAACCTTTTTTGGTGAAAAATCTTTCTGACGCTGTGTGACAAACTTGCTTTAGACAGCATGACAGCTTGCCTGGTTTCAGTTTCTATTACCCTTAGCATCAAACTTGATACCAAGACCATTACCAGTGAAGGCAGCCAGGAAGACATTTTGGGTAGATTTTGGCATAAAATAAAAGAGCACTCACTGGTTTTGTAAGTCTGAGTCTTATCCTTGAGAACTTAGACAAGAACAGCAAGATACTGTTCTCTAATCTGGAAAAAAAAAGCGGTAAGATTACAGAAAAGGGAATGAAAGTTAAGAGACTCAGGAGAGCATACAACAGTTATAGAGAAGAGAATTATAAACTACAGTATACAGGTTTTGGTATTTTCCCTTGATATGAACTTAGAAAAAAAGATCAATCAGACAACAGACAAATTTAAATACTATTACTTTGAAGAGGCTGGGTCATACCCCCTATTCTGCAATGCCAAACTCACATTTACCAACATTCCAAAGTATATGCTTGGAATGAAAAAGAACTACTAGAACACTTAAAAGCCTTAGGCACTACTTCAGCATCAAATAAGAGGTTTTTTTCTTTTGGGAAGCTGAAATTTTAGTGTCCCATGCATTTACTTGGGGCTGGACATACTGAAAACCAATGTAAAAAAATCAATACTTTGTGGAAAAAATCTTTAATACTGCTTTCTAGTTTAAAAAGAAAGAAGCAATGGAGTCATGCAACAAATGACACATTCCTACAGGTCTCTCTCAGATGTTGCCTCTGAAGTCCCATTGAAAGTGAAAATGGGACAGGATTCAAATGGGCTGGTTTTCTGCTGTCTTCCCCAATACTAGTGAACTAGTGACCCCTTAGTCATCATACCAGTGAGTAAAAAATCAAACCAGCCTTTAGATACAACCATCTGTTGGATGTTAGGTTCCTCTGCTTACACCAATCCCGATGTGTTAGTGAAAGCTACTTCCCAAATTTTTTAGGCACATCGTCTGGCTCACACAGAGCCTTTGAATTTCTACCTAATCCTCCCCAAGGTCTATGAGGGCCAAACATGTGTCTTATGCTCAGCAACTCTTCAGTTTTAAAATTGCAAGGAGATAGAAAACAAAGTTTCCTTTTGCAAATCAAAATGTATACATTTTGTCAAAATTATCCCAAAGCCATAACATAAAGCCTCAAGATCCAAACCCTCTTTGAAAGTCACAGGAAAAATTACCACATGCTACAAATAATTTTAAAGATAGGAGGTCTGTTTGTCAAATCTTGTCTAAATTGCAAACACAGTTTCCACTGATCCTTGCTCATTTGTGAGCAAAATAAATGGCTTTTCAACATTATAATCACTCATCAAGTTTGCTGATTGTGTTAAAACTGACTTCCTTAGAGGATCACAAACACTCCTAATTACTGAGAAAGTCAAAATTAATGCCAGATAAAAATCTGTGTGTTAGCTCTATCTCTCCTCTACAAGTCTTCTCAATATAAATCTCAACCACTTCCAACCTAAAATACTGCCATTGTATATATGACACATTAGTCATGACGTCTCTCTCCTCTGAACAGGTAGAAATAAAGGCAAAAAGTAATCCTGCCCGGATTTTTTATGCTCTATTTACACTTCTTTACTGTCTTCTCAGAGCTGCTGTGGTGTGAAATACTCTAAATCTGAGAGCAGCTGCATCTGTGGGAGACTTAGGCGCATCACGATGCCAGAGGAATGAAGGCATGGTGTCAGCTAAATGTGCTATGGCAAATATTTCACTCTTTCTAGACAGGCACTACAACAGAAAAACTCCAGGCAATGAAGGTACTGGGCACAGGAAAGGGAGAGGTTGAGCATATGTAAAAGAGAAAAAAAATGTAAAGGGTATTATTTTTACAGATGACGACTGCATTATGGTTTGACAACTTTTTACCCTTCATAGGCTGTTACATACTTTTCTCCTTTAAATTCCTGTTACACTTTCATCTGTGAACCAAAATGCTGTGCAAACAAAACATTACAGAAATAAATAAATTTAGCCTAAAATCACCTTAGACAAGAAACTCTTGCTATCCACACTATATACACAAGGGAACCAAGAGCATAAGGATTAAGAATCTCAAAATAACACTGATGGCAGAAGTAGGAAATGAACCCTGACTTTAAGTCAGCCTCTTGTGTCATGATTACTGAATCATCCTACTCTCCCCCTAACAAACCTGAATGCTAAGAAGGGATCAGAGGACTGTTAGATCTTTCTAAAATAAAATAAATAAAATCAGAAACATGTTCATTCTTCACTCCTTTTTCACCGTATTATAGTCTTAACTTCACATTGCACAGTTTGCATAGCAAATAAAAAAACCCAAACCCACAAGGCAATGGAAAACACTCTGCACCATTACTGCATATTAAACCTATTAATGAAATAACTTCCCATGAAATCAAAAGGATGACAATTTTAACCAAACTAGAAAGTGTGTGTGCAGTGGGTACAATACAAAGCTCAGATTGCAGAAGGATGAGGGCATGATCTCATTTTTGCTCAGAGTTACTGATGTAATGCTACAAGGTTCAGTGGAGAGCTCTTGGTTTAATACTCCCAGTCAATCAAAACAGAGTTCCAGTTGCTAATAACATCAGCTCTCAGAATTGCTTTTAAGCTGTTTATGAGCCTTCAGGGCATCAGCAAAAATGTTTATTCTGGGTTGTAAAAATAAGCATATTTTCATGCAGGCTTATAGAATTTTAAAAACAAAATACTAGAGCAAATCCTCAGTTGGAACAAGTTGTTCATTCATTTCAGTAGAGCTGCCTTCTCATATTTACATATTTTCAATTGGCCCTGTCAGAGATATTGGCAACTATTGCTTTTAAAAGACAAGCATCTCAACCTGACTTTATATTAAAAAGAGCCCTGCCCTTCCCAACCACTACCCCCCCAACAACAACAAAAAGCCGAACAACCAAAAAACAAAGAAACCGAAATCCAACACAAACCCAACAACCCATAATATAGACAAAATACTAGTGTAAAGCAGAATAGTTGATTTTAATTGAAATATTTCGTCAATACATTTTGAGTTCAAGTATCTTGCTAATTATCCTTCCATGACAATGGTGGAGAGAGTGGGGGCAGGGAAGAGTAACAGACAAACATAAATTTGAATTCATCTGATGAACAAACGAGTTAAGGTAAGCTTCTTTTGTAAACCTCTCACTTTGTAAACCTCTTGCAAAAATTGAGGGCATCAGAGCCAGCAGATATTTTTTTTAAAAGTCTGTTGTCCCATTTTTCAGTCATGCCCATTCTAGCATAAATTTAGAATTGACCAGACACAAACAAAATCCTGTTTTTCTCTGTCACATCCAAAGCCAGTAAGAAGTGTAGAAGTCCCATTCTGGGAAGGATAAGCTTCTAATTTTGCTGGATCAGTAAAACTTCATTACACAAATGTCTTGCTGTACCACCTGAAGAGGCTTAGTCTGATCTTTTCACTATTGTAAGCCAGTTCTTACTTAAGTTGCACAAAAGCTTAAGAGATCATGGCTCAAATACTTTAAATTGACCATAGCAGGCCACAAGTGACATTCAATATCCCTAGGAAAGCAAAAATCCTTGATGGAACTTCTGCTAAATATTATTTTATTTATTTTCCTCCTTGAGCTCCCAGATCTCTTCTGAGCCCAGATTTACATGAAGGGGCACTACCCAAAAAACCTCTGACAACTGAGAGTCCCTGGCCCATTCCAGAACTGCATGGCCAGTGAGCCTTTCTTGGTTGCAACCTGCATGTTCTCTAGAAAGATATGTTGTAGTCCAAGGATAAGGATGCTTTGGGATTGGGAGAGGAATTTGGGATTGGGAGAGATACCACAGCCATTGTTTCTGCTGTTAATTACTGTGTGGATTTACATATTTTTAAAAGATGGCAATTTAAAAAAATAAAATTACTATGATACATTGAAAACAAATGGATTAATAAATAATTCATTAGTGTATGGATGGTCTAAAAGCATACTTGCACTTAAAGCAGATTAACTAGTATCCAAAAAGAATCATTACCAAAAAATGCAAATGAGTTTTCCGCTGCAAAAATATTTTATTCACGTTATTTGATATTTATAGCTGCATTCAATGTAGAGCAATAAATATCTTTATGAAAACAAAAGAATCTAGATTAATTCCATGCTGCTTAAGTGGGCTTTAGGCTGTCTTCTAGACATATATGCAATTTTTAAAAAGCACTTCTCTCTGAAAACAGAAAAAACAAACTTGACAGGTGAAGATAAATGTTTTCATTTTCAGTTTTTCACAGGAACCTTGTCTTTGTGATGCCTGTAGATAGCCTGCTAGATATAAAACTAAACAAGTTCCTGAAATTGGCTGTAAGGCATAAAGTTTTACAATATTGGATATATGTTATTTTGAAGAGATAAAAAGATACCCCCAAAACCAAAATAAAACCCCCATGAACACAAAGAGGCCCTCTACTCCAAAGATGACTCTTTCCCCCACTCCAAATTCCACCAGCTTAAAAGAAAATGCAATTTTTAAAGAGGTTCAAATCTTTCATAAAACATGATCCAATTATCAGGCAATAAAACAAAAAATCTCCCCGTTTTCTTTTAATAGATAATAAAATACAGATATGGGTTACTTTTATGGATCTCAGCTATTTCAATTTGCCCACAAAAACACACATCCATTTTACATTTCCTTCTCTCTTTTCTAAAACTTCAGGATCTGAAGCTTCCCCTTCCTCCCAGTTCAGAGCCAGGGAAAAGTGCCCTTTCAGCTAAATGATCTTGTGCAAGCCCATGTATGCAATGAAGTCAATGTGAATGCTCAGTAAAAGCTCTAACACAAATCCCTCACCACCGGAGTGAGGGTTCTTTAGTCATTGGGCTCTCTGATATTGCTACAGACTGATCTCTCTTTATATCTCTTTATATCTGTTTGTCTCAGCTTCCCTATGAGAATCTGCATCTTCCTTCCCCAAAATTTAAGCTGAATTTATTGTAGCAAGCCCAGATATAAGTCAGTCTTCTCTGGCACACCTAGAAACTCAAACCCTTGTCTTTCATCACTACCTCCAATTAATTCCATGCAGGATGGTTTCTCAAACGTAATAAAACCCCCAAACCTGTTGAGACCTCATTATATAATGATAGTAGGGATTTTCAATAGGATTCAAGATGCATACTTTCAGGCAACATGGACTCAGTACTTGGTTTATATATGAAATTTCCATTTCTCTTCCTTTTCTTTTTTTCGTCTTGCTGCAGCGTATTTGGCTAATTCCTGGCAATGTAAGTTCAGCCTTACACCTCCCATGTTTCAGTGTTCCTTCATCATGTCTGACTGAAAACACAGGTTGTAGAACAAATTTTTGGCAATAGTAAATCTGAAGTGAGTTTTACTTGGTGCTATAATGCATATTTTCATATAAGTTTTGGCATAAATTGTAGAATTATTTCATGTGTATAAAAGCTTGCTTTGTTTTCTCTTGGTGGTTTAATTTTTTAATATAGTATTTGGTACTACACACAAAGAATCTATTAGACTGCATGAGTGCCCACAAGGCATCGCCATAATTTTTGTCCCTTTCAGATTGTAGTCAAACAGCTGCTTTAAGAACACATACAAGACTTTAGAAGAAGTAAACAAGTTTACAGAAATTATCTTATCCTGAATGAGCTCTTTTCATCTGAGTTCCAAAGTGGGGAGTTCATGGAAATTGAATAGGGGAAGAAAACCAATGACTCTCAGAAATAGAAGACCCTACCTTTAGCCAAGAGAGCAGATTTAGCCCATCTCCTTTCCCAAAAGGACAGAAAAGTAAGAGGATATTCTTTATAATGGAGAGACAAGGACTTTTAGCCTTTCTGCCTACTGCTCTACCTACAGTTTGTGCTCTTTGATCAAGAGCTGGACTTTGAATAAACTCCTTGAAATTGAAACATCTGATATCTCTAATTTTATTCAAAATATATAGGAAATTTTGGTATATACCTGACTGAATACCTTTGCTGTGGAAAGAATAATAAAGAAAAGCTTTTTTTAGTGAATGGTGTTCTATTTTGAGCAGTGACAGAAGTACAAAAACCCATTCACATTTGCCTCTGTTCTGTGTTGGAAACATTTGGCTTCTGGTTTTGGTGGCAGAAAAAACGGCATCTTTAGGGCTGAGGGAAACCCTAAAGTCTCTGTCAAAGCCTTTGTCAGACAGCAGCCTGGGACCCAAAAGGTGAAGATGTTAACACTACCAATGGCATTCTGTGAAAAAAACTTGCCTCCAACTCTCAAGCATGAAATAAATTAATGTACACACTAAAATACAGTATGGGAAAGTACCATTAAACTGTAAAGCAGAACAAAAAGCCCCTTCCAATACATTTTGATGAAATTAAAAATTTATTGTATCACTGAAATTGTCTAGTTACCCTTTCTTAATATAATATCCGACAATGTTATTTCCTGATTCTTGTGTTCAACCTTAATACTCTTCACGAGAGTACCTTTCGAATAAAAAGGCATGCTTGAACAAAAAGTATCTTTCCCAGAACCATCTGATATTGACCTAAAGGTCTAGAAGTGCCAAGTTACCCACACACTTCTGTGTTCTACTTGTGGTCTACCCTCACTACTGAGAAATTATGCTGCATTCCTCAGTCTGAAGTTTCCTCAGCTTCCAGATGCCAGAACTTGCTTTTTCCTGATGATACAGAGCTAGTTCTCAAGTACCACCTCTTTGTGGAGCTACTCAGAGGCTTAATTTAAAAGCAGTTTCCAAAGTGATTCCAGTATCAAAGCACCATTTCACATAGAGTTACCTGTGCAAGATCTTTTAATCAGTGTTACCTACAAAGATCCATGACATCCCACAGGCTACACAGGCATCACTGTTCCAGCCATTCTCAATATCCTTTTATCTTTTCAGCTGCAAATAAGCTTGTGAAGAACAATAATCGAAGGAGTTACTGCAGGCATATTTCCTTCACTTGACTTCAAGGACATTTCTGCACAGCAAAAATGAACAGAGTGGCACTACACACATTTCCATACACTTCCCAAATAGGACTGTGCAAAATATCTTTGTCTATTTATTTGGTTTTAGCAAGGATGCACAATCAAAATTATTTCAGCATTTTTCAGAAGTCGGAATATCTGTTATGTACCAAGAGAGATATCCTAAAAACCTACATAATGCCAGATTTTATTTTTCTGTTAAGCAGCAAAGCATTCTGTATTTATGTGCATCAGCATCAGGATCCCAGGGACTTTGCATACATAAAAATTGAACAGTCATCTGTTAAATATTGACAGTAATCAAATCCCGTCCTTCCAACATACAAGATTTGTGAAAGTTTTGCCCTCCATTTTAGGACACTAATTTTAGCACAAATCAGTTGTTACTGTTCTTGGATACAGACATACAGTCTGTGCTTCAAGACCACTCTTTCTCAATTAAGTCAGAAACTGGAAGATGAAAGAACTTGAAAGGTTTTTCATTGAAATCTCAGGATTCTCATGACTCCCTGATAGATGTTTTCTTTTTGCCAAATCTTTCTTTTCTCTTACAGAAGTTGTATCATCTTATGTATGACTTCTCGGTATAAATAATGAGAGAGAAAATATCTACATAAGAGGAAATGGAAAATGTACTGTAACTCTGCTGCAAAAATAACAAAAACTGCAATGGGAACAGGTTTAATCAATGACCTAGGATAAGGCAGTAATAGGTGCTATTCATCCCTCTCCTTCCCAAATCTATAGGGTGTTTGAATATGCCTAATCTCATACACCTGTGTAAAAGAAAGCTATTTGCTTTTGCTGCTCTCAAAACAAAGTACAACACCCCAAAAAATTAAAAAAAAAATTAAAAAGGAAAGAAAAAGGGATTGAGGAAGAGTTTTATTGTGCAGATATGAAGGCTGACTGTATTTGTCACATCTGCATAGATGCTTTGGAAGTGATACCGTCTAAGCTTTGATAACCTCCTCTAATTAAACTTTCCTTTGAAGCCTCTAAACAAATATCACTGAATGAAGTTGTGTTAAACTCCTCTGGGGATTCTCTTGGGGAGCTGATATATTACAATCAAAATGTTAAACCAGTCTTATGAAGCAGAAATAAGGCTTCCTAATTTATGTATAACTTACCTTATATTTCCTGTTCATGTTATGAAAACCTTGTTTGTTTGTTGCTTTTTTTCTTTTAAGCAAAACAAAAAAAGCGAATTATTACCTAGATATTCTTCAAACGATATGCATGATGAAGGGCACAGGGAAAAAGCTCAGTGATCAAACAACATGATACGAGCCCAGAAAAAATGTCAAAAATACAGGAGCCACACAGTTGTGACTCACAGAAGATATTTCTCTGGTTGGATTTTGTTGTTTTGAATGTTACTATTTCTGGCAATCTTTTCTCTGAATTTTGTTCCCTCAAGTGATATTTCTTACCTTATATTTTTGTTTTCTCCCAGAAGTTTAATTAAAAAACAAAACCCACAAAAGCAAACCCCTTATATTTTGAAATATTTTTTTTCCTCACTTCAAGGAAAGATGAATACAGGCTTTATTCATAGTTACATGTAGTAGTGATTTGTAGTAGTTACTACAATTAACTTGTTTTCTGCATTTAATTTCTACAAATAGATGGCATTATGGTTAACAGATCTAGTTTGGATGAAAACTGAAAATTAATCTGTACAATATTTATTTTTCTCTCTCACTTGGGAGCTTGGTTTCCATAGACAGCTAGTAGCATTTTCTGAACTTTAAGATAACTGTTCAGTAAGTCTTGCAGCTCTACCAGCACTTTGCCTTGTTCTCACATCCCTTGGTCTGTGCAGTTAAAAATGTTCCTGACTTATGCTGCAAACTTGAGACAGTATTTGTGGTAGGAATATACATTAGAGGAAGTGGAATGCAGCTGAGCCCCTTAAGTCCGCTAATCAGAGTAACAACACACCCGTAGCGGCAACACAGCATCACTGCTACTGACTGAGGACTCCATAATGAGGTGTCCCATAACCAAGAAAAATCAAAATATTTCATAGACGTGTAAAAACTCAGCTTTGCAGAAAGAAGCTCTTGTAGTTCAGATTGAGCAACAACAACGTTGCACATGGCTGCTTGCACCAAAGTGCTGCTTGCTGTAATATTTCCAAGCAGGGAGCAGGACCTGGCTCAGAGTACGTCTCTCTGAGCATCCCACATTCAGGCTGTAGTTGCACCACTCCCTAGAGAACTGAAAAGCTATTCTCTGCCTGTTTCTCACCAATACACAAACGCAGAAGGAAAGAATATTATTTTAAAAAAAAAGGGGGTTGGAAATGGGGATGCGATTAAAGCTACAACAAAACCAAATGGAGAAAAGGCTGTTCCCTCTAAAAAATTAAAGCACCTGCCTCCTGTCCATCTCTGTAGCAGAAAAGAAATTCTTCAAACAGACCTGACTGAGGACTTACACAGTGGAGAGGCTAACAACTTACAAGCAAACAAAAAACCCCCACCAACAGAGCTCGTTTTGAAAGCATGGCTCCTTGGAGATGAAGACAGGTAATAAAAACAAACAAACAAATTATTTTAATTTTGAAGCTTTCAAAATTTTCCTGAATTTTTTTTTCCTCAGTGGGTGTCCAGAAGGGGCTGACAAGTGTCCACCTTTTGTGAGAGCTGGCTGTACTCAAGCTCTGTGCTTAGAAAAAAACACTACAAAAAGAGAGAATAGGCAATTGAGATAACTGCCTCTATTTGCCTGTGCTTTATCTTTTTAGAATTTCCTCTCTGCTCAACCTTGAAGAGTCATACAGATACAAACATCACACAGGGCATTTATATTGTCCAATTCTACACAGCGTGGTATCTACAGATACCACACATACACATTTTTTAAAATGGTTAAATGTCTCATCTAATCATTGATAACTCTGTTGCAGATATTTCACTTCCATAGAAATTTTGCAAAACCTGTAAATAGTCTAAACAAATTAGTAGGACAAGAGAAACATCTCTCAGAATTTAATGCTTATTGTTGGGGGTGTGTCTGTCAAAATACTCCTCTGCTTCTTTTATTTCAGCATTCTAGTGCACTGCCTAAATCTAAGCTGGAATAGAAAAGTATCAGAAAGGAAATATATGATTATACATAGCCAAGGAATAATAACCTAAGCAGCTCTATCCTGCCTGTAAAGAATTGCTTCCTGGGCAGTATCATCCCTGCAGAATAATTTTTAAGTGTTCCCAGTCATTACTTAATTTTTGTGACTGTTAACAGCACACACACCAGAGCTGTCTGCCAGCTGAATCTCACGAATGCATGCACATACATCTGGATGTTGCAGATACATCTAAGAAACAAATTCAGCCAAATCCATACACAGGCAAACTAAACTTAGAGGGAACTTTTTTAGGATAAAGTTTGCTCTCATTTTTCTCATGTCCTTTAGATCAACTTCCAATTGACTGTTGCTCTGAACAGAACTGGTACAAGAGAGAAAGAATTTTGCTTGATTGATGAGAGACAAATAGGATCCTGTTCCTGACCCTGGAAGCATTTTAAATAGTGTGAATGCACAAATGTTTCTAGTGGATTTGTGAGATCTCCCCCAAAGTTTTTGCAATTAGTTGTGGGAGCCACCCACACTGGGGCACAGCTGTGGCTGTCCAGCGCTGCCTGGCAATCCCATCCTGCTACCCAGAGAGTGCCACTCTGAGCTCTGCCACCGGGTATTTTCATCCACTTACTTCAACAGGGGGAAAGTAGATTTATCAATGAATTTTATAGCTTGATTTACAAGGCTGCCCTGGGAGAAAAAGCTGAAAATTTGCACAAACTGTTAGAAGAGCATTAATTGCAATACATTACAATAAGCTTATTAAGTAGAAGCCTGTGATTGAAGGTGATTGCACAGCTTCTGTTGTCTAGGTAATTAACAACAGTGCATGGAGGGACTTGCTTGCAATACATTTTAAGATTTTAAATACTCACAAAGTATTCCCCTTCTTCTTACCTGCCCGAACCTAATCAGTTGTTATTGCTGTTCTTTATTACTTGTTAAGCACCTCCCCTGTGCTTGGAGCCTGCAGGATCTTTCCTAGCAGAGTGAAAACAGTATTTGAGTTTTAAGGAGTGTAAAGGGGATTCTTTATTCAGGCTATGGGAGACAGAGAGTCTCTCATCTCCCTGTTCCCTCAGCACAGCTCTTTCTGCTTCATATCACCAGGCTAGGCCTCCACCAACCATGGTCTGACCCCTATGCTCCTGAAAGGGATGGAGGACCACACTGTGCTGGCTGCCCATCAGCAACAGGACATCAAAAGCAGACACAGCTCCCCTCTGGCCTGGCCAGGCCACAGCTGAAGTGCCCTGTCCTTGTGAGTACGTCCTGGTGGGTGCAGCCTCACCAGGACAGATGAATTTGGAGTTTAGCAGATAGCTTTCCCCAAAAGAATGTTCACCTCACATGCATTACAGTCCTACATATTCAGATTTTCTCTTTTCCACTTCATTACCAACATGGGTGACACAAGACTTTTAATTGGCAAACTCAATTAAAAAAAAATCTCTTATTTTCATTCACAGATTCACTGAATCAATTAGGTTGGAAAAGACCTCTGAGATCATCAAGTCCAACCTTAAACTGAACACCACGGTGTAAATTAAACCATAGCACTAAGTGCCACACCCAGTCTTTCCTTGAGCACCTCCAGGGACAGTGACTCCACCACCTTCCTGGGCAGCCCATTCCAGTGTTTAATCACCCCTTCTGTGAAGAAACTCCTTCTAATGTCCATCCTGAACCTCCCCTGGCACAACTTGAGGCCATTTCCTCTCGTCCTGTCACTTGTTACTTAGGAGAAGAGGCTGACCCCCACCTGGCTACAAACTCCTTTCAGGTGGTTGTAGAGAGTGATAAGGCTCCCCTAAGCCTTCTTTTCTCCAGGCTAAACAACCCTTTCTCCCTCAGCTGCGCCTCATAGGATTTACCCTCTGGATGCTTCACCAGCTTTGTTGCCCTTCTCTGTACCCACTCCAGCACCTCAGTGTCCTTCCTGAATTGAAGGATCCAGAGCTGGGCACAGGACTTGAGGTGTGGCCTCACCAGTGCCAAGGAAGTGAGACAATCACTTCTCTCGTTCTGCTGACCACACTATTCCTGATACAGGCTAGGATGACTTTGGCCTTCTTGGCCACCTGGGCACATACTGGCTTATGTTCAGCCAGCTATTGACCAGCATCCCCAGGTCCTTTTCTTCTGAGCAACCTTCCAGCCACTCTGTTCCCAGCCTGTAGCACTGCATGGGGTTGTTGTGGCCAAAGTGCAGGATCCAGGACTTGGTCTTGTTGAACCTCATATCATTGATCTTGTCCCATCTATCCAGCCTGTCCAGATCCCCACAGAGCCTTCCTACCTTCCAGCAGATTGACACTCTAACCCAAATTAGTTTCATCTGCAAATTTGCTAATGGTGGACTCAATCCCTCATCCAGACCATCAATAAAGATATTAAACAGGACTGGGTTCCACACTGATCCCTGGGGGACACCACCAGTGACTGGCTCCAACTGGAGGCAGCAACCATTCTCCACCATCCTCTGGGCCCGGCCATCCAGCTGGTTCCTAACCCAGGAAAGGTCCCACCTGTCCAAGTCATGGGCTCCCACAGCTTTTCCAGGAGGATGCTGTGGGAAATGGTGTGGGAGAAGGCTTTGCTGAAGCCCAGACACACCCACAGCCTTTCCCGCATCCACCAGGTGGGTCACCCAGTCATAAAAGGAGATCAGGTTGGTCAGGCAGGACCTGCCTTTCCTGAACCTGTGCTGGCTGGGCCTGATCCCTTGGTTGTCCTGTGCGTGCTGTGAGGTCACACTCAAGGGGATCTGTTCCACAACACCAAGGTCAGGCTGGGCACCAAGGTCAGGCTGACAGGCCTGTAGTTCCCTGGATCCTCCTTCCAGCCCCTCTTATGGATGGGTGTCACATTGGCCAACCTCAACTCATCTGGGACCGCCCCGGTGAGCCAGGACTGATGGTAAATGATGCAGAGCAGCTTGGAGAGTTCTTCCACCAGCTCCCTCATCTTCTGGGATGGCTCCCATCTGGTCCCATGGACTTGTGAGCATCTAAGTGGCTCAGCAGGTCACTAACTGCTCCCTCCTGCTTTGCAGGGGGTCCTTTCTGCTTCCTGTCCTTGTCCACCAGTTCAGGAGGTCAGTGGCCCTGAGGATAACAGGTCTTACTGTTGAGGACTGAGGCAAAGAAGGTGTTAAGTACCTCAGCCTTCTTCTTGTCTCTGGTGACTATATTCCCCTGCTTCATGTCCAATAAAGAATGGGGGTTTTCCTTGGCCATCCGTTTGTTATTAATCTATTTATAAAATTAATTTATATAATCTTTTTAAAATTGTCTTTTACACTGGTGGCCAGATTAAATTCTGAGCTTCTGTCTTTCTAATTTTCTTTCTACATGATCTAATGACATGTTCATATACTTCCTAAGTTGCCTGCCTCTTTTTCCAAAGATGGTACACCCTGTTTTTTTTTCCCTTAATTCCTGTGAAAGCTCCCTGCTTAGCCAGGCCAGTCTTCTTCCCTACAAAATTGTCTTGCAGCACATTCAAATCTTTCTGATCTGTCAGCCATTTTTTCTGGACATATATATTCCAACCCAAAAATTTGTTAGCTTAAACAACTTCATTTTCCGAGAGAAGAGAGGTTTATGGGCTTCCATAAACCCAAGCGCTCCTGGGTCTTTGGTCCAAGACTGAAATAGATGACTTAATTTGCTTAAATAAATAATCAGTCAAATGATCAGACATTGAAAGAAATTTTAGATTTGAATATCCCACAAAAGGGCTATTAGAACCTTTCAAAAAATTATTTCTGTTTTTAAATCATAGAATTATATGGAAATATATTTGCAGAAAACACATTTGAAAAACCCCTTATTTTTAAAGCTGATTAATGCAATGCCACAGAAGCTTTAGTTCTTGCGGCAGGAACAGAATACTCTACCAGTCAATGTTGTAGGGACAGGGGACACTGCACCACTTTGTGGGCAATGCTGCTCGGGGGAGTGGTGCCAGGGTAAGAACTTTTGGTAAAGGAAGCAGTAGAAAAGATTCAGGCAGGCAGCAGAGGAGGGTTGCCTTATCTTTAGAAAGAAGGATATTTGCTTCCTTGACTCAGAGGCAGAGCTCAGTTTCAGTGTACTGTATGTATTCTTGCACCCACGAGTGAAAACTAGGTCTAAGGTAGCTCAGATAAATAACCTGCAGAGATTAGGTTTTTTCTTGCACAGGTGGTAATTGAAAAGGGGAAAGACATCTGCCAAAAACCTAATCACTGCAAAGTGATGAATGTCACAATAAATTAACTAGTACTTAACAACGTACTCGTTCTCTGACAGTCTGTCACACACCAGTACAGGATACACACCCAACTGCCGTAGACTGAAAAACGCAAACCTGAGATTTTCCTTTGACACAAGGAATTCCCTAGGATTTTCACTTTTCCAAGTTTCTCAGCATAATGGAAAGGGAAATAACAACTCTGTATTACTACTTCATTAGAAGATTAAGCAATCTGCTTTGTCTCAACCCAGGAACAATGTACACATGCTGTTCCTCTTTTTGGTCATATGTTGATAAAGACATACAAATGTAAAACAAACAAAAAAAAATAGGAGACATAGAACATACTTTTATTTTTTCAGAGCACCCATCTTCAGAACCTTTCAAAGACTCTTTGTTTGTCTCCATCATCTTCTGTTCCCTTTTACAATGCCTGGTCCTCTTCCCTCCTGTCACACATGCCCCACCCTGGCCTCAGGAAGAATCTTTGATAAACCCTCTGCCCTGTGCTCAGCTATCATGCAGCAGAGCTTGAACCATCTTTCCCTTCCTTACCTCTTCCCTCCGCAACCATTTCCCATGAAAAAAGCTGTTGCCAAACTGATGCTATTTATAGGGGCTACCAGATGTGGAGAGGGAGACAGCAGATAGCATTTCTGAGTAGTCATTGGAGAAGATGCTGGGACTCTCACCTATCTCCTCTTTGCCAAATTGCATCTCTGAGACTGTTCCCAGCCCTGGGCATAAAACAAAAGACACATTTCTTGTACATCTGGAGGGACAGTAGATTAGTTATTAAAAGTATTACTCAGTACATTTACCACATGCCATGTAAAAATAGCTGCATCAAACACCTGACGTGTGACTGCTACCCTGAGATATAGTTCTTGCAAATAGCTTTTCAAATACTATTTTATCAGTGCTTTCTTTTCTAAAAAAAGTTTCAAGTTTATCACATTAGTTTCTGAGAGCAGGCTCTATATGCATCTGGCTATTTGTCTGTGACCTCAAGATCCCCCCAAATGCCCTTGAGCAAACAATCACACCCAAAAAACATGACATTTTGGCTTGAAATTCCAGAGAACCTACAGGGTTCTCCATAGAAGCTTCAGTATATTGGACATACCAGAATAAAGTTCATCAGTCTCCGACTGGAGTGTTTTCAAGCTGTGTCCTATTTCTATGCATTGCATTTTTATTCTTTTTTTTTTTCCCCTGTAGTTTGACATATTATGCAGCTTCTTTTTCTGGAGAGGATTGACACCAACAATCAAGTATGACAACTGCCCCACTGTTCCTGCTGTCACATGCATTCTGTTATTACCGTACATACCCCACCCTTTATGACGAAGCCTCCCTGAATCTTTCACATGTCTTTCAGTGCAGTTCAATAAAATCATCTCTGAACAGGCAGTGTGAAACAAGCTCTGCAATGTTCTGCTTCTCTACATTGCCACAAGTTGCTCATAGGTCTCAGCTATTACAAGTCTTTCTTTCAATTCGTTGCTGTCCAAAGACTAGTGCAGCCACATGGCTTCCCTTACCTACACCCTCCAAAAAACAAAGCATGTACACGCATACTTGCCCTGCCTCCACGTGCCCAGACATGTTAGAGGATTTCAGCAGCCAACACTTTAGCAGTCTTGGCTTCATGTATAACACAGATTCCAGCAATTCTTCCTCTCCTTTTTCAGCACTGGAACAAACTGCAATGCTAGAGCTTATTTGCTTCTCTGTTCATAAAAGAACGGTAGTACACAACAACCTACTTTAAAAAACAGAGCTCTGTTTCTAGGTTGCTGTGTAAATTAGATTGTAAGCATATCCATATTTGAAGACAATAAACAAAGAACAGAGCAACAGCAAGTGAAAGAAAACAACATATCTGGCCCAAGTGCTAACCTGAATAGCATTAATGCCAGCAATACATCAGAAAACATTCAAAAGCAGTTTGCTGTTGCTCAAGTGTCACTGTTCTATTGTGGCAAGGACCAATAAGTCTCCAAATGGCCTGACAGCTGCACAGAAGAGACAAGCATGCGAGTTAGTTTCACTTGAAAGAAGACCACAGAAGATTAATTTGCACCAGGGAGTCCTGTGCACCTTCACGTTTCAGAACAAGAGCCTAAACAGAGAGCAGAGAGGAGAAAAGTATTCCCCTTCAACAGAGAATAGGCATTTCATCAAGTTAGATAAACTTACTTGACCTACAGCTAATGTTACTTGTGTGAGTGGTAACAGATGCATCAATTAAACACGTTGAAGCACTATTTTATATGGCAGCTGTGGTGCCAGTACACAAATTATCTTGGTAATTTCCATAGTCCTTCATTAGGATCTCTCTCTTTGATTAGCAAAAGGTATGCATTGTGTCTAGCTGGGGTCTCAGAAGCAAAGTTACAGAGCTAAAATGCAATTAACCAGCTTGGAAACTAGTTCCTTATAGTTAATTTCTTAACATAAGGGATTTTTGGGGGTTTTTTTGCGCGTGTTTTTTAAGCAAAAATAAATGATGAAAAATTTTACAAGTTTAGGGTACCCGTCCCCAAGAAAAAACCAACACCAACCCCCAAACTTTTGATGAACAAGTAAGTGTTCAGCTTAAAAAAGACATAAAGGGAAAAAATCAAGCCATAAGGCTTTGTTTAACTGGGTACAAACTAGGAGGAAATTTCAAAATGTTATTTCAACTTTTTATCCCTGAAGAGATATCACTTTTATCAGGTGAAGAATTTAGTTAAGTAATAGTTAAATTATGGGTAGGTGCATAAAAATTTGCAAAGCTGACCTATGTTGATTTTTTTCTGCCTGTAATTGTCAGCATTTCATGGTAGAAATCATTCTTTTTTCTCTGTGTATCACTAAACAGATGACAGCTTCAGTCGTGTTCTAAAAATCTGCTCTCAGTAAGAACACCAGAAGACCAGTAATTCTCAGAAAGTCAGTGGAGGAAGTTCTCTATGTCCAGCCTTCCAGGTTCCCCTCTGTCTTCTGCCAGATTTCAGACCCTATGACATCATCCTTCCAACTACTGGGACAGTTAGAAGAATTTAACAACCATCCCTACTTGACCATGGAAGGGAGTTACAGGCTGTTTTCAAATTCCAGAGAAACGAAGTCCTACCAGTCCTTCTGACTCAAAGTACTGGACAATAACAAAGTCCTCAGACATCTTGCCTTTAATCTTTGCATGCTGTAAACTTCCTCAGGACCCTTCCCTGTTTCTTTCAGGACTTGACAGGAGCTCTAAACAGGCTCCACATAACACAGTGCATGAGCACAAAGTGTGTATAGGGTCCAAAGCAAGCAGTTTTGCTGTAACCAAGTCTTGTACTACAGCAGGGCTGAGTGTGAATAATGCACTCGATTCCTCACACCATCTCTGGGCAATGACTGTTGTGGGGAGAGAAAAAGTAGAAATTGTTGGGTTTCACCTTTACTGTAGATTAAATTCTTGACAAAATAGATGCTTTATGGCTGCTTGTTCCAATGGAATCATGTGGGCTTCACAGCAGTGCAGAATTGCTTGTGATTTCAGAGGGCCGGATGGGGACTGATATAAATGTAGTGATGAAAGGGACCGCCTATGACTATCAGTATAAACAAGCCAAAGAAATTAAGGAATCCATGTGTTTTACAAGTTTTAATTTGTAATGCATGTGTGGAACTAGTGTAGTTGAGAACACAGACAGTAGCTGATTTATCCACGGAAGACAAGTGAGACCTACAGAGGAGTACCATAGGTACACTTGGTTAAAAGGAAAAAAAAGGAAAAGTGCTGGTGTCACCATTCCCTGCACCATTTTTGACACTGACAGGTGCATGCCATACAGCATGTTAAATATAATACACTGGCATGCCCTGCTAAAAGAAGGAGAAAACAGTCCTTACAGACATTCCCTTTTCCACTGTGGTACAAGCAGTGACCAAGACATTCTGGGAGAGAGAAACTGAACAAACCTGAAGTTTGCAAAATGAACTATTTAAAACATTTTAAATTGATAAGATAAAAGTAGTATTCCTCCTCTCCTCCCAAGCCCAAGAGACTATTTTGAAATAGTGGGTACACTGTATTTTAGAAAATTAAGGTATTAGTTTGGAATATAGATTTTCAAATTCTCTGGGTCAGTTATTTACATTAGAACAGTTTGTCAAGGTATTCTCTTCAATGAAAGGAACAATGCTACCAAAAAGTCCCACTAGAAGTAAAATGCATCAGAAAGTATTAGTCTGTGTTCATAAATGCTAGGAATCTAAACGAAAAAGATCAGAGAGAAATCTAGTTGTCTGAGTGGGCAAAGAAGCCCCAGTTCCAACCCCTTTCCTAACTGTGATATCTTCCTCTCACTGGCAAAGAGCAGTACATGCACCTATTATTAGAAGTAAAAAAATATTACCTTCTAGGGAAAGCCATGGCCCTTTATTTTAAAATATGGCCATCAGACTTCAGTTTTGGAAAATGTACAGCAATACAATATATATTGTACTGTTGGGTAGTATTTTAGTGCTGCTTTAGCATGTTAAATATTTAAGTTATGCAGATATCATCCTCTTGTGTATGTTTTCACAGCAGACTGTTTGTTATCAAACTCAAATTTTCCCAGAAGGCAGTTGTATAGACACACAAAACAATAAGCACAAGGAAAATCTAGCTGACTTCAGTGTGTACTCTGCTGTTTCTCCTCACATATGCGTGTATTGCGTATCGCGGAGCCACAGCTATTGACTGGCTCATTGACTCCTTCCTTTTGCATCTACCTAACTTGTCCTCCCTGGATGCTTAAACAGCAGGGTATAGTGACATTTTCAGTTGGAAGATCTGATTTTTCATGTGAAGTGGTCCAAGTGGAGACCAGTGACAGGAGATGTTCCTCAGGGGTTGATACTGGGACCGTCACTGTTCAACCTCTCTGCTGGCAACGTGGCAGTGGGATTGAGTGCTCCCTCAGCAAGTTTGCTGATGACACCAAACTGTGTGGTGCAGATGACACACTGGAGGGAAGGGATGCCATCCAGAGGGACTTTGAGAGGTGGACCTCTGTGAACATCATGAAGTTCAACAAGGCCATGGCTAATGTCTAGCCACATGAGTCAGAGCAATCCCAAACACAAATACAAGGTGGGTAGAGAATGAATTGAGAGCAGCCTTGGGGAGAAGGACTGGGGTGTTGATGAGAAGCTCAGCATGACCTGGCAATGTGTTCTCACAGTCCAGAAGGCCAAGTGTATCCTGGGCTGCAGCAAAAGTAGCATGGCCAGCAGGTAAAGGGAGGGGATTCTGCCCCTCGGCTCCGCTCCAGTGAGACCCCACCTGGAAGACTGCATCCAGCTCTGAGGCTTGCAACATAAGTGTGGGAGTCCAGAGTGCGGGGAATATTTCTCTGCCTGTTTTAAGGAGTTTTACCCCCCTGGACAACACTGGTTTTGACCTTCGTCCATGGAGAAAGCTGCCAACTCTCTGGGAAGAACTTGAACGCACTGCGGTGTGAGCTAGGTGATAGAATATTATGTAAGGTTGCACAGGGTGAAAATATAAAGGTGTTGGGTTTGTTAAAGTAGTGAATAGGTAAAAGCAAAAAACTCCAAAATGGAGGATTGTTGTTGTTTTATAACCTCCTTCTTGTTCTTCATGCTACTCCATTTAATGCGGCAAAATTGCTTAAAGTGATTGGATAGAAAATTCCGCAGTTCCTGTGGACGTTTTAAAAACATTTGTTGAATATTGGTAGAAAAGTAAAAATACCTGTCGTTTCAAACACTGATTGGATTGTTTAGCTTTAAAAACGCCGTGTTATCTTGATTTCGGCGGCATTCTGCGCATTTTCCTTAGCGTGCACGTCCCTCTGCTCTACTTCTAACTTTTCTGATAAGACTTAATAAACTATCTGAGAGCAGAGAAGGCTGAATGTCCATTAATTAACAAGAATCCAGGCAAGGACTCAGAAGTCCTCCCCCAGCAGGGGAGGACTGACTTAAGGCACAGCAAGATCAACAGGTGGAATTCAAAACAGAATCCCACACATAAGGACTTGGCCCTGTTGGAGCAAACCCAGAGGAGGGCCAAGAAGATTATCAGAGGGCTGGAGCACCTCTCCTGTGAAGTTGCACTGATAGAATTGGGACCATTCAGCCTGGAAAAGAGAAGGCTGCAGGAAGACCTTATAGCAGCCTTCTGGCACCTAAAGTGAAAGAAAGCTGGAGAGTGACCTTTGACAAGAGCATATAATGATAGGATAAGATGTAATGGCTTCAACCTGAAGGCACAGCTTTAGATTAGAAGAAATCCTGCACTGTGAGGGTGTTGAGGCACAGGAACAAGTTGCTCAGAAAAGCTGTGGATGTCCCATCCCTGGAAGTGTTCAAGGCCAGGATGGATGTAGTTCTGAGCAACCTGGTTGAGTGAAAGGTCGATGGCAGGAGTGTTGGAACTAGGTGATCTTTAAGGTCCTTTTTAACATGATTCATTCTATGATTCTGTGAAGAATCATCATTACATTGCTAAATAACTATAAATTCCCCTGTCTGCTGCTACATCCTTCAGATACTCTCCATCAGTTGACGTGCTTGCCCTGCACATAAGTCATCCTGTATTGTGCTGTCTCTGAAGAGCTCTCCCCAGCCCAGACCTTGCAATCATCATCACTCCAACTCTTTGCCTGCAAGCTAAAAATTTCTCCAGACTCAGCCCCAAGGTGGACAAAGATTCAAGTCCTCTCTTAAATTACATATCTATATTGTATGCATATTCTCTTATAATAGAAGATTAGTTAGACCTTTGATATAAAATTAGTAATACCATATTCCATACCTGCCATGTTCCCAAAAGAGACATTGTTTTCTCTATTCTCTTGATTTGAAAAACAATAATATTAACGTAATCATTCCATTAAAACAAAATCTCTTATTGGTAAAATATTGGTCAGTCTTTGGATGTCCTACCCTCTGTGAAATCCAAACATTGTTACATTCGGATCCCTAAGAAATGTGGCTTTTTCCCCTCCCTGGTGTACACAAAGTAGATGGAAGTTAAAAGGGGACACATTTAGATACAAAGTATATATCAGTGCCTCTTACAAGGACCTAATGATCAATTAATATTTTATGACTTGGGACTGTTTTCCAGCACAATTCAGTTTTTTAATAGCTTGTATTTGCAAACAGTACTTTAAACATTAAACTGCCTCGTGCACACATTCTATTCCTTTGCTTCTTTCTATAGACCAAATATATTCTTTATTGGCTACAGACTGCAATTAAAGCCATACCTATAGCTAATTAGGCTGTTGCCACAGTTCCCTAAATGAATCCTTATCTTGAAGCTACTCTTCAGTAATTTTAGCTCTGCATACAAATGAACTGATTATACTCACTTTGGCCAAACTGCGTTCTGTCTACAACAGAGTTGTGAAGCACGTGCTTACACTTTGGCTACGAAGTGGGATGTACTGTGCTTGTTCTCCTAATCTTGATCTAAGTGGGTAACATACCACAACAACGACAACAACACAATAAGTGACATGAGCTATGTGTCACAAAACTGGACCCATGATGGGTACCAGCCTACTTGAAAAGGAGTAAAAAGTCTGCCACTTGTGTGATGTCTGTTCGGGATCGGACCTCAAATGACTTTGGGGCTTGCAGCACTGGCCACTGCTCAATCTTTTGTAACTGGTCTTTGAAGGCAAGAAAACAAATCCCAAGGGTATGACAGCTACATATTCCTTATGCTGTGGCCAAGAAATAGATCCTTTTCTAAAAGTGTGTAAGCTTATTATTTTCCCTATACCACAAGTCTTATTCTCTCCATGCTGGAACCAGGAAACTCCAGGGGCTGCAGCAGGTGTGGTCAGAGGGCAAGGAAAGATTCATGTCCCTTATACAGGAAACTCATCAGGAACATGCAAAATGCTTAAATAAGAATCAAGAACAGAGTATTTGCTGTTACACATCATCCTCCCTGGGCTAGAGAAAAACTGTCACTCCTATGTATTTTCAAAAGGCACACGACTGCCGAGGTGACATGTCACAGCTGAAAAGCTTATGGTATTCCTTTCATTTCACTATGAGGCATGCTATGCAATGCAGCAATCCCAACTGCAAAATACCATCACAGATCACATACATTGATCAAGCGTATAGTGTTACTGGGCTACTTACAATTGCAGCAGCCATGAAAAGGCTGAGAAACTGGGGGAGGGAAGAATATCCATATGTCTGTACTTTTTAGGTCACGCATATGGTGGATTAGCTGTGTTTGGCATGTGAACTTTCAGCAGGAGGCTGCTTATTTCACACTTGCTGTTATGTTAAACACACTTTTTTCTTATGCCTGTTAAAGAATTGTTTAAAAATCCTCTTCCTGATTAGGCAGACAAACTGAGACACAGGAAACCAGAGAGCTTCTATAGAAATTTTCATATCAAGAGCACTCAGGTTAAACATGGGTTGTGCACAAGCTAAGTACAAAGACAGAGAACAACTGCAAAGTCAGATCTCTCTTCAGAGCCACATAGAAAACCTGGACTTGGCAGAAGTCAGCGATGAAACTCCTGCTAGCATCACTGATGCTTTAGATGTGTTTGTACAAGGCCTAAGCTGATGTATCCCCAGCACATAACAGGGAATGTCGTACTGCTATTAGTAAATCCTGGCACAATTCTCCACAAAAGATGGCACTTAGCCAACACAGCTATCTGGGGTAACAGAATAGGATGCCTCCAAAACCCAAAAAGCAGCCCACCACCCACATTGACTGCACAAAACACAGCTAGTGTTAGGTGTAGGACATGCTTAATACATTCACATTTGGAATGATCCATTTGCAGCCATCTGCAAAGAAAAAAGGAAACATCAAGTGCAACCAGGCAAAGGAAGATTTGATGCACACTGTGTTCCAAAAAGTGAGCAACAAAGCACTGCAGCTGGTGCTCCTGGGGCAAGGCTTAATGAATTCCTAACATGAGAGGTAACAGAAAGCTGGCTACTTGTGTTAGACTTTATCCCCACTATACAGCTCTCTTAATCCACAGCTTGCTTGCTTTTTAGGAAGGAAGCCCCTCTTGGGTTTCTGCCAACATCACTTCCTGTGTGGGTACCTTTTGCTGTATCCAAGTCCTCCCAGGAAAGGAGCAGGGAAGAGAAGAAGGCAAGGTGAGAAGATTTGTAAGTCCTCAGCACAGGGATTGCTGAAAGGAGTTTTGTGGGCAAGAAATCATACCCAACCCAAATCTGACCCAGCTTTTACAGTGTGCCCTATCCTGCTGCCTAAAACAAAAGCAGCCAAAATATTTTCATGTTCCTGACCCTGAAGGGACCACTTATAAGGCAAATACAAATAAGAACAGCTTTGCTTCTTTGCTTCTATGGCATTCATATTAGAATGGGAACACATACCAGATTCACCTGTCTCATGTACAGATGCCCCATCCTCAAAAGCAAATAGCAGCTGGCAGGCAACCAGTGGAAGAAGTGATACAGATTAAAGGAAGGGAGAGAAATATCACAGGCAAAAAGGCAGAAAAGGGCTAGACCAGAAAGTGAAAAAGAAAGAAAAAGTAGAAAAGGCAGAGGACAAAGATGTGGAAAATACTTTTTTTCCACAGGACTATGCAGGTGCTGCAAGCACCATGGGGATAGTTTCTACATGTAGTAAGGATTAAACCTTAAAGGCCCTCAGATATATACACTTTGACATATAAACCCAAACATCTTGCAAAAATTTCATTTTATTTTAATATTGAAAACTAACAGCTGTTACTATGGTGTATGAAAGCTTTAGATGACTTGCTCCCTCCCTGCACAGAAAATCTTCCAATAAAACACTGACAGAACGGGCAGCAACCCTGTGTTCTCAAACAAACCCCCCCGCCACCACATTTTACCATCAAAACCACTTCACTGTCACTGAGCGTGTTTGGATGAATCACGGCAAGATGAAGAATTCCTTGCTCATAGGACTTCCACACTTTGAATGAAACAAGCCAAGTGCAAGACAGTACCACTGAATCCCAAGAACAGTATGCAAACATAACTTTGCCAAAGCCTTCAAAAGTGGGGCAGGAAAGATGTTGAGACTTTTAAAGAGTGTATATTCACATATTTCAGCAGCTTCTCTATAAAATATTATTAAAAACCTCAAACTCAAACTATTAGAGAGGAAACACCTCATCACTCAGTGGCCCTGAGAAGCAGCATGCACCACCACTGCCTAGAAAAAAAAAGGCATATGGTTCCTTTAGCTACAAGAAGAAAAAATATTTATAATCCAAGTAATCTTTATTTCTTCTAAGTGCCTCTTAAAAATATTATAACAAATATATCCATTAAATATCAACTGTTTCCAAATAATTTCAGAGAAAATAAGAGATCAATAGACAACCACCATACATTTTTACACTAATGAATAAATATACATGACTAATTATTTTTCTCTAACGGTACAAATTCTGTATACAGGAATCTTGTGGAGTCCACACATGCTCTTTCAAGCTTAGGCAACATTTATGAAGAAAAGGTCAAATACATCTCATGCTTTACCTAAACTTTGCAGTCTTTCTGGTACTGTTTCTTACCTACAAAACCGGTGTTACAACTCCAAAAGTTGAGAGATTATGATATTAAATTTAAGGACTCTAACCCACAGATACAATCACTTCGAAAATTAATAAAAATAGACATAAAATAATCCAAAAGGAACATAGGGTGCTCTTTTTGTAGGATAACAAAAGGACCAGTGTGCCCCCTTGCAGGAGAGAGCCTGCCACCAAGGCAGGCAGGGAAAAGCAAGATCCCCAGAGTCTGGTCACCCACTTTCACAAGCTGTTAAGCGCCACTCAGAAGCAGAGTGACAGACCCACAGAATTTCTGTTGGGTACTGCCTCCCTGTTTCTTCTTGCTCTATTACAGCAAGGTAACAGATCCAATTCACAGTGCTGTGGGACCAGACCTACCCATAATCATTACCTGTGATGCAATAGGGATGTAAATGTAGGCCCCACTGAAAAAATAGAAATGTGTGGATGCAATAATGCTTCTCAATTTAATTTTACATCCAAGTATCACTGACTGTGACAGTAAAGAATGAGTTTTACTAGCTTTAGTACAACATATTAAAACCAGAGCCACGCTCCCATAAGTCTCAAGCATGAATTTAACTGCAGCATCCCAGGCCTGAATTATTCACATGAACTCTAGATCAGATTGAAAATATGCACAATTCCTTGAATTGAAAAGGATTCTAAACGTCATTAGGTGTACTACTACTGCCTTGTTGGTTTTATTTTTTTGGTCAGGAAAATGCCCACATTTCTTAAAACAGAAAAAATAGGAATTACGAAGCAAAACAATCAACTGAATAAAAAATTTAGATATTTTCTTGTATGAGGTGAAAGGTGTATAAACCAAGGGTTGCAAGTACACCAGTTTGAAATTAAGTGGAATACCCATCTGAAAAGATTGTTACCAGAATCAGAAAGCAATAATATAACACAGTCTGTGATGCGGTTAATAAATGAGGCTGCCAGTAAAAGACAGCTAAAAAAAGACTGTAAGGCTGGACTACTAGTACTGAACCAAATCATAGAATAATTTGGGTTGGAGTGAGCCTCTGAAGGTCATGTACTCCAACCCCTCCGCAAAGAGCAGGGACATCTTTAACTAGATCAGGTTGCTCAGAGCCCCATCCAACCTGACCTTGAATGTTTCTAGGTTTGTGGAATCTACCACTTCTCTGGGCCACCTGTTCCAGTGTGTCACTACCCTCATCACAAAAAAATTTCTTTATTATAGCTAATCTAAACCTACCCTCTTTCAGAATGAAGCCATTCCCTCTCATCTTCTCACTACATGCAAGGGCAAAGGGTAAAAACTCCCCCTCCAGCTCTCTTGTAGCCCCCTTTAGGTACTGCAAGGTCTCCCTGAAGCCTTCTCCTATCTAGGCTGAACAACCCCAGATTTCTCAGTGTTAACATATCAGGTTTTTTTCCATGAGGTGTCTTACAGTTGGTGCTTCAACAGTTTATATATTTGTAATAGTTAGTTTCTAGCTTTTCAATGGTACATTTCCAATGAACAGAAACAGAGTTATTTGCTTATAACTTCAGCAGCATAGAATACATCTGAAATTAGTCAGAAATATATGGAGATAAAGGAGAACCAATGAGATTACTTTGATGAATTAATTTTAACTGCTGTCTTAAAAAAATCGCAATTCTATAGATGGTTTTATCAAACTTTCTTTGGAAAAAAATCTGTGAGCAGCTAGGAGCAGTGACAGGACACTGAATGTTACAGGCCATAAAACTGGTCTAGATGGTCATTCATAAATCCCTGTTAAAATGACTAGTTTTAACTGAGAGAAATATTACCTAAATCACTGCTCAAATATATCTGACTTTAGCAGATTACTGCAAAAAATAAATAGTTTTGGCAAAAATATTCTATACACTTTAGCCTTTGCTACTCACAAATCTCATGTCATAAAGAGAAAGCATGTTTAGCTTTAAATAATTAATAGAATACTCAAAATAGCACTTCATATAAAATATTTAGTAGCTGCACGGGGCAACCGTAACAAGTCCTGTGTTCATTCTCACACACAAGTTTACAGACAGAAGCCATGATTATCATCTTCTTTGGAGGTTTGCAAATCAGAAACTCCAGTGAGTTCTGCAGCTTCACAGTGATGCAAAAGTCAAGCAAAATTCTGACAACACATCTGGCATAAACAATCCCTTGAAAATTAGTAATAGTTATGGTTTCTACATTTACAGTGATTCCTCCTCAAGACATATTTCCTTCTTGGTTCAAATGTACATTGATAAACACCTGAAACTCCCATCTTGCATCTGGTAGACGAAATATAAGAACAAGCTCTTTAGTTATAGGGGTTTGCATCTCATCAGCAAGAGACAGACCCTAAGGCATTGAACTACAGCACCTGGAAGTACATTTAGATCTCATGTTAAATTCTGCAGCTCCCTAAACAATGAGCTAGAGTTCCACACAATATGGAACCATCTATTGTACATTACCTATTATGTTTCCAATATGAGCCTGTAAACACAAGGTGTCCTTAAAACAACAGCTGGAGATTCTGGAGCAAACCCACATTATTCATTATAATTTACATTTAAGGGTTGAGAAAAAGCAAAGGCAAAAGGGAGACTTTCTTCAGTGGTGACTTTTTATTCGCTCAGCAGAAAGAGAAGTAGCCTTTATTTTGGACAATTCAGAGCCTTTCGTCCTCTTTGTCCAACACCAGAGCTGCAGCAGCTGATAGGGCCAGCTTTCCTGAAGCTCTAGGGCTGCTCTGATGTGTCCTGCCATGGATAAATCCAGCACGTACCAGAACAGTGTAGTTTCTTCCCATCTGCAAAATATTCTCCACAAAACCAGCCTCTCCTTGCTTATGCCAGCACCAGAGAGACATGCTGCTGTGTCTCATAGGTGCTGGCTGCTGCAAAGGCCTTTCAGAGCTCTCCGAATCCTCCCTCTAGCCATCTCTAATCTGTGTGACAGGAACAGTCTAGCACTAAGAAAGATGAGGAGCCACTAAGCGCAAAATCACTTTACACAAAACACCTCTCCCTGATCTGTTCTGAGCACTTGATCTGGTCCGCATCCATTTCTGCTCATCCTTTCATATTTTTTCAGTGCCCTACCAGCCGGTGGCATTTGAAGTGTATGTATGCTTCTTACATAGATGCAAAGTCTGTAATTTGATGTGCACTTCTTCTGAATAATCAATACAAATTCAGTCACCTAAGAGGCATTCCTGAATATATCCTTCTAATTATACATCAGACTGCAATTCCATACTACTCTGACACAACACTGACAGTATAATCCTCTCCATAGCAGCATATGGTATAATCACAGATCCTGAAAATATTAAGAGCAGGCAATACTTAAGCAGATGCTTAAAAGCATACTACATATCACAAGTATGTAAGTGATCCAGAAATAAAAGATGACAGATTCCACAAGTGTGGAACTGCATATTACCAAAAGATTAAATATTTCGTACAACCACTCACTACAAAGAGTGTCTGGACTCATTCATCTGTCTTTCCTAACAAGAATAAATATTTCTTCACTTTTCAGGAAAAGCAGCACTCTATGAATAATTGATTTTTAAATAACTGGTATGATGTCCAAGTTAATGTAATTAAATCTCCCTTTGTCAAGACATACCACCAGTAAATGATTCTTAAAAGGGAGTTAGAAAAGACAACAACATCAAAACGTAACCTCTTAAAATCAGTGAACGAGAATATTCTCCATCACTAGGCCAGAGAGACATATTGCTTATAAATTCCCTCTTCCCTCATCCAACCCTGATCATAAGTAGATATTATTGTCTGTTAGAGTCCACATAAAAATTATGTGAAACAAAGGCAAACAGAAATGTTGTCATCTAAATTCTATCCCAGCTGGAGTCAGTGGCAAGACTCCCATGAACTTCAAAGACAACAGGATTTGGCAGGGGTTAAGCATTCCAAATGGCATTCAAACAACAGATGGACGTTTGCTGCAGTTCAAAGGCACGAGACATAGCTTGTGCCTTGCTTATGCTAAAATCTTACCCCAGCTTATCTAATTGTGGAAAGACCATTACTTCTACAAGTGAGGGAGAGACCTCTGAGAGCGAGCGTCATGCAAGCTACCATCCATCTGCTCCAAAACTGTGGTGAAAGTCAGCTTACTAGGATAAAGAAATAAAACAGTAAAAAGTGGCTGTAGTGGTCAGAGGATGCCTGTTTGGCAGCAATCCAGCAGTTTGCAGCAGATGCTGGGGAGCAGGGATGCATCCTCTCCATCCCACACTTCAGTTCACTCCAGTCAGGAATCTATGTGCAGTATTTAACATTACAGAAAGACACATGCCCATGCTACACCCATGGCCAATTATTGCTTGGCCTTAGTTTAGCATTAAAATATGGCTTTTGTTTTGTTGAGCTTAGAAGACTTATCCTATTCTACTAAAATCCTCTGTAGGGATCTACTTATTACTAATGACAATTTAATGAACAAGTATGTTCACATCCCACTAAAATGGGGAATTCAGAAATTTTTGAAAAAGCAATCATTTTCTATTGCTCTCATTTAGTTTCCTGGCATCTGTCCAATTTATTCCATTTTACTAACTGTCTTAAACAATCTGGAAACATTTTTCATGGGTTTGTTTCCTCAGTGTCCTCCAAATGGCTCTTATATACAGTCATATCTATTCAAAACTCAAATCTTAGGATATCACCATCCAGTAGAAAGCAATTCCATGGCATTCTTAGAAAAGCCACAAATTTCAATTCAAAGACAGGAAATCCTCTACGAAAGAGAAAGGATTTTATAGGCTTAAGAGTGGGTTATAAACACTCAGCTAAGGGCAAAAATATAATGCAAAAGGACCTGGTAAAGTTTGGGAAAATACCTTTACACCAAACTCAGCCAAATGAGTTTACCATGAACCATGGGGAGAGTATTCAGCTGCTGGACTACACAGGCTACAGGTACAGAGGCATCTGTGCTGGCTCCAGGCATAGCCAGCTTGGACTCAGAACCCACACAACCAGGCTCACACGGCCAGTGTCCAACTGGCTTAAGTGAGTGTTAGCTGACCGACATCTCAACTCTGTTACACTTTTACTTGTGCATGTTTATAGCAAGATTTGTGCGTGTTTTGTATTATCTGTATTTGCTTTCCACAGCCACTGCTGTCACTGTCCTTCTCTGCTGTCTCCTTCCACCACAGATAACCAGGAGTCTCTCGCATCAATTGAGTGGCAAATTGCAAAACAGTGGGGATGTGGTTGAAGAAAGCTCTGTAACATCTCCATGAAACAAAAATACTTAATTGAAATTGAGAACACCATTCAGTGAGCATAAATATAAACTTTAAGTGGTTCTTTGCACTAATACTCACATCAGCTTTGCCATATCCTCTTTTATAAGTCTATCCTCATACTCCCAATGCATGGAAGCCTGTTCAAAGATACTTCAGGCATGCAAAGAGTAGCCCAAACTTCTTCAGAGCTATCATTCAGCATCTTGCCAAAAAAGTAAAACAAAAGGGTGCTTTTATTCTGGACGACTCTGACTGAGAAATTACTTGGATTTACCCACCCCAATATCTCATTCTCTCTGAGCATGCATAATTTGGAAGCAGAATGCTCTACAAACAGGAAAGTTATTAAAAGCAAACTCTATGCGACAAAGCCTGTCAGCAAAACATTCCACCAGCAATTTACTGACAGTTACACTTTGGAATTGAGGACTAAGGCAACTTCTCATTCACAAAGAGTTACTCTGGGCATTGTCCTTATACCAGTATATTCCAAAATGTAAATTGAGGATTAGTGTTTACAGGTTTATCATGCAGTCATTTTCCTGTCCTTGTAGGTAAAGTATGTCTCAGACAAGCTGTCCAATTATGTCTTTTTTTAGGATGTAATGAAATTATTGTCACTCTAAAGTTCATGCCCTTGTGCTCAATGTAGCATGGATCTAAGCCACCTTTTGTCCCATGAGCTGTTCCACACCTTATCCAGATCCAAACTGAAGACAAGATATGAGGGATATGTTACAGCATCTTAAGATATCATGTAACACTGGCTGGTGGTGAAAGACTGCAGTGAGAGAGCTCTCACATTTCCCCTATATTTCATGACTGTCTCTGCAAAGAGAGTCAAAAATAAGGCTGCATAGATAACATTTCCTGGTTTGACCACTGAACAAAAGCAAATATGAATGCACAAAGCTCACAATGCTTTTGTTTGTGTTCAGCTCAAATGAGAGTTTCTAGCAAATCCAAAATTAAATATACAGGTCTGAGCACTTAGAAAAATATAAAAGATCCACATAAATACAGAAGTAGAAAGCACTTCCCTTTCTACAGAAGTAGAAAGAATGTTCCCTTTTAACCAATATCCTACTGCATAGAGCATTTCCTTAGTCCTAGGTGAGTTAAACCCATTACATCCCGGGAGAAATCTCTCTGATAGCACATCAGTTTTTCTAGAGCGGCATAAAATTTAAGACAGAGTTGCTAACTTTGCTATCATACATGCACTGGAACAGATGTGTGAATCAAAATCTTCAGTCTTTCTGACAACATAAACACTTGCTGACTTGCTTGATAAATATCTCTGCTTTGTGTGACAGAGCTGCAGAACTGGAAAGATACCCCATCCTTGCAGTAGTCAATAGACAGAAGACAGACATGGATTAAAATCTTTCACGGAAAAACATCATTTCAGCTATTGTCTTATGCAGCTCAGAAGAAAGAAATGTTCTTATAATGCGGATACAATTTGTGAAAGCAAACAAACAAACAAAGATCAAGAAACCCTCCCTCCACACTTCCACAAATAAGAGCATCCTGAAATTTTTCTGAACCAAAACTGAGATACATTCAGTCTGACTTTACAGGTAACATCATTCAGCAAATATTCAGACTCCTGAACTGACTTTGCATCTATCAAGTCAAATATAAGCAATATCTCTTTTCTTCCCCTTTCCTCCCAGCACTGAGAGAGCAGGCAGCAGGCTATTCCACTTCTTTAAAATGATAATATTACAGAAAATTAAAGTCTTGAAGTTCAGAGGTGAAGATGGAAATCACAGATCCACATCTCCACAACACCATAATTGCATACTTAATGTTTGTTCATAGAAGTGAATGAAACCTGAAGATTTGCAAGAGCAGAGGCATTAGCAAGCGGCCATGAAAATGGATTTTTACATTGAAAATAATAAGCTTGATACTGGGGTTTCTGCAGAGGAACTTAAGCAGCAACTGTCTGGTTCCAGCCAGGAGAGAGTTAACTTTTACAGTAGCCAGGAAGGGTCATGGCTAGGACAGGGGTTATCCTGCATCACCTCACATCATTGTCCCTGGCAGGAGAAAGGGAGTCTCTTCCAAGGAGAAGGTTTCCTTCTGGGTGGGTGTTTTGTGGCAGAGGGAGCGGTCAGGTATTGTCTGTTGTTTGGGGGAGGGGGGGAAGAAGCATTTCTGTGTGAATCGTTCACCTCTTTCTTGCACCCTCTGTCATTAGTTTTGTTGCTGTTACAGTTTATTGTCTTATCTCATTGCTGTTTCCAGTAAATTGTTCTTATCTCAACCCGTGGTCTTAACCTTTTGTGCCTCCAATTCTCCTTCCTCTCTGTCCTGCCACAGGGAGAGGGGAAGGCGAGAGAGTGGTTTGGAGCGTCACAGTGGGAGAGCTGTATCGGGCAGTATCACTTCTAAACAGCAACACAAGTTAGAGGCAAAACTGACCAAACCAATTTCCATCTGTCAGTGGTTAAGCCAGGTTTTAAGACTCGGAAGAGAAAAAAGGTGAGTGTTTATGGCTTTACAGAGATGCAGTACCTTTCCTGTGCTTACTTCCTATTCTGTCCTCAGCAAGTGATTATTTGAGTGCTGAAACTTCCACGTATCTACTCATCCTCCTAACCTTGGACAAAACCTCAGTCCTAGACCACCCGTTACAGTTGCAATACAACAAAGTAAACCATAGTCTCCTATTTAATCCCTAATCTACAATTATTCAAGCATCAGATCATCATTCAACGAGAAACAGTTTTTGCGTAATTAAAACTGAACCCTCTTATGCCCTTTAATTCTTTCAAACTGCCCTGGGGAACTGAAGGATAATTAACATGACCAATACCAAGAGGAAAGCAAGCTATAAAATTCATCTTTATACAAAGGCTTTAAATCTTCTGTACATCACAGGTACATACGAGCTTCAAATAGCAATGACAGTGCAAGGTACACAACTGTAAAATCAGTCTGCATTAACATGTTAGTACCACTCGGCCATGCCAGAGCATGCATTGTGCTGTACGTGGGGGAAAAATAGGAAATTGTGTCTGCATTGAAAGAACTGTCTCTTCAGATACCCATATTCAACCTCATGCACTCATCTTGTTTCCTGAAGCACTGTGGTAGTAAGTCCTCCCTCCTCAAATCCTACCCACAGTGGGAATGAAATGGATGTGCTCTAAATTGTCTGAACAGTGAAAAGTTTACATGTATTTGAGGTGAGGCTCTAAGGGCCCTAAGGACCTCCTACCCATCACAGAATATCATGAAACTAAACAATAAGATTTGTACCAATGAAGAGAACTGCTAATTATTGCTCTAGACTTTGCTCAATTTCTCCTACTCATTCTTAGCATACATAAGAAATGCTGGAACAGAGATTTTACTAAAAAGGGCCAACACAGATGTACAAATAACTTATGAAATTTGAAAAATTGAGGGCAGGGAAAGAAATGAAAGTTCTTAATGAGCTGCAAAAGGCTTTATACTGTCAGCAGTCAGATTCAGCATGGCAGTGATCAGGAAAAATATGTTCTGTCTCTTCTCAACAGCAGTCAGACACGTGGAAAAAAATCCCAGAGTATTAGAGAAAAAAGCAAAGTTAATCAAAGCTAATGATAACACTGCCTTGCAGTGAATGGGAGCCATTTTATAGCAACATTCCTCCCTTTGGGCTAAAGTGAACAATCTGCATCTCTTGGCAATAATCACCTGCTTATGATGTACACTCTGCTTGGGCAGGGAAAATCACAGAGCTGGACCAAGAAGAAGAGACTGCTGATGGAAACTCTCAGTGTTTCTTCCATTTCAGTAAAAATTTCAAGCTGAAAACCAATTCTTTTCACATAGAAACTATTTTTTCCTGAATTTCAGGTTAAAAATAAATACATAAATAAACCTAACTGGCTACCACAGTTACTATGGATCTTATTTTGAAGCACCAGATTATTGTTTTGTGTGATGCCTGTGAAACTTCCTTCCACAAAATGAGAACTTATGGCACTAGAGAGACATACCCACCTCCCACTAGAACCATTATTTCATAGAAGCATGGAAAGCCTGTACATATGCTCATTTTCAGATTATCTTTGGCATAATCAGTATAAAAATGAGATATTCCTTTTTCTGAACTATTTGCTTAACTTGGATCCACTTCCACAGAGTTGTTTGGCCAAAAGAAATCTGCATAACAAGAGGAAGCTCTCCTCAGCAGAGGTACACCCTGCCCCTGGAAATGTGAAGCACCGTGCCTGCCACTCGGGTTATGTGAAAGCCACATGGCCCTTCAGGAAGCCTTACAATGCTTCTGACCTTGGCCATTCCACCAAAAAGGCACGGCATCAGATCCAGCATGAAACGAGTTCGTGCAGCTGCATAGTTTGAGCAGGTTGTCACCTTATTTATCCCTGTACATCCTCGCAACAGCAAAACACGTGCCCCTGCAGCCGCAAAGACAAGCTATTGTAATTCTCTCAGTATTGAGTTTCCTTACAGGGCTTTCCTGCCACGCGCAGTAAGTGTGGCATGCCACCAGTGTGCTGGCCATGGGGACAGAGCGGCAATGATCACATTACAGCCACCCAGCACAGTGCTCCACACTCAGGCCAAAAAAAGCTTGCCGAAGCAAGGCGTTGTGCAGATTTGTTCACCACTGGTTGCAAAGCTATATTTTCTTAAAATCCCCTCAGCCTTGCATTTGAATTAACACAGAGGAACACTAAGTAACCTCTCCTCCAGGTAAGCAAGCACCTTTCCTGTTAGCAGCTCTGTGTGCTTCGGCAGGTCACACCTGCCCTATCCACAACTCCTGCATGCTCAGCTAGCCCTTCAGTCTACAAACACGTCTGCCTTTCAAAGGATTTAACTTCAGCCTTTAGAGCTGTACCCTTTACCTTCACTCTCATGCCTGGAAAAACCCTTCTTGCAATGCTTACACATCCTCTCTTCTCCTAGCCCTCCTGCCTTCAGGAATTGGTTAGAGCAATTCTGTAGGTCTATTCTAACATGCTGTAGTCTCCCTAAGTGAAGAAACTGTATGTAAATAGGTATCAGACCCACCCAAAGCATAATCACCATTAGTTCTGGATTTACTGTGATTAGCTATTTCAAGTGAGTCCAACAGTCATACAATTAGCATCCAAGGCACACAGCAGCACGTGCATTCTCATCACACAGAAACTAAATGGAAGAATTGTCAGTGCAGCACCCTTCACTCCTCTGAGGACTCGGGTTGGAGTGCTTCACAGTGAAAAGTTGAATGGTGCTCCAAGGGCTCACCTACATGAAGTAAGCTGCTTCCACAGGCCTCAGGAAAAAGCCCCAGCTTGCAGACTATGTCAACAGCTAAACTTCCCAGCAATCTCTGCAGTGCTCCCTAGGTCTGTTCTAAGTAACTAGAAAATTAGTGCAAGATGAACAGAGTAGCACACTGAAGCAAGTGTCAAAGACACAATGTCTATCTGCAAGCTGGTGTATTTTACTTGAAACTACATTTTGCATGGTTCCTTGGATAGGTGTTCCCCCAGCAGAAGCAGTACCAAGCTGCTGAAAAGGACACCCAGTGTCTTCCACCCCCATCAGAGGCTGAACCACACTTGGAAAGAAGTACGTTTTGTACAGCCTTCCTTCAAATAATGTTGTTTGTATACACAAGAACTGCTTTGTGTACAATTGCAAGTGAGGACAAGGGGGGGATTCAGTTCAAAATTGCATTAGAGCTCCAAACAACAACAACAAAAAAATCCAAAAGACCCCCGAAAAGAAGGTCTCAGCCAGTTCAACCATATTCAAACATCTTTTTAGGGGACCCCAAGTCCCCCTAACTTTTGCTCTGGGTTGGGGACCCACAAGCCTTGTCAAATGACAGCTGCCTTCCTAGACCACTTCTACATTTCTTTCAGAAACAGATGCCTGAAAAAGGCATTATTATACTTTCTCTCTTCAGCTTCAACTCACAAATCATAGGTTTCAGTGCTGTTCAAGTGTAAAACTTCAGTCTACTGGAGAAGATATACAAACAGCTATCCAAACAAAGTGCTTATACACTGTTGGAACACAAAGATTTCATAGTGCATATAAGGAAATAGCTGGAAAAAGCAGCATGGATTTCTCCTCTCCTGGGAAAAACCAAGCCCATTCCTAGGACTGCCTTCTGTCAGGAATCCAGGTGCACTTGGTTGAAAACACAGAAGGATGAAGGAATTCAGTGCGTACCTCAAAGAGCTCAGGAATAAAAGCACGCAGAAAGGAGAAGGAAGGGGACACACGTACATTCACAGTTGTGGTAATTGTCCTCCTGAGCAGGCCTTTTACACGCTGAGGCTCTGCTTCTCATGAAGTGGATGGACACGTACCCAGCGATGGGAAGTAGTGGATTAACTCCTCCTCTTGTTATGTTTGTATACACAGCTTTTACTTTCCCTATTAAACTGCCATTATCCCTACTCAGGAGCCTTGCTTTCCTTCTATTTTCTCCCTATTCTGCAGGAGTGGAGAACGAGCAAGTAAGTGGCTGGGTGGCTGTTGACCCACGTCAACCCACCATACCTCTATCACTTCATGCAAACTAGAAGCACAAAGACTGTAAATGGTATATGTTAAGGGCCAACAAGTTCCAACACTAAAGGTATTTTGAAAAAAAACCACTCCCATCCTGAAAAATACATCATTCTTCTTTTTTCAATCATATTAAAAAAATAATTAGGGACAACAGCAGGTATGAAACTTACTTGTGTGTGTATATATATATACATGCTCCGTATATGTGTGTGTGTGCATGCACACACATATATGTAATACAGCAAAAGCACTAACTACTTTCCTGAGCAACACCTGACAGCAAACTTGCTCTCTCAAAATCTAGAGCTGAAAAAGCCTTTTGAAATCAATGGCTCTGAACCTCCTCATATCACCCACTGGTCCTTCTGCACAGGCCCCACGGTGCTCCCAGGGTGGAGAAGATGAAGGCCTGGTGTGCTTGTGGGATGTTGGGAGGGCTGTGCATAGCCACTGGCTGGTGTGGTGCTGCTGCAGTGCCTGCCCTGACTGAGCCTCTCATCACTTCTGTCCTGCTGCTGTCTCCATGCTCAGCCCTGCTCCAGCAGATGCTGCCCCAAATCCCTATGTGTACACACCAATGTGTGTTTGCAAATCTGCAAAGCAGCAGGTAGGGGTCAGACCAGAATTCTCAGAGTCAAACATGGCTGAATTTTCAGTTTCATTGAGAACAGCTTGTATGGTTGTTTCCAAAACCAGTGATATTTACTTTCATCCATGAGGCTTGTTAGTCTTTCTATCTAAATTACAAAAACAAATATGATCTATTATGCCAAAATTCAAATCTGTTATCGGTATGGATTCATTTATTATAGAAAAATTATATAGCTGATTGAATTATAATCAGAATATGAAATTAATCTTTAAATTCTCCTTGAACATGGTTAAAGAGTAACTAGAAATTCATCACTACAGGAGGAGATACAAATAGATGAGGAATTCAGATCCATGTATTTTGTTAATCTACCATCCATCTGTTAGATGATTATAGCATTATCCAATAAAGTCTTGACCACATAGTACAAACAAACAAGACAATCACATGTCTAATAATTAACATGCAGGAGGGTTTTTTAACATAAAATAAGCCACATCACTTTATTAGCCCAGTTTCCCTAATGAAAGCAAGTTTTATCATAGACTGGATGCTGTAAAATATTTTTGGGTCAGGAAAAGAGCACATAAAGGCCTTAAAGAGAAAAATAACATTAATCAGTACCTTCATTAGTTGCATGCAGATCATAGATCTTTCTGATTCTAATTGTTAAAAAGTGGGGCATAACCAACTCAGTTGTAAATTCCCCAGTGCAGACACATAATTTTTACATTCGTTGGAGGATACAGAACTCATTAGTGGCAATGCGTCAACCACCAATTTCAAAAAACAAATTCAACAATGATCTGGGAGAAAAGCCTGCCATTTTAATGCAGTAGTTACTATCCTTATTAAACACAATTCCTTAGAAATGGAGCAACTGTGGTAACACATTAAACAATAGAATCCTGATTCTCCTCCTCTCCCTCCAATCATCAAATACTGAGGAGAAGCTTTTGCTTAAATTGCTTAGTTACTGCCAAGTTGTTTACTGACCTCTTAAATTTTACGTTACAGCATGCTGCTGTGGTAAAACTGTGAGCACAGATGAAATAGCTGCCTTAAAAAGCTTCTCCCCACCCCCACCTGCCCCTCGTTGTATAAGGAGCACAATTCACCAGAAGACTACTAAATTCCATATTTTTAGGATGAGGAACAGCTGCAGTGGGCTAGAAATGAATTATAATGAGGCACAATGCTCCACTTGCAGGGAAGTTTCCTTCAAGTACATCAACTTACCGATTACAGTTGCAGAAAACATTCAAGGCTGAGATGTGAGAGCCTAGAACAAAGAGGAAACAAGGAAACCTCACTGACCCTGTTGCCATCTCTGCAGCAGGGATAACCTGCACACTTAGAGGTAACAATACATGGGGCCAGAGTGTCAGAACAACCTGTTACTGTTTTCTTCTCTTGGACGAGGAACATGACACAATGAAGATAGGAATGTCATCTTTTATCACTGATGAAGTCTGCCTACTTCTCATATATGCTGGCAAATACTAGGAACAACCAAAATTCCCTTTGGTGGAGGGCCTCCCTGCTGCCAAACCAGATTGGTCCACAGTGCTGTATATCTCAGAGTAGAATCATCTAGCTAGAAAAACTTGAGTCACTACACTTAAAATATTTGATGTTTATGACTATTATTATGTCAAAACACTTGGTGTGATCTGTGCTTTGCATAGGAGGAAATATTTAACACACTTGGGAGTGGACTTGGGCTCAGGTTCATCAGCTTCACCTTAGTCCCTGGGAAGGTGACAGAGCAACTTGTCTTGGAAACCATTTCCAAACAGACAAAGGGCACAAAGGTAGTCAGCCTATATTTGTGCAGAGGAAATCACACTCACCACCTTCTGTGAGGTGACCAGTTTGGTGGATTTTGTTTGAGCAGTGGATGTTGTTTACCTTGGCCTTAGTAAGGCTTTTGGCACAGCCTCCTATAACATGCTTAGAGAAGCTGACAAGGTATGGGTTAGGTAAGTAGGCAGTGAGGCAGATGGGAAACTGGTGGAGCTGCCAGTCTCTGGGAGTTATGATGAGTGGCACAAAGTCCAGCAGGAGGAATGTCGCTAGTAATGTACCCCACAGGTTTACACTGGAGCCAGTACAGTCAACCTCTTCAGTAATAACCTGGATAACAAAACTGAGTGTACTCTCAGCAAGTCTGCAGCCAGGACAAAACTGGGAAGAGTGGCTGATACAGCAGATGGCATTAGTCTGTGCTATTCAGCAGGAATCTACTGTCATTCAGCAGGACCTGGACAGACAGAGAGGACTCTAATTAACCTCGACAATGCAGGGTATAAAGCCCTGCACCTGCAGAAGAATAACCCCAAGCACCAGTACATGCTGGAGATGAAGTGTCTGGAAAGCAGCTTTGCAGAGGACAGCCTTTGGGGTGTGTTGAACCACAAGCTGACCACAAGCCAGCAGCTTACCCTCATCGCAAAAAAGTCCAACAGCATCCTGCCCCGCTTAAGACTTTTGTGAGCAGGTCTGGCAACCTGCTCTAGCAGACTTTGCTTGAGCAGGGGGGTTGGACGAAAAGATCTGGAGAGGTTTCTTCCAGCCTCAACTGTTCTGTGACATTCTATGTGAGCAGCGATCTAAGTAGCATTGGCATTATTTTGCTGCATTACTGTAAACAATGTCATAAGACAGACCTAGTGGTTTTATTCCCATCCTAGGGCCAGACTGGGCAAATAAGATGACTAACACCTTATTAGCCACAGGAAATGTATCAAAGTTAGAAGCAAGTCATAGGGGTTACCTCCAGTGAATGCTACAATTCAGACCACATTGAGGCTCTTTCATCGCTCAGTTCTGGAATAAACAAGAGGGAACATTCCGTGTTTAATCAGTGGACCCACAACACCACAGGAGCAAAATGAAGATTGATATATCTCATTCCAGAAATGTTTCCAAATAATTTACTTCTAACAACAGAAAAATACTTCAGCATCAGCGCTATTTTGTTCTTTATAATCTAGTGTTGTTTTGTCTTCCATTCTGCAAGCACCCAAGCTACAATTTGTCAAGAAGTTTGTACTAATACATTGTTATACTCCCTGAAATGGTTCAAAATTACTTTTCTGGAAATTGCGATGTTGCAGTGTTAAGAAACCAATATTTTTCTCCCTATTTGAGATGGAAACAAATACTCTGTTCATCAGTGAGACTGTTGGTGTAGGCCTGTAAAACACCTGACACCACATACCAGCTAGAAGGGAGGTAAGAAGAGCAAGATAAATCGCTGTTGTGATTTATAATCTCACTGAACCCCACCCCAGGCCTTGTGCTCACAGCTGAAGGCAGATACCAGACTGTTACTCTAGGGCTGAGCCCTTCAAGAAGAATGAGGATGCAAAGTGAGTGGGTAAAAGCCAGGCTTTTCCTTACTTTTCTGTTTGTGTAAGAAGCACACTCATATTCTTTCACTGGACAGTTAAATATCAACTTTAGTGGGGAAGTAATTGACTAAAGGAGTCAAAACTGTATGCAGAAATCACAGTCTGAAATCTATTTTCCCTGCAGCTTATGTCAAACACTGTATCTTAATATTGTTGTTAAGACCACCTAATTATTTAAGAAATTATGGTATGTCCAACTGACACAGAGCAGATGGCTCAGATCTCTGCAGGGGCAGCAGTGCTGCACATATGGCTACAGCAGATACAGCTACTGCTAGGGAGAAGAAGGAAGAGTCTGTGTAATGGTAGGACTCTCTAAATTCATCCAATAAAGTAACCCAAGAATAAAATGACTTGCTTAGAGAACAACAGCATCCCACTCCACACAACATCTGACCTTAAATAATGCATAAGGAAAAGGCAAAAGGTGGTGTGGAATTATTCAATTTACTAATGGAGCACTGACTTGAGAAATTCAATTCAGGAAAATGCTTAATTTGGTTTCAGTAATACTCACATTACTCCATTACAAAATAGTAAGGGAACATGGCTTTAAAGCTTTCTGAAAAGGGGATTATTGGTAAAATAAAAATTTCCCTTGGATAAATTCAGCAAGTATCTTGTTTCTCAATTATAGAGGCAGAAGGGAACAGGAAAGCAAGAAAATCTGGGAGTTAACATTGAACACAACTGTTTAGCTTGCCCTAAGGAACTAAAGTATTGTAATAAAACATCTGTGGATCTGAAATGCAGGATGGAAAAACCCAAAGACTTAGGGACTTAAATTCAAAAAAATTAGCAGAGACTTTTACATTTGCTAGAGACATATTTTTAGTGGACCATGTTTTTTAGGAAGGTGTTTGTGTTTAAGTGAAAAAAGGATAAGCAGTGCTTGAAGATAAAGCAGGACTGAGTTCCTCATCTACATCCTCATCCTATTCCTTTGAAAAATCACATCATCTTTGTAGTAGAATTAATGGAAGGGAAAAATATCACCACTAAAAGAACCTCAAACTAGTATTAGATTGTTTCCTGTCTCCAAAATGTCGTAATCACATGCATTGCATTATGCAGAATAACATGCTAGAAATAACAAGTTCCTGCGTGCTTGTGGTAAAGATGTGCTGTGTGCAAGTGCAGAACAGATCTTACAGAGAGAATAGTCTTTAAATGGTACAATGTGGAACAAATTCTAAGCTTAAACCAAAACCAGTAACAATTTATACTACCAGGTACAAAAGATGATTGGAAACAGCACCTGTGTTCTCGATCTCATCCTAGACAAGTATCAAAATTAGTAGGGAACAGCAAAGATTATATCGAGTCCTCTGCTGAAACCATAAAAAGAAATAACTCTATCACACTCCTAATTGTGCATATATGAATCTAGAGTTACAGCTGACTGTGATGTTATTTTGTACATTGAGGCTTAACAGGGAGTACTATGGGTAAACAGAACGTGAGAACTTTTCTGTACCTTTGATAGATTTTTGTAGTTAAAACATGCTTTATTACAAGGCTGCAAATGGCCAGACAGGAACAACTATTTCCCAGTCTTAGAAGATTTAATAGCTATGTGCTAACACTTGTTACATTTATCTCAGAAGCTGCCCAGGAAATTTATTATAATAATGCCAGAAGGAAAGTGAGAAAAAGATTGCAGTTGTTTTCTTGGTACTTCAAACTGGGAACAAAAATAGAAATGTGAACACTTTATTGAGGTCCTGAGGTATACTATACAGCACCTGTTAAAAAAACAAAACCAAAAGAAACCTAAAATACCAATCCCTTTATCTCCAAAGGCAACCTGTCCACATGCTTGGTGAGAATTGCTGTCTTAACCAAGGTTGAAATGTTTCTGCTTATGTTTTCTGCTTATGTCTTCTCCTTATGTCTTCTTTCAGGGTCTTATAGGAAAAATGTATGAATTTTAACACTTTCTCTCACGTCTCAAGCTGCTCATTGAAAAGACAAAGATACGGGAGAATGGATGCAACCTACACATTAAAAAAAAAAAAAAAAAAAAAAAAAAAAACACCTTTTTTTTCCTTCTCTGCCTTTTNAAAAAGAGTCCTTCTTTGTTGAGGGCTCTCATCCCCTCAGTGGAAGGAAACTGGCAGTGACTACTTTGAGAAAGGCCCTAGACTGCCTCTTTGGTCTAAATGAGCTGGAAGCCATTGCTTTAGATCTGCTGATTGGCACTGAGCCAGTCACTCACCGTTGTGACCTAAGCAATATTGGTATCACATGTTTAGACTTCAGAATCACAAGACAAACACTTTCAATATGCCAAGCCACCAGGAATTTCCAATTTGGAAATTTCCACTTACAACCATTCTTGTTTATATACCACAGTATTTAGACACCCTAATCACAGGCCCAGACCCCACAGTATTTGATCCTGCATAAACGTGAAACAGAAGCATCCTAAGTAGCTGAAATAGATTTACCTTTCCAGTTCTTAGAGCAAAAGGTTCTACAATGAAGCAGAGGTATTGATGTCTGTCTTCCTCCTAGCAAAGCAACGTCAGCCTATTTCTGTTCAGCAGACACTGTCATTTTAGAAGCATTTCTAAAAGTAAGATTTTGAAATTGAAAACTGGTATGGGACCAGACCGTACAACATACAGGGATTTTTCATACAACAGCATTTATGAACCAAAACCCTCACAGTCGCTAGGGTCACTAAGACCTGGTATTGATAGAAAAGTCTTCTTTTAAATTAACAGTGGCATGCTGTATTTAATGTAGTGAGAGCCTGGTGCTATCTTCCCACTGCCTGGTACATAGATTCTCAAGATATCACCTTTTCTTGTGAATTAACAAAAAATTGAAAACTACAGCTCCTGCAGTGATGGTCACAGGGCTTCCAAAGGAACAGAAAAGCATTACAGCTTTTGTTTGTGCAGGTGTGGTTTTGACTGATGTAGGCAAGGACACAAGCAGGTTATGAACCTCCAGAAAACACCTTTTACCTGTACTGAAAGTGACAAATGCACATTTTTGAGGGTTTCTGTGGCTCAAAAATCCACATATATACACTGTGTTGCATTGGCTTTCAGAAGTTTGAAGTGAGTTTTATTTTGTCTCCTAAGTTGTCTCCCCCATCCCACTGGGGGCTAGTGAGTGAGCAGCTGGGTGGGGCATAGTTGACAGCTGGGATTAAATCACAACAAGATTCTGGCAAAAATCTGTTAATTTTATTCTGACAAAATCTGCATTTAACATTTTTAAACATGTGATACCTTGATTACAACAAGCAAGTATCAGATATATTTCAATGAGGAAGCACTATGCTTGTTCGGAAGTTTGCATAGGTAGGTCCCATACTCTAAGTAATCTGGAGGAGATAAAAAACCCCTCAACAATAGGAAGAAAGTGCTAAACAATAGTCATACCACAATTTAGTAAGTAGTCTCTTATGTGGGGATGCCTCAGAAACTTGAGAGTACACATGGAAGTTCCAGGCACTACAAATAACCCAGACCTTATGTTTTACTTTGATATTAAACTTTTAGAATGTATTTTTCTTATTAATACTTAATGAACCTTTTTAACAAGGCACTCATATTGTTCTCAGCTGATATACAGTTTATGAATACTAAATCCATTTAAAAATTAAATTACCTTTGATATCCAAACTAACGCTTCAAAGAATGTCTTTCATATACATATGTATTAAATAAAAATTAACACTTATTTACATTTGTAAAGCAATCAAAAAATCTGAGTAGCATGTAGTCCAATCATATAGTCTAATCAGCCTATACTGTCTGCAACAGTTATCTCATATTAGACAGTTGATATTATAACCACAAGGTTCTGGGTAGAAATTTTACAATAAACATTCTGCCAAACATACTGTTTTATAAAAGCTGGAATACCTCAGTAATGTTATAATACTTTTACCAACATCTTTTATATTTAATCAATGGGACTCAAGACAGAAAATAGCCCTTTTGACATGAACTAATTTTGTACTGTCCAAAGGTTTGTTTTCCTTTGGGCACAAAAGTACATATTTCAAGACCTCAATGGTTTCATAAAACTGAGCTAGAATCATCCACACTGCTCCTCCATAAAATATCTGGAGACCTTATTGCAAACTATTACATCTCCTTAAACTCATCACTTAGAAGCTTCAGTAGTCAAAATATTTTACACCTGAAGTAGCTATCTTAGTTCCTTATCCTCATCTCTTTCAGTAAGGAATTATTACTTGTATTTTATAAAAGAATGACTGTGTGGATTGGCTCCTTCCTCTTTCCTAGCTGCATTAGTTCTCACAATGTCCTTATTTCTATTGTCCCAAGTATTGCCTGAGGAGTATCAGCACCTTTCCAGCAATTCAAGAGGTGAGAAAATGAGTCCACAAGAGAGAAGCAGAGCACATTGTTTGTGGGAAACTGCTAGAGGACCAAAGAAAGAAGCTCACATGGTCAGACTTGGGATATCTTGAGACCTTCAAGTATCAGTTTACATATCTAGCCCATATTTTTACATATATGTATACAGCCACATGATTTCGAACTAACACATACTATAGCCTGCAGAGAATATTCTAAATTTTTTAAATCCCAAAAGTTTGAAAATAAGTGGTGCTACAGAACCTACATAAGTACACCCTGAGGTATGCATTACAGCTTTGATAGTATCTAATTCCCTTTTTCAGATATCTGCTGTGTGGAATTTTCTTCCCCTTCAGGTGATTTTACATAGATAAGTAGGATTTGCGGCAATTCCAATACAGCAAGGAGCCCAAATTGTTATACTTGTCCACGGGGTGCGGAGGAAGTCCCTTTTGTCATACGACAGTTCTACAACCATAGGAAATACAAGGATAAAGAAGTAGAGAAATTCTGCAGAGAATTTCTGAGAAAGCTCTGGCAGCTGCTTCTAAATGGGAACACAGACTCTGGATGCCATCCATCAGCTCTGACCCCTCAAAAAACACAATTGTACAGTGAAGCCCATGCATGCCAAGCCAAACAGCAGAGTGACTTGTGAGTAAGGATGACTCAATAATAAAATTTGTTTTACCCATTGTTAAGTCATCAAGATGATGCTCAGCCATCATATCAGTAGATGTAAATTAGATGAAAGTTATCATTATTTCAGAAAGTGCAACTCTGCCTCAAAAATAAGCAAATAAATATTTCAAAACCTACAAAGTGGCAAGACAAAACCTGTATGCTTCATTTTCTACCTTGGCAGACAAACCTATCAGTGGGACCTCCACTTACACAGGCTGGTGTTAGCAAAACAAAATACTTAATCCTAAGGTCTTTCAACACCCTCCATGGAATTTCATTCCCTTTGCATTTCATAGCAGTAACAGCATTTCCACGAATTTTGAATCCATGTACCACAGAATACAAGTGTCTGCCCCATCCTGGCCCATAGGCTTTGGGCTGTCTCAGCTGCATTTACTCCTCTTATCCATGTCACCTCTCTGTACCAGAGCAGCTCCGAACAGACGTTGTCTACAAATGAAGGAACATGCTTCCCCTTTCTCCAGCAAAGCGGAAAGTTGTTTCCAAGCCTGAACTGCCCTCCAGCCCTGGAGGACTAATATTTCCTGAATTAAGGACCAGTCATTCCTCTGAGTGAGGAATTACACTTTGGGCAGGGGAAGAATGGCAGGCTAGACAAATTTTAAAGTACAAGTAGGCTCATTAGCTCTTATGATCACCACTGACTACCATGACATGTGCTGGAGAAGCCACTTTTGATAGCCTTGTACTAGCTTTGAGCATGTTCCCTGGTAGAGTACTTACAAGGCTCGCAGACAGCTGTGAAGCATTTCCGAACAGGCTGTTACAAATAACTCTGAATAACTGTCGTTCAGCAAGACTTTACAGACATTGTTGCCTCCTTAGAAAAAAGATTGACAGAGAACATTAAATCGATACAAGTCTATGCTTATCCTGGGCTTCAGTGTGAGACTGAAAACTGGGCTTCAAGCATTTTGAACACCTTTGTACTTTCTTCAAGGTCTGCGTAGCACTGACCAAGCTTGAAAATTCTTGAGCTGCTCTAAGTCCTCAATAATATTACTTGAATATTATCTAGAAGATGAAATAGCAGAAAGCATTTTTCTGCTAAAATCATTAAAAAAGAAGGTTTTACACTGTTTGGGGTCCTCTGTCTGCCTCCCTATTCCTTGGCAGCAGCCAAGTCCCACTGCCCTGTCTGACATCTAACAGATGTCATTAAAAAAAAAATTGTCTGAGAGACTCCTGCTTTGCCAACATTGAACTCCTGCCTTCAAGTCTTAGAGGAAGTTCAAAATTCTTTACCTTTTGCAAGATTAAGAGCAGAATGAGCTCTCCACAAGTAGTATTTCAGAAATATAAAGAAAATAAGTCCATTTAGTACAAGCAGGTCTATAGCAGGTCTTAGCTTTTGTCTTTGTCATTTGACATCATACATTAAGAACGGAGAAATGGTAAGACTGTATTATGTGTTCCCATGCACCCATAGACATTAACAGGAATTGCCACTATAAATCAGGAGCTAATCTGCCAGTCAGAAGAACTAAGATTATCCTGATAAAATACAGAAATTCTCATCAATGCAAGACACCATAGGCTTCAGTGATTCTGAGATTTAGGGTGCAATTCCTTTTATCTGAAATCAGATGACTAAAATAGGTCAGCTTAATCTCACCCTGCTTCTCTCTAGTGATGATACAGACAGCCCAAGGTGGCCTCTTCCAACATGGACACAGAAAGAAAGATGAATCTCCCCTTACTTCAGAAGTCTACAAGCAACCAAAAAGCTCTGTCTCCATAGGAGAGCCCAAAATGGATCAATAAAAGTTTTTATATTAGGGAGCATTGATTCTGTAGAAATTGTTGGAAAAGTAATTTGAAATGCTGAGTGGTAGTAGTTTTACACATCCTAAAACAAGAACAATTTTAAAAAATGGAGAAAGTAGACAGAACACCTAATTGAAATTGCCAAACAACAAAACCCACCTCTCCACCTCACTTACCTGAAAAGACACATTTCAAAGACTTTAGTTTGTCAACTCTCACAAAAATAAAACCTGAGGAAGTTTCACATGCAACAAAAAGGCAAAACAGTTTAAGATAAAGGGCACTACTAGCAGTAAAATAAATATGAATAAACTGGCTTTGAACTTGCCTTAGTGACAAAAATTAGAAGGCTTCCAATTTTCACAGAAGCTCAACTGCGGAACAGCCGGCCTATAAAAGGGCAAAGAGCCCTACTAAATTAAAGATATACTGTAACAACCTTCTCAGAGATTTATACACTACAGCAGCTGTAATGGCAAGAGGAAAGACAGTATTACTTAGGAGGTCCCTTCCAATCCTGTGCTCCTAATTTGAGTTTCTACTAAAGAGCAGAGGTCAAGCTGATCAACCAGCAAACAGTACGTACCAGTGTTCAAGTAATTCAAGATACAATGTCAAATCTCTCCTTTCTCACCCTCATCTCAACCCCCTCTGCCTTCACCTTGCCCTAAGACACTAGTTCCAGGGAGACTAAGCAGGCCTGTTGTTTTCTGTAATTAAATCATCTCTGTCCTGATAGCAAAAAATGAAAAAGACATCTTCCAATCCCTCTTCCTTCATTTACCACAGAAAGAATGCTATACAGCTACACAACAGAAAATAAATTTAATACACTCCAGGACTACCCTTACTGATGCACTATATGTTACCTCATTTCAAAGCTCGAGGGCAACACACATAAAAAAATCTGGTAACACACTTCCTTTAGGAAACTATACATTATTATATATACTTATGGTAGCTAACAATCAGCGATAATCTCGGAAACACACACTACTTTCATTTGTAATGGTTTACCTCACCAGAAAAGTTTGCTTGTCTCACTTACACAGAACTCCACAGCATAAATAAACCCTAGAGCTCCCTGGTAGGCACCAGCTAAGAACTGACTGTAATGAGAAGAGACATTTCACCTGGGCCATACAGGAAGGTTCTTCTCCTCTTTGGGAGGATAATCAAATATCAGAATTAATGAAAGCAAAGCAGCAGCACCTGTGAAGGTGGCACTGACATTCAGAAAAATGGATCCCTAAGGAAATTTTCCAGGCAAGCCTGTATAGTATGTAAGAGTATATGCTACCTAAGTAAAATAAAAACATAAAGCAGCTGCAATCTCTGCACTGAGGCATGGACTACTATAAGAATAGCAATACTTACAAAAATGTTTTAGAAAGAAAAAAAAGGATGAACATTCATATAGCAGCACTTTTTTTTAAAACCTCACAAACCTCAAACCTACTCCCATATCTGAAGAGCAGACAGCACCCAGAAGCATGCCTAATCCTCAGATCCAATGTGGTTAACTCGGGAGAGGGCTGCCACGCCACTGCCACTCCTCTTGGTACTCCCTGCACTGCTTTACACTGTGTTCAGGAGGGAAGAGGCAGGGACTTGAGGTGCCTGTGGCTGCATGAAACTTGCACAGGGAGATGCATGTGCAAGGGTTGCTTGTAACAGGGGTAGAAGATGTTCTTCTGTACGGCAAAGTGCAGTAAGTACCTCACTATGGTCTGGCAGGGAAGACAGGAGTGTGATGGGACCAGGAAATTGTGGGTGGCTGCTGGTGAGAATAGGGGAACTTCTTTTAAGGTGGTGGATACTCTAAGGGGATGTGTCTGTGCAATGCAGCTAAAGACGTTTAGAACTCCCATTTAAATTTGATTAAAGATGAGTTTCTTCAGGAAAATACTGATGGAAAAAGTCATTATTCAATGGAGTAGGAGGTGACTCAGGACAGCAGTCATATCCTTTAACTATTTTTGGTGAACCCAGATTGATTTCACTGACCAAAGTCACATTATTTTTAGTTAAACTCTCTGATGGAAAGCAACAATGATTCAATCCATGTTGTGGCTGAAGCCTTGAGTTCGTAGTCCTGTGAGAAGATGGTGGTGGACAGTTTGAGTGAGTTGTACTTGCAGGGAGAGAGCATTTGGATAACTAACCTTTCACCTGAGTAAGCACTAAGAGGCTCACAGGGGCAAATCACTGAACCTAAGCAACTTAGTGAAATAGAAAAGATAAATAAGAGTGACTTTATATGATCCACTCACAGCTTGAAACTAGTCCAGAACTCAAAGAAGACTGTACTGACATCAAATGAACCTCATTATGAAGAAAGAACATGGTGTTATAAATAGGAAAGGATATGTAAAGTATCCCCTCCAAAATGCTGCTGAGCCTGGTGAGTAGGTATATAGTGAATATATAGGTTATTTCTGAACAAATGATTTTTCAAAAATTACACATTTAATTTTTCTGAGATGCTAAAAAGAATCATTGCTGCTCTTAGCCAAGTTTTTCCCCCTAATTGCAATAGAGCTGCTATTAGCCAATTCCCCTGGCCTCTCCAGCTCTCACAGTAATCTGAACCCAGGATAATGTTTTTCATTTCGGTTTTTTCTGTAGACAAAATCAGGAGCATTTCCTTTCTGACAGCATGACACAGGCTGCAGACAGCCTGGCGCCACAGCTTTCTGCAGATCAATATATTTAATGCATTTAAATGCAGTAAAATCTCCCAGGTTAGTCCCGGATTGCTTGAGGAAAAAGAAAGCCAAAAGGCTAGGGAACAGTAAAGATATGGATTTAATATTTCATTTGCTTACTTAAGGATCTCTCCATTTTAACAAAAAGTATTTAAGTTACTTTGGGTTTCAATTTAGAGTATATTTCTCAAAAAGTTTTGGTAAGCATGGAGAAAAATTTAATGTATTAATTGGAGTCAGATACAATGACAGGCTGGTGGGAGGCTTGTTTATATGCATAAAGACAAAACAGTGAATAAATGCCAAAGATTATGGGAACAAAAATATTATCAGTCCGATCATACCAATTTTCTTTCTTCCTGTCTCCCATATTTATTTTTTTCACTGGAATATTGCTTCAGTCACTCTGGCCTTTCCCACTGGCTTTCCTCATTTACTTAAGTTGCTTCTCATTTGCATTAACCTCCAATCTTTATTGCCCCAAATGATTATTTTTGCTCGTCGATGAAGTTTTACTGCCTCTTAAATACAAAAGCCAGAGCCAATCACACAAGTGAGGAAATCAGTCATTCTCCTATGAAGTTCACCAGAATTGTTTTTCTTTCATTCAGCCTCAAAAATTCCACAGGGATTTCCATTTACCCTACCTACTTCCCACCTTCCACTTCACAGAAGGGTATAATAAGAAAAAAGGAATAAGCCTCACTAAAAAAGCTGCAATATATTTAGTCTTAGTTCACACCCACCAAAAAACATTAGATATGTAAAACTTGAAAATACCATAGAGGATTTGCTATCTTGCTGTCACTCTTTAAAAGGTACTAAATAATCATACCCCAAGTTCACTATATGTATTGCAAAGCAGAAGCATTTTTGTTGCTCACAATTGGAAGAGCAGCTTAATAAACTTCAGTTCTATGCACAACATTGGGCTGCCAAAAAGAGTGAATGAAATAACATATTCCATTTTAACACAGTATTAACTACAAAGCTCAAGTATACACTGCTTTAAATGCAAATATTAATGGTTTCATGCTAATATTTTAGCAAGAGTGAATGCAATTATTTCATCAAAGTAGATGCAGTGGGAGGTAAGCAAGAAGAAGTAGCTGTTACTGGTTTGTGGGAAATAAATTTAGTCTTCTCTTGTCTGGATTAGGTGGTTAGAAAGAGAAATATTGCCTTTCTGTTGCGTCAAATGGATGAAGTTCCAGAACAATTGTGCTTCCTCCCTAAGTCCAGATTAACCCCATACTTGTGAAGTGTTTACAATACTTTTTATAGGGTTTTTATTGAAAATCTGGAAGTGAGATTCAAGGTACTTCACACAATCGTTAACATCACTTATTTTGCTCTCTGAGTACATCCCATTCTGCTAAAAGTCCTCAACCTTGGTGTATTATACTCCTACAAAAAAGTTGATCCTTGTTATGCATTCCAGGACAGTCTGACTACAGCAGCTCTTGGGAATGGCATTTTATTCCTTTGTAGCAAGTATATGCTATTTATTTATTATATATGTATAAGCATATAAATGTTATCATCTGGGTACAGAACAGTACAACAGGAGAGAACTGGAGGAACAGTTTCAGGTTTTATGCATTGTTGTCTTGTGCTTGAAACGGCAGAAACCAGCTGCAAATATTTCACCCTGGGACCAGGTCTGCCTGATGCCATGTCAGAGGTGTAGGGCAGCAGCCCAGCTCCCTGCATGTCTCTGCCTATCAAGTCAAATTGCACATGCTCTGCTTCATCCAGAAGCTTTATGTGATACTGATCAAAGTTGCTAAAGAACTCAGTGATCAAAAAACTGATGATCCCCTCTCAGAAAAATTGCCTGCTTTGGGCCCTGAGGCTTTTGTGCCTTGAGGTTCTTGTGATGGAAAAATCCAGCCTGGAAACAAGTAAGCAATAAAAATTTTCACATTAATTCACTTCACAGAGCTAACTCTCCTCTACACACACATCTCATTGAATCAGCTCTTCCTAACTGCTTTCCCCCCTGTTACTCAGCAATGCACAACAGGATATACGCATTTTAAAAAAACAAGCACCATTTCCCTTGTTCTATTCTTCCTTGTGACCTAAAGAAAGCAGTTTTTGCCCAAGTTTTCTGAAGGAACAGCTGTAATATCACATAACACCTCTGTGTTAAAAAGGCAAAAATATGTACAATGAGAATTAAAAAGGACCATTTCACCTAAACAGGACTTCAATCTGAGCTGCAAAGTTTGTTTTGAACTTGCGTTCTCAGGGATCTCAGCTGTAATTTTTGCATCTACATTACAGATCTCTAACTTTGCATGTTTCCTAGTCGATGAAAATATCTGTTCTATCTCTTAAATTTAAATACGGCATATGTAACACTGTAGCATCTAGGGAGTCCAAACAATATGACTATAAGCTCTTAAGAAGGGACAGACAAGGAAAGAGAGGTAGTTGGGGTAACCCTGTATGATACGGAGTGTTTCGACTGTCTAGAGCTTAATGATGGGTTGAATGTTTACTAATGTCTAGAGGGAAGGCCAACAGGGCAGATATCCTAGTGAGATTTTGTTATAAACCACCCAAACCCTTATAGATTATAGCAGGGGAGGTTTACATTGGGTATTGGGAAAGAGTTTTACACTGAAAACATTGGCATAAGTTCCCAGGGAAGTTTTTGAGTCACCATCCCTGGAGGGATTTAAAAGACATGTAGATGTGGCACTGAGGGACGTGGTTTAGTGGTGGACTTGGCAGTGCTGGGTTAATGGTTGGGCTTAATGACCTCAGAGGTCTTTTCCAACCTTAATGATTTTGTGATTCTAATACTGAGTCAGGCAGACAGCAGAAAATATACTCTGCCTCCAAATTTTGTGCTCTTTTATATGCTAGTACTGTATGTAAAAACTCCAATACATTCCACTGGCATAAGGACCAGAGGCCAATTTCCTTTCTGCTATATATTGAAATGGCTCAACCAGTTGACTTCAAATAACTCATGCTATTTCATTCCAGTAAGGACTTTGCCCCAAGGGTCTTGCTAACACTTTTGATCATAAACACTAAAAGGGTAGTAATGCTCAAGCTCAAATGAATTTACACACTAGATTTCTGTGGCTTAGAGAAAGCAAAAGCTCTTCAATCTACTGTGAAAAGCAGGAATTTGTCTAAAAAATGAAAAAAACAACCAAACAGTGTTGTCAAAATATACTTGTATATGAAGTTTCCAAAATACAAATTATTCTCTCCTAAGCACAAACAGGGCTAAATATTATGGATGGCAGCCCACAGCAGTGCTCTTCTGGAAGCTTCTCATGAGGAAGGCAAGTGCTGCCATCTTTAAACTGTGACTCATGCAAAGCTGAAAAACTACTGAAGCCACCAGGACCATTCACCTTGCTGTGGGGTGATATATGCCTGTGCTTCACAGTGCAAGACTAGAAATCTCAGGCATCAGAAGGGGTAGCTGATACCACACTTATTTTTTTGTACCCATATGTCCTGGGGTGAGTGTATGATACTGTATTCCCTGTCGTCTGCTCTATGCCCAGACTTGAATCCTGTGCCTTTCTGTGTCTTTAAGCTGGGTCTGAGAGAAAGTGAGAATAAAAACCCAGTGGTTTTGTGTTCAAGGACACACACACTCCCCTGTGTTCCTGCTGCTAGGGAGCAGAGGAAAGCAGCTTCCTGCTTTTCCCAGCTCTTGGCTCCTTTTCTTGGAAGAGAGAGATGGAGAGTTAAACTCCTTTGCTTCCCTGGTGTGGGAGTCCAGAGTGCAGGGAATGTTTCCCTGCCTGTTTTAAGGAGTTTTACCCCCCTGGAACACACTGGTTTTGACCTTCGTCCATGGAGAAAGCTGCCAACTCTCTGGGAAGAATTTGAACGCACAGCGGTGTGAACCAGATGATAGAATATTATGTAAAGTTATCACAGGGTGAAAACCTAAAGGTTTTGGGTTTATTAATGTAGCAAATAGATAAAGAGCAAAAAACTCCAAAATGGAGGATTGCTGTAGTTTCTAAGTTTCTTATTCTATCCCTCCATGTTCTGCAGTAAAAGCAGTTTCAAAGGATTGGATGAAAAATTCCGCAGTTCCGGTGGGCATTTGTTAAGTATTGGTAGATAAATGAAAATATCTTTCATTTTAAGTCCTTATTGAGTAATTTACCTTTAAAAAGGCCGTGTTATCTTGATTCTGCGGACATTCAGCGGACATTTTAAGAACATTCAGAACTCTCCGGACTCTCTGCTATACTCCTTGCTCTATTCTTAACTTCTCTGATAGGACTTAATAAACTATCTGAAAGCAGAGAGCGATGGATGTTTCATTAGCACTTGGGATTCCTGGCAAGGATCTCAAATCCCCCCTCATCAGGGGAGGTCTGGTTTAAGGCACAGCAAACCAACAGGTGGACTTCAAAACAGAATCCCACACCTGGGACTTTGGTTTCTTCTTCTTCTCTTCTGGACTGTTCAGCAACACCAGAACATCATAAGGAGACCCTACACCAGCCCAGAGGGGCCCACGCCAAACCCCAGCTCCAGAGAGGAGAGAGCCACACCCACAGAAAGGACTCTGAAATCTACCCAGGTTCTCTCTCCAGGTTCCTCAGTGAGAGGTTTTGTTATTTAGCTTTTTTTTTCCATGCCTGTGTGCACTTTACTTGTTAAATAAATAGTTTTTTTCACTTTTCCTCTGAGGAAAATTCTTTCCAAACCTGGTGGGGGAGGGGTGGCTGTAACCTGCCTTCTATCAGAGGACATTCATTTCAGACTTTCCTCCCAATTTGTCTCAAACCGGGACACCATAAAATGAGTTACAAGAGACTTTAAATAACAGCAAGGTGTGAATCACAGAATTGTTAAGGTTGGAAGGGACCTTTGGAGATCATCCAGTCCAACCCCCCTGCCAAGGCAGGGTCACCTAGAGCAAGTTACACATAAGTGCATTCAGGTGGGTTTGGAATGTCTCCAGAGAGGGAGACTTCACAACCTCCATGGGCAGTCTGTTCCCTGGGCAGAGGGTGCTCTGACATCCTCAGTGTAAATAAGTTCTTCCTCAAGTTGTGGTGGATCTTGTGTTTTAATTTACAGCCACTGCTCCTCATCCCATCACTGGGAAACACTGAAAAGAGTCTGGAATCATCCTCTAGACACCCACCTTTGGGATATGTATGTGCACTGATGAGATCCTTTCTCAGTCTTCTCTTGTCCAGACTAAACATCCCCAGCTCCCTCAGTCTCTCCTCATTAGAGAGATGCTCCAGGCCCCTCATCACCTTTGTGGCCTCCACTGGACCATCTCCAGTAGCTCCTTGTCTTCCTTGTGCTGAGGAGCCCAGAACTGGACACAGCGCTCCAGATGTGGCCTCGCTAGGGCCGAGTAGAGGGGCAGGATCACCTCCCTCCACCTGCTGGCCACACTCTTCCCAATGCACCCCAGGATCCCACTGGCCCTCCTGGCCACTGCTGGCTCATGATCAGCTTGTCGTCCACCAAGACTCCCAGGTCCTTCCCAGCAGAGCTGCTCTCTAGGTGGTCAGACCCCAGCCTGGCTGGGACTTGGGGTTATTCCTCCCCAAGTGCAGGACCCTACACTGGCCCTTGTTGAACCTCATTGTGTTTCTCTCTGCCCAGCTCTCCAGCCTCTCAAGGTCCTGCTGAATGGCAGCACAGCCTTCAAGTGTATCAGCCGCTCTCCCCAGTTTCATATCATTAGCATAAGATGGTACAACACAGTGCTTCTGTAGGCCTAGATTTATTGCATATATTTAATTATTATTCTGAAGATGAGATAATAACCAATCACTAATTAAGTTAGTCAGATATGAAGAAAGCTGTTATGAAACTTTGAGAGACCTCTGATTCAAATGGGAACTGCAATGGCAGGAAAAAATGCCAGACAGCTGATTAAAGGTCTGGTGACTGAGTCAAGTAACAGGAACTTCTCCTGTGGATTGCCAAACTCAATGAAAAATCACAAGTCTAATGTGAACAAGTCCTTGCCTAAAACAAACACACATCTGCTCAAAAGACATCAATATCAGCCTTAAAAAATATTAAGAAAGGTAGTATTGGAGTTATGACCTCTTATAACTCCCTGGAACAGCATTTTCTTGCTGGTTACATACTTTAAAAACAAAAAAACCCAAAACCAAACCAAACAAATAAATAAAAAACCCAAACAAACCAACAAAAAACCCCCCCAAACTAAAACCAAAACCAAAACCAAAACCAAAGAAACCCAAATGAACAAACAGCAATAAAAAAGAAGGAACAATAGCTGAAAAATATTATGACAATGAAAAACTTGCTCAAAAGACAACTAAAGACTAAAAAAGAAGGAACAATAGCTGAAAAATATTATGACAATGAAAAACTTGCTCAAAAGACAACTAAAGACATACTAAAGACAAAAGACCAAAGACAAAACAGAAGTCCTTTTCTACATAACCATTTCTCAAGAAAACTCATTTTTACTCTTTCCATTTGGCTACAATTCTGTAAACATCTCTTGGAAGTTTCTACTGTAATTGTTGCAGAGGATTAAAAGAAATGGCCCCGGAGTTTTCAATGAGACAAAGCATATGAAGAAACACAATAATATTATACAATAGTAAGGAGAATGTAAAATACAATATCTTCAACAGAGCATAATTAAACCATGTTAAACATTGTTGTGAAGTGCATCTATAAGTCATAGTTAGGTTAAAACAGAGAAGATGACAACATATTTTTTCTGCTCAGCTTAACAGTACTAGGTGAAGTTAACATGAATGTGAATCCAAACTCCCAACCAGAAATAAAATCTAACCCATTTCATCCTGCAATAGTCTGGAAAAAACCACACTTGTGTGAAATTACTCTTAAGACGAGACTCTTAGTACCATATGTTGGTAAGAGAATAAATGTTATTTCTTTAAGTGGGTTCTTGATCAAGAGGAAGTTAGGAGCACATAAAAATTTACATATCTAAATATGAAAACTGTCACCACAAAATTCAGTTCTCACTCCATTTTGAAGTCCCACAAACAACTCCATCTCAGCAACAAGATGCTCATCTCAAGTTCAAGAGCCTTTATGAGCCTGAAACAACACCTAACTCCCAAAATCTCAGATCTGCTCTGGCTAGTTTTCTGTGGTGCAGCTGGAAGAAGTAGTATTCTGTACTACACAAGCATAGCTTGGAACACTCTTGAGTGTGAGGGTACCCATTTCCAGGCTCTCCCCACCTGGAGGCAGTGTGGACACCGCCTTTCCAGCAGAACTACAAGCTGGCTTGGAAAACAGGATTTGGGACAGTTTCACTAGATGTACTACAGCCCTGCCAGAGTGAAGTTGCAAATTTCATTCAGCTGGAAGAAAGGAGAGAGAGGATAGCACAGCCCAGCGGCTGGGCACCTTTGAAAGGGAGGGAAGAGCCACTGGTTTCACACAAGAGACAAGGTCCCACATATCTATTGGGCAGCTGTGGTGACCATGAATCCTGATGAGTCCTTTTAAAAAATCCCGCTATGGGGACCTACCTCTGGAGACGGGCCCGGACTCCACAGCCTGTAGGCACTGGACTCTGGTCAGCCTTTGCTATGGGCTATTTCAAGGCTGTTTCTGCTGCGTTTGCAGGTTTCCACCCAATTCTGGCATGCACTACAGGGAGATTGTGTGTCCCAGCTCCATGTCTTTATCGAGCCTTCCTGGGACTGGCTACTGAAGACACCTGTTTCAGCCTTAAATATGACAGCAGAGAAGCATAGAGGCTACATCCTGCCCTTTGTTCTTTCAACAAAAGCACTGCTGGCCCAACAATGTAAACATGTCACAATTCTCCCACCAACTGCAGTGGGAAGTGTATTGCATCTCTATGCTTTGATTTAACTCTTCTCTCTATCTTGCAGCTGAGAACAAAAGTGTTGTTGTCCTTGTGAAAAATTTCCTTACTGTAATAATACAGATGCTAACAACAATGAAGGAAAGAAAAAACACTAGAGAAGAAGTGCATTACTTAGGCAAAATAATAAACCATAAATCACTACAGTGACAGGATTAACTGTGAAACCTTTAATTATACATTTAATCATTTGCCAACATCTTATTTTCCTTGTGGCAATGCTCATGAAGCTTCAACAAGATTTGAATTTGAGGTTGATTTTATTTTATGTGTGAATTGCCAAAGCAATACTTATAGAAATGGTTTTAAGAATGAAAAAAATATATTCACTTTAATCTTCAACTCTGTTAACATCTTACTGAACACCTTTATTGCTCTCACACTGGCCTTCATTTTGGTGATGTCACTGTGTCAAAACACATCAAGTCCATCTCCATTGCACAGATACTATATAAAATAAAGTTGAAAACTAAGGGGTGGCTTAGAAAGTGCAATAATGTATTTTAAAAAGAGAGTGTAGTAACACTGTTGAAGAAGACACTGTTATTTGAGAAGTATGGACAAACCTGTGCCCCCAGGCTGTATCTGCTCCACTGCCTTTTCCACAAGGAGGCAAGAAGCAGCTGCTAGAGCAGAAAAGTGACTCATCAGCATCTGAACGCCTTTTCCTATGGATTTCAGAGTCCAGAAAGAGAGAGCAGGGCTGGTTGTTGCTGCTGGGTTCAGAGTGGACAAGGGAATTATCTGATTTCTATAAAAATTCTGTGCACCAAAGTCATCTTCCAGCATACTCAGAGGAATACTTACTGAAAACAAAGTAACCCAAAGCACAACAAAAAGCAAAACCAGCAAAATTTTCCTTTTTCTAACTGGAGCATAAGGCAAAGTGCACTTTGCACTTAGACAGATGCCCTCAAAGAATGTGGAGTAGGAAAGTGCAGACTTTCGCCGAAGTCAAAATATTGCTTATATGCTAAGAAAAAGAGCCTAATATACTAAACACATCATCTAATATGAATTGTAAAGGCACTACTGTACTGCTAGGTTTTGCTTCCCCTATCAGAGAGCAGTTGAAGTTGGAGTTGAAGGAAAGGGCTTGTCTTCTGGAGTGCCTTTTATTTTTGTTTTATCATGTTGTAGGCTTTAGTAAGTTGTCATATGGTTCCTAGCCAGGGTGGATCTTCACACAGCCAAAACTGCAATTCAGCTTTTTTCCTTTCTAAAAACAAGTTTACGCTGGGCCTGGTTCGCAGGGAAGATGGGTTTGCTGTACTCATGCTTTTTGCCCCAGCACAGAGGACAGAAGCACATAGGGCCTGGCCAGTGTTTAGGGTGCAGAAATGGGCAAGACCAAATACAGTGGGGAAGCATCTGCCATCCCAGTGGAGGAGGGCGACATTTTTATGTCTTTTGTAGAGACACAAACCAGCCTACACAGGACTCTGAGGTAATCTTCAGGTCATATTTTCTGACCTGTTTCACCTCGCATCACCTTTTTGAAAAACAGGTCATTCTCTGTACATGTGACTCTTGATTCCCTTGAGTTGGCTTGCTGGTACTTGACAGACCTCCTGGCTCACTGCTGTGACCTGGAGGAAATGCTCCAGAACCTGCTACAGTCTCTGCTTCTACCATCTTTTGGAACGGGCAAAGCCAGAAAGAAAAGGGGACCATTTAATTACTATCTGACTTATATGATAATTACTATCATATAAGGCTTCTGCATGTTTGCTTCTCAGCTAGGTAAATTTTTTTTATTGTATTTTGTAAACAAGAAAAAGTTGCTTAGGAAAAGCAGGGAACACAGGCCCACATCCATAGGAATCAAAGTACAGTCAGCACTGGGAAAATGAGTTTTCCTCCGTTCTTTCCTCTTTTGGATCTCTTTTGATTCATGAGGAGTTTGGACTGATTCAGTAATAGATATTTCTGTTTCACCTACCCCATTTGAAAACAGCCTTAACAGAACAGCATGCACTAACCCCCCCTCCCTTCACAGAACTGCTTGTCTATTAAATGCATGTTCAAGGCTCAAACTGAAAATATAGGAGGTGTTTGCCTTGGTACTTCTGCATGCATGGGAGGCACCAGTGTCAGAGTGCTGGAAACATGACACATTTTGAAGTTCTTTTTCTCAACAATTACTGGATAAGTAATTCCTGAGGCAATGCTTAAAGCAGGCTCACTCATCGTGTACCTGACAACACATGACTGAGATGACAGGACATTTACTCACCCTGCCAGCCAGATGATCTGTAGGTCTTTGGAGTTTTTCTCTCTTTCTCTTCTCTAGTCCACTCATGCATCAGGTTCCTTAGAGATAATGCGACAGCCAAGCGAATTTACTTTTCTTGCTCTGGGTGTAAGATGGTTACCTGTGACAGAAAGGATAAAGAGACCAAATGTGGCATATGAAGGCACTGGAACAATAATTTCCAATCATATCGTAATCCGGGTAGTTCCTACCTCCTGCCTTCAACAGCAGCCATTATTGACAAATAAAAACCCCAAGAGCTGCTTTCAAAATAAGCAGCCTGGGGGAACTACTGTTTAGTAAGGGCCAAAACCTTTTACACTGCCCTATTTAGTTATAGAGAAATAATGTGTGTGAGGAGAGTTTTCAGTGGTTTAATTAATTCTACTAGTTAACAGATCACATTTCAAAAAAGTTTTTTTTGTCAGTGTTAGATGCATTTACTTTTAGTTTCTATCCCAATGATCTGTTCTGATATATTAATTCAGTCTCACATTCTACACATACTCTCTTCCCTGTACCCTCTCTAAGCTAACTTTTATACTGCTTTTCACTCCAGAATATCCACAATGAAGATTATTCACTAGTTTTATGGCTTTTTTTGGAATACCTAAATACTTTTCCTCTTTAAGGATGAACTGCTCAGACCTAAATATATTTCAAAATTGTGACCAAACATTTCTGTTTCCCTCTTTTCCTCCCTGTACCACCAAGTGAGCTGAAGGAGACCAGTTCATAGGGAAGCATGATAATCATCTATGGCACTTTTCTGCTCCATTTCCTTAAAAAATACTGTGCATCTGGTAAAGAGGTGGAAGAGGACAATTTGATACACACACTCAGATCATATCCTCTACAACCACTGGACTGCAATAGGTCAAGGAGAGAAAAGCAAACATGCAAACCCCAAACATGCTGCACTTACGAACATTATAAAAAGCAGAAATGGGAAAATGTCTAGCTTTGTAGAGCTGACATATTCCCCTGAATAATTTTTCTGTTTTTTCAACTGAATAGCCAAGATACAGAAGTAACTGAAGAAGAAAGAAACCAAGAACAGGTCATTATTTTAATTGCCTCACCAAGTCTAAAATACAAAGGACTTTCACCAGGGGTTACTTTGGAGGTAAAATTGGAAACTTCTCTTCAGAGAGTTTTCTATTAAAGGTCATGGGTATCAAAATCTATCGTCTCACTTTAGATCAGTTATAAAGCTACTATAAATAAAGTCTCCTATATGGCACATTGTCATTGATTCCCACTTCAGTGTAATCAGCACTGCAGACACAGGAAATTCCTAAAATAAACAACAGTATTCTCTACTTACTGCACATAGAAAGGAGTCAACAGTTCTGTATTTATATTTTAAGCTATTCATTGCAATAAGTATTTCATTGCAATTTAAGATATGCATCATACTTGCTGTTGAGCAAATTCGTTTATTATGGTTTCAATGAACAAATCTACTGTATCAAAATACAGTGTAGCTATGACAAAAATAATTCATAGTTTACCACTGTCTTTACTATTAAGCAAATTAATGAATTATTTCTTGATAACAAAAATGTGATCATTTGCAAGCAGTAGTGTTAGAATTTACTGTTCTTGGAACTAGGCCAATGTCTTCTATGACAATTGTAAATACATCAAAATATCTTTCTTGGATAAAAACAGACTATACAGCTGGAAAATATAGTGTCTATTCTACTGAGGCTACTAAAGAACTGATATGGTGACTGCTCCAAAATTCAGGGTAAAAAAACCCAACAAAAGCAATGAGATTAAAAAAAAAATCAAAATACCATAGTAATTTACTCACATGCAAAGGAAAAATCATGCTAAAAAAAACAACCTTGTGGAAATAGATTGTTTTGATATCTTTCATCTTACCCTGATATATCTTGCTGAAAAAGATTTTGGGGTGTGAAGATGGAAGTAAGAAGAATGACACGAATAATATAAACCAAATATTTACATCCACTTTTTTGACAGCTCCAACTGAAATGTATCTCCTGAAAGCCGAGACAGCAAAAAGGGCCCAGAAGAGGAAGCTGATTGCTGAAAACAGCTCCCCCAGTGCACTGGGACTTCCCAGGCTGCCATGTGGAAAGTCACGCAGGCACAGAAGATTACAGAATGACAGAATAACAGAATCACCAGGTTGGAAGAGACTTTCAAGATCACTGAGTCCAACCCATGCCCTAACACCACCTCAACTAATCCATGGCACTGAGTGCCACATCCAATCTTTTTTTAAATACATCCAGGCATGGTCACTCCACCACCTCCCCCGGCAGATGATTCCAGAAGTTTATAACTCTTTCAGTAAAAAACTTTTTCCTAAAAGACAGTCAAGGATGAAGAGGTTGAGAGGACTACTTGGGAGCAATGCAGAACTTCCTTGTTCTGGACTACTTGGATGAAACTAGGGAAGCCAGACCTCAGCTGGATTTGAAACTGGTGAGGAACAGGAGAAACAACCAAATGAGTTTCCAGGGAAACAAAAGGAAGTCTGAGGAATTGGTTGTTGGGAGAGGCTGGCAAATTCCATCCTTGTAGACACTCTAAATTCAGCAGAACAAGGCTGTGAGTGATGTTATCTAATTTTTTCTTGCTTGGACTAGGACACTGTTGATACTCTCCAGAGCCCTCCAGAAGTCCTTTCTAACAAACAAATCGCTGTGATTCTATGACATACTTAATTTGCCTGTAGTTTTCTTCCCTCTAAATAAAAAAAGGATGAACATAAGAAAAAAAACCAGAGGGAATAAAACGTAAAAATTTATCTTATCTTTAATAATTTTCTCAATGAAAGAATACTGAATTTGAACAACAACAATAACAAAAAATGCAAACAGGTAAAACTATTAGACCACTACTAATTACAGTTTATTTTATCTGTCACTCTCTATCACCTGTATGATTTTATAAGCCATTCACTTTGTTCTGCTTTTTTCCTTTTACTGAATTAGTGCAAACTGATAAAAGAAAATCACTGATGCCCTAGTTCTCATCTGATTCTTCACTGATCAGGTTTAGCTAGGTGTTAGGATTGATTAGCAGAGTTTGGAAGGCAGCTTTCCCTGTGTCACATAGTGTCAGTTCACAAGTGACGTTATCGTAAGTGGCAGTACAGAGGACATGGAGATTTTGAGTCCAGCTTTCACAAGAGGACTTACAGGGACCCTTCATTTCACCTGATGTTTCCTGAGCAGAAAACTTCCACTGTACCATAGGATGGCACCAGACTGTAGGCACTGTAATTTTTCCAGGTGCATGGTCCATCTGTTTCTCCCTCTTTGCCTCTTTATGTTTACCCAAAAAAGCGCAAGAATTTAGCACCATACACTTTTCAAGCCTCAGTAAGCAGCTTAATTATTCAGACAAAATAGCATTGATTTGAAAGTGTCTGAACAAATGAAATTCAGGCTTGCCAACCTCATTGAGAAGGACAGCCAACCTGCTCAGGGAATTTTCAATTGTGTTACTTACAGTTCTTGTTTCTTTCTTTTATTTCAGGGTCATTTGATGCAACACAGAGCAAATTCTGGCATTGCAATCACACAGCTGCTTTTGAAATCAGAGACTTTGCTAAAGATGCAGACCTTCAGCTTCCTCTGAATTCAAGAGCAATCTCTGTGCACCCAAAGACAATAGATGAATCAGGGAAGTTGACAGCTGGCAGCGATAAAAAAATAAAATAGTAGGCTCGGTTCAGCACCCACTAAAATGAATGGGACCATTACATCTGTGAATGAGCTACCCTTAAACATGAAGTAAATATCACACTCTATCACTGTCTCCTTCTTGGACCATAAGTTCAAGTTTCCTTAATGTCATTATGTCATTCCACAGGCTCATTTTTTAATTAGCCATGCCTTGTTTTCGTCAGTATTTCCAAGTATAAGAATTTAGACAATGGACAATCATCTTCCACAGTAATCACTTTTATCACAGCACTCATGTTACAAAATAGAGACTCTATTATGCTCCATTTACTAAATGTAGATAGGAATCAGCTTCTTGGACTATAAATGAACAGTATTACTCATTATGTTTTTTGCTATAGTAGTTCAACACCAGTGAGTTGCAGATCCAACAAATATCCAAAAATGGTTATGCAAAAAGCCCTAAAATTAAGTTCTTGACAGAAAATAACTAATGCTGTACACCCCTACTCTTTATGTTATGAACAATATGTACACTATATTTATGCAGGAGAAACCAGTATTTAAAACTCTTACATTTATCATAAAAATAGATTTTATTACAGAAAACAGTGCCTTGCCATAAGAGATTTACAATTGATTAAAAAGGATGGCTTGTCCTAAAACACTTACATGATTGCATGCAAAGAAAACAGATGGTCTGTGTAACAGTAATTTGATTTCTTCCAGTAAACATTACTCATGATATAGAAAATGCTTATGCTGATCTACTCCAGAATGATGTGTGCGTTTTGCCTCTCTCTTTAAATGAAGCCTGTAATTCTGTTCAAGAAACAGCATTGCAGCTCTGGTTTCCCAACAAATCAAATAAAATCAGGTAGTCTAATGCATCATTCCTCACTTAAGAGTCTGACAACACAAAGATTAATTTTAACTTTTCACTCTCCCAAAAGTGCTTAACATAATGCCAGGCTCCTTACTCATTTACTCCTTTTTGTAATGCTTCTTCAGGGCAAAAAAATACTATTTCTACCTTCATCTCTGAGAAAAGCATCATAAGCCAAAATCTAATGATTATCCTCTGCTGGCTGCATCTAACATGCTTCTCCTTTATCTAACTGCAGGTATATAAGAAGGAGGGAAAAGTCTTACTAGTAAGTCTTCATCTGTCCACCTCAAATTTTGTTCTGCTTCTTGGGTCACACCAAGAATGCTGCTCAGGGAAATTCAGCACCCACATTTCCCTGCTCTACTCAAGCTTTCTGCTTTCCAAACACCAGATGAGAAGCTACCTGCCTTTTTAAGGCAGACAACACTCATGGGGTTGTTTAAATCACTAAAGTTCTTGGAAACCAAACCATGGATGGACACTCTGTCACTTGTTCACACAGAATAATGGTCTGAGGTGATAAAGGGTTAGTTTTGCATTTACAGCTCTGTTTGCATGGGATGAATATAGACAGATCTTTCTCATAGGCACGAATTTAACCCCTAAGAATGCAACCTTAAATCTTTTCCTATACTTCACAGGGACTTCGCACCTAGGTATGTTTTGTCATCTGCAAGTAATAATATTCCTGCTGGAATGTAACGCTATTTGTCATTATCTTGTCTTGTTTCATTACTGTTGCTTCACCTGACTGGCCTGGACTTACCCCAGCCAAATGAAGTAAGGGCACAATCCTATTAAATGCCTGCTGGGAACACCCTAAGTGGCCGCTCTTGTCAGTGGGAATTAAGGGTTCTCGGCACATTGTAACAGGTACTCAGACCCTTGAGAAATTGGACTCTTAATTAGATATTCCCTCGTGACATTGTGTGATTATTTAATGTTCTGATGAGATGCCTCAGCAATCTCACAGGCCCTGAATTAACTATCCTAGAAGAGCTCTTTGCCAGCTGCAGTTCTGTGAAACCTTTGTCATGCTTGGCCATGGAAGCAAATTGCATTTCATGGAGCATATGAAATGATTTACCCAACGAATTGGCTGAATTATATATAACATAAACTACTGACCATGTTTGAGATGTCCAGTTTTAAATAGCTGTTCCTTTTTTGTCCCTTTTCTCTTCCCTTGTGTGTGCCCTGCCCTCCACTCTTCCATGCACACTTTTCATTGTCCCACTTGCTGGCAGAGCTCAGTAGCAGCAGCAGCAGCAGTCCTTGTGGCGACATGGGATGATTAATCACACAATCTACATGAGGCAGATTAATACTGCCAGAGCAGTCCCTTATTATAAATTTCCTTTTCTCTGTCTGGCTCATCTGCATTATAATATTTGTTACTCACATGTAAATTTTCAGCTTAAGCCTATCCATCCAGGGGCTGCTGAAGTTTTTTAATCTACATTGAAAAGTTTGAAAAAACCCCAACAGAGTAAACATTTCTGCCTTGCAGCTGATGCCATGTTATCAAACACATCAATAAAAGCTACAATAAGCATGAAAAACAAAGCATAAATAGACAGAAGAAATGCTGAATGATATAGTATATCACATACAAATGCACACAACCATGGTCATCTTTTCATGATTCCCTATGCATATCAGCTTTAGGCACAATCACCTCAGGGGAAAAGGACATAGCATTAAATCCCATAGGATTTTAGCATTCTGATTACTAAAGCCTGGCTCAAGTGTGCAAAATTATGGTGCTTAGCAATCAATACTCATCTCCCATCCACTTTGTAGAAAAGGAAGCTAGAGAAGTATTTGGACCACCTACCCTAAATCCTGCATCACCCAAATACCTGCCTCAGTCCCAAGGACCGTAGTCAAAGTATATCAGATACCAAAACTGAAACATGTGTTGCAGGTAAAGAACAATAGAAACAATAACTGTCAAGAGAGACATTAAATGACACTCTAAAGGTTGTATTTTTAGGAAAAGCTTTATTAAACTTTGAACTTCTCCACCCCTGCTGACTGCAACATACTTTATGAGACCTCTACGAAGATATCATAGCACTTGCATGCTCTCTGCTGTGGCTTGCAGTTTCTATGCTTGCAACTGCTTTTCAAGAGGTGTATTCAAATTCACTTTTTGTGGTCACAATTTCTATTAAGTCTAAATCAAAGAATTTGCAGACATGCAGTCTCTTTCAGCCCTCCTACCCAGACATGACTCTTGCTTAACCTGCTTACATTTAAGGAGCTTTTTTCATCCTCATATTGTTAACATTTCCCTCAACAACGTATTTTTTTTTTTATGAGGCTTCAACACAACCTTAAATTGTGTCTCACCAGCATCATCAAATCCTCTTCCACAATGAGAAATCAAACTTCAGATAAATCATTCTACGAACCAGGTTCAACGATAAACAAAACAGGTCCTTGAGTGCTTTATGCATTCTGGCAAGCATCTGCTTTGCCAGGAGTGGATTAAATAACACTACTTCTATTATTCTAATAGTGTGGGAGATCATATAAAATATTTATATCGTGATCTGCAGGCAAAATGCCTACTCTAAATTATGCTCCACAAGCTCGGCAAGATATTATATTGATAGAAAAATACCTCAGTTTAAATAATTGGGCAATTTTAGTTATTCCTTATTCTATGAATCTCGTGTAATTTTGCTGTTTCCCCCTTGGGACTGCTATCTATTTTAGTAAGTACTATTTTCCATGTTCAAGGGTTTCCCGTGTACTAGTACAAACATCTCACCCACATAATACCAAATCACAGGGCTAACATAGATGTAGCTAGAAAAAACACAAATGCTGTCAGTGCAGGTCAGTGTTCTGCCTTAGCTTCTTTATTGCACATCTATATGCTATCAGACATTTTTTGCTACACAGCTATGAAGAAATATGCGTAAGGCTGAATTTTCAGCTGGCTTCCAAATTTGCAAACAAAGAAGGTTTTTATAGTTATTTGCAAAAACTCTGTTCACAAAACCCCTTCTTTGTAGTAAGTTGAGCCAAACTACATGTGCAGGAGTAACGTTTGTAAATACCAAATAACATCTCTCTTCAGAGTTGTGGTTTTTTCTTTACTTGGATTACTCCAATTCACTATGTGTTTATGCATGACTGCTTTAGGATCACAAGTTCATTCTCACAGAAGTCACTTGTTTCATCTGGCTGAAGTTCTAATTTGAATTTTGAGCACAACGAACACTACGTTTTCCCCACATTTCATGATTATACAGTGCAGGACAGTTAGTATTAGATTCTGCATTGAGCTAAAGCAGTATATGTGTGCTGGTGATATTTTGTACAGCCCCAGGGCAACGTGGCATAAGAAAGGGGGGCATGAGCCATTCCTATGCAGAGTTTTCCCTGGGTAGGTGCATTTTCATTCAGTCTGGAGCCAGTAATGACAGCTCACTGAATCCACACCTCCAACCCGTATGATGCTTTGCTGAGTGTCAGCATCCTGGAAAGGAATGCAGAGGGAAAAAAAAAGTGGCACACCATAGACTGTGCACTGTGCCTTCTCCTCCACTGGCAGAAGGCATCAAAAGCAATTTTACTGCAGGTGCCATGCAGCCTTTCACATGCTATGGCCAGGCAAAGTCTTTGAAGATTGGTATCTCCGCTGACAGCTGAGGTCGTCTGTAAAGGACGTTCCAAGTTAATGGCATTTTTAGTGGCCTGGGGGAATCTTCTCCACAGGCTTTCACATGTGGTCTTGTCTGCACTTAGATTCAATAACTACTGCAGGCTGGCCTGGCCCAGCTCAGTTCCCATTGCACCCAATTTCTGTGACAAAACCAGCTTCACAATGCTGCTGTTATGTGAGGTTCACCTCCTTGAGTGAATGCACATGCCTTGCCCTTCAGCTTTACTCCCATTTGTAAGGGCTGGCATGGACAAGGGCAGCAGGAGGAAGAGAAGCTGAAACAGTTTTCCTTGTCCCTCTTGCTCTTGTCAATTCTGCCTCAGGTCCAGCCACACCACTCGGCAAGGACAGACACAGCTGCAAAGCCCACCTTTACTAATGAGGAACATGGAATTAAGAAGTGCCTGTTTTTCCTAACCCCTCCTCACTACATGGATCTGGTCCTTTATTTTGTAGGCACCTCTTACTGCTCTGTCCTCCAGCACTGGCTCTCCTATCTCTACCAACATATTTGTAAGTAAATCTTTGTATTTCCCGTCATTGCTCTGATTTCTTCCCACTTTCTTAACCTGCTCCTCATAGTGACCTTCATGCTTCTGCAGTCCCACCAGTGTTTTTCTCCTGTTACTGTCTCCAGTAGAGTAAAAAAATACAGCTAGGAAAGAGATCAGTGAACATCCATAACCCAGTAAGAACTCATCCCGTGTATTAGGTTTTCAAATGATATATCAATACAAATTTATCACCTCCCTTCCCCGTGGCTAGGAAAGCACCCAGACGAACAGCACCCTCTCTAGCCTACTGCTTTAATGATAGTTAAAATTCTTAAATAAAACAGAATCAGTTCTCAATCATTCCGAATAGATAAAGCAGTTTTACATTGCTCTCTTTTTTTCTCCAGTTACCATCAACTATAAATATTTTTTCTCCAGTTACTATCAACTATAAATATACAGAAATTATCAAATTAATTCTACTTACGACTCAATAAATACACTCAATAATATACTTCTCAGTAAATAACTTTTATTAAAGAAAACACCATGACAACAGAATTATCAAAGTAGTTAAAATAATTCATTTTAGACTTGTTACATGACTGGGACCCTAAAAGCCCCTCCATGATTCTGTTCCTTCACTATCTTGGACGCAAACCAAGAACAAGAAAAAACCCTCCTGCCTGCTTAAGCAAGCATTTGCCCTACAGCAAAATAGAAGAGCTTCTCACACTAATGAGAGAACCCTTCCCAGTATTCCCGCAGAAGTAGCAAGGTGTTTGATTTTCACTTCCATTTTGCTCTGGATATGACTTCCTCACTTGTATAGACATAACCTTAGCATCAGTCACACTGTTGACTATTTCATGCTGTTTACCCCAGACAGTAAGCAACTCAGGGTGTGGCTGGACAGTCCACAAGCCTGAAGCCTATGTAAGAACTGCATTTAGTGTAAAATTTCAGGTACACTCCAGTAGTCTGATATTGGGTAAGGGTAAAAATCAGCTAGCCTGAGGATGTGCAGTCCCACAACAGAATTGCACTCAGATGTGAAGCTGAGCTGTGTATTTTACATTCAAACGGCCTGTTTGACATTTGGATGCTTTGCAGACCAAGGGGGCAGGTAAGAATTCGAGTCAAGACAGGCATTCAGTTACTTTAGAGCACGTCCCAAGATGGCCAGGCTGGTTGAAATTTTGCATCTGCTCTTTTGAAGACCTGGTCGACAAATACAAAGGAGCAAATACAGACCAACCACTACAGTAAGGACAGCTGTGTCAGACACAAAGAGGAAATCTATTGTGCTTTGAATTTCTTTGCTTTGCGACCTCCGGTGACAACATGTTGCCAGCAAGTAGGATTCTATTGATGCAATCCTCCACCAGCAGCAAAATAAGGAAAAGGTTCCCCAATAATGATTTTAATGTTAAAACTTGTTTGGAGAGAGTTTTTTTCAGGTTCTCACTGAAAGGTGTGCTTGGCTTTATGGCTTGTCACAGCTGACATGGTTTTTAATCAGAGCTCCTTTAAAAACACAGTGAATAGATAATAATATCTGGAAAACTAGGACATTAAAACTTTGATTCACATTGCACATCTCTCTAGTCTTATCATGCATTATGCATAGCTGTACTATATTTTGAAGGAAACTGCTGTGACGTGTTTTCAGTGTGAGATATATACATGACTGCAGTCCACAGCATATCAAAAAACCAGGATACTGATCTGTGGAAGATGCTCACATAATTAGGCAAAACTGCAATACAGGAACATTTTGCCCCAAACCAGAAATAGTTTTGGTTGATAATGAAACAACTGGATTCTGTATTAAGACAGGCATATTTTGTGAGAATTATGGTTTATATGCCTCAGCAGCCCACTGTCAAGGAAAATTAGTTTCCCTAAAACTTCAGTTTGCCACGTGAAGCCTGTCATTGGAATTAATCAAACTCCACTTAGTATGCAATAAAGATCCGTAGCTGCCTACTTTTATCACGTTAGTTTTTCTTTTTAAAGCAATGGTAATTATTGACAAATTGGTATTGACTCTGATCTCTTTAGCTGTTATGTAGACAAATTTTCATCCTTTTAATTTACTTGGCAGTGTTAATATCATATCCCCACTTTAATGATGTGACTGAATTTAAAGATTCATAAATTCATTACTACAGTACATATCAAGGTTAAAAGAGGGAGAATTCCCTTATCTGTATGAAGGACTCGTACAGTTTACAGCAATACTAGATGAAATTACCCTTTTGTCTTTCAATAAGCAGAAGCCTCCTGCAGTGGCAAATGTTCATAATGGACTGTTTAATCTTGACAATCATCTGAAAAGCATCTAATTCAATTAAAGCTTTAGGCCAAAGTGATCTCTCTTTTAACAATTAAATATTTATGTTAACACACATATCACTTAATTGGCATAACATATCAAAGGCTATTAAATGATTGTACAGTGTGCAAGGATTGAAAAAAAGGCTCTAGTACAGGTTTAAAAGTCTTTTCTCTATTAAACACTAAATAAAAAATTGCAAGACTGAGAAAGGGCATCAAAGATGCAATAATAAGCAAGAATTAAGAAAACTGAGAATTTAATGATCATTAACTCTATGCTACCACTATGCTAACTGCTGGCAGTACAAGCTGTATAACAAGTCACCAGAACTTCTGTGTTCACAGAAGCCGCATTAACTAATGCTGGAATTGAGGGAAAGAACAGGAGTGGAGATTAGAGAGCTCTTAGACTCAACAGTAGGTCTGTGTATTCTCGGTCATTAATCACTGCTGAACACTTGATTCCAGAGCTGTGCCAAAGAAGCTATAAGTGGCACAATACAATCTATGTCAACATGAACGGTATAACGAAACAATATTTGCAGCCTACATCATCTCAACAAAGATCAAAAGAATGTATCACATTTTATTCAATTATCTGGCAGAGCCACACAGCATTTAAATATGAGAAAGCCACCCTGATTGGAAACATCATTTTCAGGCTTTTTTATGCCTTTTTCTAGGGAATTAGAACATATCTGTGAAGGGGAGGAGGTGAGAATTTGTCTAAATAGTTGCTAAAATTAACTTAAATGTGCAGTTACAGGCCATCTCTTCAGTTAACAAGTACTTACTGATACCATTTTATTTAGTGAGAAGATGACTTCTACACTACCAAGTAGCTCAATGGGGAACATTCAAGCATTTTAGTGGGGAAAAATCATAAATTAACCTATTACGTACTACTTTTTGAGGTCTTACAGGGTCTACTGTTAAAACCACATTTTTTTTTATTTCTCTATCAAAGGGAAAAGAAAAAAAATAACTTGTTTAGTCATTCAGTACCACTTCAAGGGATTAGCTGTGATGTAGATATGTGTGATTAGCCATTTATACAGCCATTTGGAAGTGTAAAAGCTGTTCATTGATGTTGCAAATATTAGCAAATAAAGCCTGTTTAAGCTAAAGTGTCAACGCTTTAAGTTGTCATGAACAGATGCTACTACCAAATGTAGCCCTGGATCTCTCAGCTAACATTGCTGCCTTTGTGGGTGTAACCCACGCTGGTTCCTTCCAGAAACACTTGTGGTAACACCAGAGAAAATGCAGGCTAAGAAATAAAGCAGTTGGGTGGAAGGAAGGCAGGATCTCTTCCTTTAGTGGCAGTAGAAGTTTAAAGCTCTTGATCTCATGTCCACCCTCTTTCCTAGAAGCAGAAAAGGAAGCAAACCCAAAACCAGAGGAACTCTTCATTCTACATCCCAGAACTATCTGCCACACCCAACCAAGAGTGTACTTGCAATTATTTGCTAGTGAAAGAAGAAAATATGACAACTGGTCAGAAATTACAGCAACAAACATCTTAGAATTGAAGCCCTTCTTATAGTAAAGCATACCTAACCATGAGTAACAAATATCAGCAAATAAGGAGAATTATGTCTGTGAGAAAACGAGGCAATTTAAAAAATGCAGTGGTGCTCTCTGGAAACAAAAAAGGGAGACACAAGGTGCAAATCTTCTGCGTATAACATCCCAAAAATAAAACATAAAGTCACGTAAGCATCACTAGTTATTTAGCCATATACTGCTCAGAAATACAGTCTGTGTACTCTCCCAAGGGTTTATTTTTAAAATTATGCCAGTATCTAGTATTCATCTCAAACTTCAGTGAGTTTGGAAAAGCTTGCTCCTTATACACAGCCTGATCACTACTACACTTAACAAGCACTTGTACAGGAGCAGCTGTTTATGAATCTTTCAAACACATTTCTTTGCACATTCCTTTGGCTATTTGCAATTAACTTCCTCACAATGATTTTCTCTAAAACAGATTATATGCTATTCATCAGGGTTCTAGGGCTATGTTTTACAGTTAAGAACAACATTTTTTTCCCCTGACCACCTTTAGAAACAGAACTAAGTAGACATGAAAGATATATTCAGGAAACTTCAATCTAAGATGGACTTAGCAGTTGATGAAGGTTTTCTTCAGAAGTGAAATGTGAAATGGCTATACTAGATCACAACATATAGTTCAGTACTCTATCTTTGATAATACCGAACAACAGATATTCATGGTGATAAAACAGTTAAGAATCAGTCAAATAAAGAAATTTTGTAATCGTTGGGTTTGGGACTTTCTGAGCCTAGACTGTTTTGACCTTATTCAGTCTTGAGAGATCACTTCAAAACATATTTTTTAAATAAGTATTGAAACCATACTTACTTCCAGCAGCTAAAATAGTGTAGAAATAAGAGTATTTCTGTATGTTTTAAAAATTCTACAACTTCTTTTGATGACTTCTGTTTCTTGTGTTATCAGAAACACTGAAAACTTGGTTTTGTTTAATAGTACCATTTCATATTCAACCATATCATTTCTCAGTTTTCTCTTTTCGAAGGTGAAAAACTAGGCAAAAAAATAATAGATGATATTCAGTGTTGATAAATTCAAATGAATATGTACAGAGAAGAAAATGCCCTTTTACTCCTCAAATACGCTGTTAGGTCTGCACTAACTACTGCTGTTGATGAAACAGATCTCAAAATCAGCATGGATGTTTTAGTGAAAACATCCAGTCAGTTTCAGTGTTGGTCAAAAAAGCAAATATATAATTATTGATAACCTGTAAAGGAACAGAAAAAAAACAGAAAACAAATTTTATCAACTAATAATAAACAAGTCATAGATAATAATAGGTTAAAAAATAATATCATAATAATATTAATATTAAAATTAATATTATTGTTGTTATTATTTGCTACTATTATGCTAATGTAAAAAACTAGCACAGCTCCATGCCTCCACTGATTCACAGAGTTCTGCTCCACACTCTGTGGAAAAAATAGAGTAAGACACCACAAGGTATATATTATGATGCCTTGAAGTCCTAAGGCATCAGTTTTACACTACAGCAAACAGAGATCTCAACAGGATGGAAGACTGGGCCAAGAGGAATTGCATAATATTTAACAAAGATAGTGTCTTGGGGTGACTGACAGATAGGATCCTGCATCTGTGATGGAATAATCCCAAGTAGCAGTACAGGCCAAGGACTGACTGGGTGAGGTGTGCATCCTTGTAGCAATAAAACCAATGTGAGGCCTTAACTGCAGCAGCCAAAGTAAAACCGGCAGATGAAAGTTTATCACTGCTTTATTTGGCATTTGTTAGGTCACACTTGGAATATTGTGTCCAGTTTTGGACTCCCACTTCAAAAGAGACATTGAAGTATTGGAGATGGTTCAGTGCAGGGCCACCAAGCTGATGCCTGTTGAAAGGTGAAAGGAATTCAGCTTATTCTACTGAAAGGGAGGGGGGAGTCTAATCACGTTCTCTCAATATCTAGAGAGGGGTTATAGAGAAGATGGAGATGCTCTTTTCACAAGGACACAGCAATGAGCATCAGTTGCTTCAAAAGGCAATTTCATCAGACTACACGAAAAAGTTCTTCACTGTGAGAAAACCAAGCATTGGAACAGGTTGTCTAGGGAACTTGTGGAATCTCGCTTACTGGAATTAATTCAAGACTTGTCTCGTTGGACCAATGGATAACTTAATCCAAACCCCCAGTATCAGCTGTAGGTGGGTTCACATGACCTCCAGAGGCTCCTTCCAACCTAGGTTTTTCCCTGCTTCTAGATGGGAGGGCAGCAGGCACAATGAAATTTCTGAAGCAGCTCCTAAAGTGGGCAAGAAACAGCAGACCAGCACTTTTTAACAGTGAAAAGGAAAAGACAGAGGACAGCAAGAGGGAAGACTGAGGTTTACAGGATCATGAAAGACCCAAAGAAGATAAGTAGGGAACACATACTCAGCCTTTTTCACAGTACAGGAAGGAGGGGATATAAAATGAAATTTTCAAAGGGAAGGCTTGAAAGACACCAGAGTACTTTTACCCATGAAACATAACTGACCTGTGAAACACACTGACTTATATTTTCTGAGTATCAAAAGAATAAAGGGAATCAAAAAGACATGCTAAAACGAGTCCATCAAGGACTGTTAATAGGAAATCAAACACTGGACAGGAAGTCACCAAGTGCAGAAGTGACAGAACCCAGAGATTATATGACAACAAGGATCATGGGATGAATCCTTTTCTGAAAGGATTTTCCATATTTGGAAAACAGTTCATGGGAAAAATGCGAATATTTTACATAAAAAATGAGAATGTTTTACCTAAAAAAATTCCGATGCCTTTACTGACTTCAGTCATGTCTGAATCAGGACATGTATTGGTGTGGTTGTTACTGCTGTTTGGTTTTTGCCCTGTGGATTTTTTTATCTCTTTGCTTCTTTTCTTTTTCTTTTTTTTTTTTTTTTTAAGATTTCCACCAAAAAGCTTAATTCTTTTCCTGAGGGCAAAATTAAATCCTGCAAAATATATGAAGTTTCTAAACTCTTGGATAGCTGACTACATGACAACCAACATTTGCCCTATTTTTCTTTTTTTAACTGATGCTGGAAGCACTGAGATGGAAGAAGGATCATGCATATGATTATAGCAACAGTGGGAATTCTCCTGGCTTTACAAATGAGAACCATGGCTTACCACAGGGAAGCCACAGAATGCCTTAAGGCCCCGAATGCAGCAGCCTGTCTAAACCTGCTGTGCAGCAGGATTTGTTTCTTAAAATCCACAATTTACATCTTTTTGCTAGAAGGGAGGTTGCACATTTTCCTATTAAAAATGAAAAAAAAAGTAGTAAAAGTGTAGATTTTATCAGTAGCCTTTGCTAAGTGTTTATTTCTTTCTTCTAACTGAAAGGCTCCAAGGGAAACCTGACTTATTTAAAAATGAAAGATGAGCTCTCATGCATTTTGTTGGTAGGAAACAGATCAGAACATGATGCTGCAATGCTGTCCCGTCGCAGCAGAGCTCTGGTTGGTTCCTTTTCCCTGTCACACAGGCTCACAGGTAGATAAGGGCAGCTGAGTTGCTCAGCCGCAGCAAGAAGGGTGCAGGACAGGACAGCCATAACACATATCTCCATTGGGATCAAAGTAATAATGTCAACTGGCTTAATTTCAGCCATAATTTCCTATTCTAAGTGCTTCTGTGAACTAATGCAGGGTAGAAGTACTGATACAAAAATTTCCTTCGGTTTTTACATATTACTAACATTAAAGACTGGACACTAAATTGTTACTTAAAATAAAATCTGTTTCTAATAGGTCCAGATTTCACTGCTGCTTTTTTTGCTGCAGTGAAGTACCAAAATCAAATGGCAGTATTTTAGGATGATACATGACTTTCTATGTTCACAGGCATGCTGGCCCAACATTTTAACTGATTTTAAGGCTGTGCATTACAACCACTCTGTCAAAATATTGATAAGAAATTCAAACATCCAGATTTGAGTCACTTACAGCACATGGCTCAACCACTTGCTTCCCAAAATAAATAGCAGAGAATTACACTTCTTTCTACTTTGCTTTTTGAAAGTTCTTCAAAAATCAGAGGTCAATCAATATGCCTGTTCATGTATAAATGTCTCATTTATCAGATCCATTGTGAAGTATCATTTCATTCTCTTGTGATCCAATGCTATTCTTGAAAGGATTCAATTCTGTTTATATAAAAATCTCTGTACATTCAATGAAAAAGAAACAAAATTTTCCTTTGCAGATGGTTGTAAACAGTTGTCTAAAACTGCTGAAATTTGCTTGATTTCAAACCACTACATTAATTTCCTATTGTAGGGGTTTGCGAACTCTAATTTATCAATTTGTTTTCATTTGTGACAATCAATTGTGATCTTCAGAAGAGATATTCTCTGGGTTGCCTTGGTTTCATCATGGAAGAGATACATTTCTGTTTTCTGGTATGTTTGAACAGGCTAAGGAACTGGAACAAGAATACCCAGCAGATTATCTTGATTTTAAATACAAAGAAAAAAAAAAAAGAAAGCCATCCAACTCCACACACTTGAATATCAATGTTAATTTGGTGGTATTTAACGAAGAAGTAGCAAATATCAAGTTATGTAGATGACCATGAAGGATTGGTGTGTGGGACAACAGATTTTACAAGAAGTTTTTTTGAAAATCTAGGACAGAAAACCTTAGAATCAATAGATTAAATAATGTTAATTGAATGCATGCACTGTTTTAAGATGTTCTTCTCACTTACGAAAAAAAAAAATTATGAGTCAGTGACGGACTATAAAATAGATAAATACATTCTTTAAACAAATGAAGAGAACAATTAATTTAATCTAAAATCATGATTCATTTAAATTGATCACAAGTTATTCTTTAAATACTGCTTTTTTTCAGAATAAATAAATCAGATTAGCATTATTTTAATTCTGTTTCAAATATCTTTGGCCCCATTTTATTGTTATTTGGAATACATTCGACAAAGTGGAAAAGGTTTGTTGATCTGTTCCATTGAGATGAAGAGCTATTATAAGCAAATAATCAATGAGTTTCAGATATGGTTGTCAGCTTCTTAAACACAGAAAATCAAACTTTAGAGAAGAACAGAACTGATGGTATTATCCTGTGATCCTAACTGAAGTTGCTTTTTCAGTCACTATGAATATAAAAAACACAAAATAAAATTACTGAGTGCTCTACAGCTGCTGCATATAAAATAACCCAAGGTGCCTTTTTTTTTTTGTCAGATGGCTTTTAAAATCCATCTACATTGCAGTAATGGAAGCTTGCAGCAATTAATCACAAGTTAATTTTTTAAATGGAAGGCCTAGAGGATAAAATACCAACTTCTTCACTAACATCAACTCCATGTACATATTAGCAACTGGCATCCACAGAATTAAAAAACTACAAAATGTTACAGTCTCTCATCATTTTCTCTCAGGCTGGCAATCTGTGCATAACACAAGGAATTATGAGTCATCAGTTCATTTGCATGTTACCCCAGAAGACAAGAAAATTGTTATTTTTGTTTGGGTTTAGGGTTGTTTTTAAGGAGACTAAAATGGGAAAATTATAATCAGGCTTGATTACTCTAAAACAACGGGAGCATTCAGATCATATACAATCAGTTTATCAGACCTGAAATGCAAGCATATGAAAATGTATGCATGGTTAATGTGCAGTATCTCTAGCTATTTTATTTCATATTTCACCTAGGACACTATATTGTGAATTTTGTAAGATTTCTATATTCAAAATTGCAATATCAAAGTGATAAAATTCTGATCAGTGTAAGTTAAATGCCTTAATACATACATTAGGTTGGTTCCTTTATCCGGTGTAACTGCAGGAGCTAATCTCTTTTTGGGACAGATCCTACCTGCATGTGTAGAGAAAACTACAACATCTAAAATACTACTTCATCCTGGCCTGTTTGCAACTCAGTATCCTGACAATTCTTATGGGATTTCGTGTTTTCAAACATGATAAGGTCGATCCCCTACTACATCCATAAATCAAAGGAACATACGAAGTAAAATCTGAGCAGGACCACTCTTGCTTCCCCTGATCCTTGAGCTGGTTCTTTGCAGTTTCTAGCACAATTCAATCCAGTCTTGCTGCACAGCAAGAAATGACCAGATGAAATTAAGTGGCGCACCGGCCAGGAGTGCAACATTTCTTTCAACTTGGAAGAGAAAATAATGCAGTTCCCCAGATCTCCCAGCTATTTGTTGTTTGACTGTGCTTTTTCTTCAGCACTTGCCTTCTCTGACAACCTGAGGCTGGACCAAGACAGCAGGCTTACCTGGTCATGGCTATCAGAAATCATGACTGGACTCAGATCACAGTCAGAGATATAAGTAAATTGTTCTGGTCAGGTTTTCTGCCTGCCTGCCTGACCTTACTTTGTTTTCAGACCACAGAGTTTGCTTTACTGCAGTCACAAATATCTTTTTGGTTACCAATCCTTACAGCAGGTAACTCAATGCTCTGGTAAACCCCTGCTTTTTCTCACCTCAAATCATATCATGCCATGCTCTCTCAGCCAACAATTTTGCCTCAAATTTAGTTCTACCCTTCTTCCATGGGCTGAGCTTATTTACTCCTCCTACAACAGAGGGAAACACCAGGGAATCGTTCCTTTCCTTTCTTTCTTTATTAAGGGACAGAAAGAAGAGCAAGGATACAGTTTAGCCTTTGGTCCCAGGATGTAGGATATCATAGCAGGGCAGTGTCAGGTTAAACACAGCTTCTCTTCCATTCCCTCTAAATATATTTTGCTGCACAAGGGAAGAAGAATACCTATAATGTGATTTAGATAGATTATTCTAAATATTGCACTGTAACCCAATTTTGTAGTCATTCTGAGCTCTTCTTCCCAGACAGGAGGTGATCCTCAGCAGTGTTTGTGACTTACATGCTTAAGTCAGTGAACTTCTTGTCAGAAAAGAGACTGCCAGGTCCCAACTTTTCACTTTCAGTTTCTTTTCACAGGCTGGCAAACAAGCTCGCTTCTATATCTATTGATAATACGCCAGCTACACCTAAAATTATTTTAATTCTAGATGAGAGAATCACTGCACTTTGCCTTCTAGGAAGAAAAATATGTTTTAATGAAACCCAACCTATAGAAAATGGTTTGCTTGGTTAATTTTAATAAAAACATCATTTATCTTGTCCCAAGCACCTCACACTCTCCTAAGAGGTTCTCTTCTATATTAATGAAGAAGAGAAAAAGGATTTTTTCTTCCTTTGAAGGCATTTGTAAGTAGGTTTACTTTTCCAGGGAGAAACAAGCAACACATCAAACAAGCAGACCTGTTTCTAAAAAGGTTACTTCCTGCATCATCTTCCTTTGTCCTAAAACTAGTTAAAGCAAAAGCAAGTGTGAGCCCTGAGAGAGATAAAATAGTCTTTAAAAGAAACAAAAAATGGACTATATGAAGCCACAAGCAATAGTGAACCATGAAAGTTGAGGGCAAACAACTGACTGCCCTGCAGACATTGATGCAAAAACGTGAAATAGGATAAAGGTGGAATTGTCTGCTTTTAACATTATGTGCCTGTTGGCTAAACCCTGTCTGTTGCTTCCCATTAAAGTTGATGATATGGATCAAATAAGAAGGAGAAGTTGAGTTTGGTCATAAATATTCCATTCCAAAACAGAAAAAAAGCAACAACATTTATCACCTCTATTTCAAAAGTCAATAACCATAATTTGACCTACAAGAATGTTCAGGATTATGCTTCTAATGTTTGATATAAATGTCCTGAAATGGCCTCAAATTTCAAATAAATTGTTACAGAGATAAAACCTCACTGAGATTCCTAGATGGAAGGATGGCAACAAAAGATGTCAGAATTGAACCCCTTACGGACATATTTAACAGGATAGGGTGAAGTCAGTGTTTCTGTCAGTAACTGCAAACAACTTATGACAAAGTCTCAATTATATAGAGAACAATATTTATTCATTTTCCAATGGCGGTAACACAAGAAGAAGTTTTGCTTCAGTAAATAATATTCCTGATTTTGCCATCAAGATACTACTTCAGCTTTAAGGCTTCATATTTAACAGGATGCGTGGGTTTTTTAGTGGTGACATAAAAAGCATTGGAATTTTCTGCCATTTAAAAATCTAATTTCAATTTAGATTTTATTTCCTGCTAGTAAATCCAGAATAACACTTTTATGTTGTTTGACAAAACTATAGAACTGCCCACACATATATCAACTGCTCCTCATTAAGAGGTGCTCTCACATCAGCATTCCACTCCCCCAAAGAACAGACATAATGCCATTTTACAATATCTAATTCTAAGTTAGCAACATCAGTAAGGCTGAATTACAAAAACCAAGCAGTTGTTGGCAGACAATATAAACAATTTGTCTAAACCATTTTCCCACTGATATACATCTAATTCCTGTCTCCAAAAGCCCTCACACTTAATCTGTGATTTATTCTCCAAACTATGGCTTCAAAATCAATGTATTAGTCCATTTGGGGAACAGGAGGAGGTGAAGTATTGCTGTTGGAGTTTCATTTAAATTTAATATTTTGGGGAATTTAGGTCTCAGTGCTGCTTTCCCTGAGGGCATTGGGAGTTTCAATACAGATACTAGTAGGACAAAAAAACTATATAGGATTGAGATGGGACAGGTTTAGATTTCCAGAATTATATCCTTTACTCCTATTGAATACAGGTAGAAGAGGTTGGCTCATCACAGCACTTCCACTGCACAGCAACATGCAGTGATATGTACATACTAAAGCCAGAGATAGTCATGAACAGAAAAAGATTAAATATTTATTTATGATAATAATTCTGTGCACTCTTTCTTCCATCAGCTTTGTTTCAGAGACAGAATGACAAAGCGTTGCTTGGTGTTGTATTCTGTTTTGGAAATTAATATATTGGAATATATTGGAATTGTTGGTGAAATGGAAATTAGAATTTCCAAAGAGTTTTGGAGAGGAGTAAGTGCCATGAAGGCTTTACCTTGGACTGTTACTGCCAGTCAGTTATGTTGGAGAAAGAAACTCTAATCTTAGAGAGGCAGAATTTAATATGGAAATTCCACCAAAACCTTCATCTGAGAACAAACTGACATTTTTACCCAAAAGTAGGCAGTCTAGCTGCCCACTCAACATCAAGCTTGAAATCAAGATTCCTCTTTCGGCTTTTCCAGGCTTTGGATGACTTTCATATTCAGTACAAAAGCAGTCAAAAGTCAATGCACAATCTGATAGTGTTTGGTATCTGTCTCCCCAGGCCCTTTTCTTAAATTCATTCTCATCTGTATATGTATTAACAGTGATTTTTTATATTGTCCATGAATTCGTGATAACTATGCAAATATACAACATTACTGCAATGTTTTTGTTTTGGCTTCTGATTGCAATCAATTGTTTATCTTTTTCATTGTCTGTTGAAGCAGCACGTACTAGACCTAATAAATGTTTCTACCCAGTAACAGGCAACATCCACTACAGGCAGATTTCATCTGGGCTGTCAGAAGCAGTACTGCACCAAATGAAAACACTCTCCATGCAATTTTTAAGCACGTTAATAAAAGCTGTGCAACTGGGTTTTTTCTTTTTGTATGTAGATAATTTCTAAGTTTCAAACTTAACAGGGGGTGCAAATTGTGACCGGGGATGTGCATACATCAATTCGGAAACAGTTGTAGATCTCAGCTCCAGAAAAGAGTAGAAAAAAAATCTGGCTTTCTTCCTCAATAAAAGTGGCAGGCTATTTCAGCATTTCCAGTAAGGAGGTTGTAACTTCCTATAGCACTGACTGACACCATAAGCACCTCCATCTGGGTAACACACAGACAGATTTTCATACCCTGGTGCCAGGCTTCTTCTTTGGCCCCTGAGCCAATTTTGATCCATGGGAAAATGCCATTGATTAAGATCACTGCTTATACAAAGCTGAACTTGGAAGAACCTATGGAGATACTCATCATAGAATCATAGAATAGTTTGTATTGGAAGGAACCTTAAAGATCTTCTAGCTCCAACCCTACTGTCATGGAAAGGAATGCCTTCCACTAGATTGGATTGCTCAAAGTTCTATCTGGCCTGGCCTTGAACACACAAACCTTTCAAGGATCAGTCTCTGGCCTACATAGAGCATATATTTTTTCCCATCTGTCTGTCCCACAGAAACAGTCCTGCACTCTGTATTCTCTTCTCACAAGTCAGCCTGCCTGTTTCAGCTCTGTTCTCCAACCACTTTGCTACTCAAGTGATGCCACGTTAAACTCCAGCATGAACACCAGGGGCGTTGCTTACTCCCTCTGTCTGCTCCTATTTATGTCTCATCTGAATTGGACCAGTTGTATCTGTCAAGCTCTAAATGCTATTTTGGGAACATCACCTACTTTGCTGAGTTCAAGAAGCCAACTGTAAAGTATCCACTGTAGAGAATGCTTCATTCACCTTTCAAGCAGACTTTTCCCACCACCCCTTCACTAACACATTTTGCAGTTCCCTATAGTACATGATTTCTGACAGAATCAGTTCTTACCTTTAAAGGTAACTAAGTGAAGAAAGAGCTAAGAGGCACAGAAAAAAGCAGTTGTACTATGTCATCCATGAGGATTATGGTGTGTAATAAGATGTTGAGGATTTCTGCAAGTGTCTGACCTAGCCACCATGGAAAGGTATGGACAAATCTAGTTAATCTAGTCCAGCTTCACATTGTTCTCATCTGTATGAGTCTAGAGTTTTGCAGTACTACAGGAGTAATTAATGAATCATCTGCTGTAAGACTTAGTCCACCATCCCTTTGTCCTCCGGTGTTATTACCTGCTATGCTGAGAAGCACAGGAAATAGTTCCTTTCTGGAGTATTATTTTTAATGAGTGGCTCGTTTGTGGTTTAACAGCATGTTTTGGCTAGTTGATTCAAGAGGAAAAGAAAATCATCATGTCTTGCTTCATTACTCTTTAACTATGGCAAGCCAGGTTTCTGATTTTTACCCCCCTAAGTCCCAGTGTCTAACCCTCAATTTTATAATTGAGTGCTCCATTTTTTTTTCCATTTAGACAGCTGTTGTGTTTATACAAGTATGTGTTTCTGTATGCGTGTGCGCATGTGTGTACACATTCATATATAACAATAAATACTGTTCTTAACACTTGCGTTGTTAGCCTAGATTATCAACATTTTTTTTTATAAGACAATGTTCATAAGTTTGAAATAACGAAAATTATTAAAATAGAAGTCATAATGGAGGCATTTTTCTAGCTCTGTCAGTCTTGCCACTTGTGTAAAGGGACAGTATTATGTTTAAGTATGTCACCTGGAGGAGGGATTTACTATTTATTAGAAGTTATTTGATAAAAACAGTCAGAATTTTTCTGAAATCATAATTTTATATCTTTTAAGTCTCCTGAAGCCAAACATATACTCATTAGAATGCCATTAATGTATTGTATGTGAACAGTTACATGTAGTGAGCATTTCATGTGGCCAAACTCAAGGAGAAATGGTTTATGCTGCTGCCAACAAAGGTTTTTGGGGCTACTGTTTATCCCATGGAGGAATTTTCTTTCACCAGAAACCGCTAGTTAATTGTTACTGATTTATAATTACCAAAACCATAACAATTATGGGACCTAGTCCACTGGCTTTACTTATCCTGAAGGGACAGAATGACAACTGGGTTCATCGCACATGGGTTTGAATGCTTTGATGTGCAGAGATAAAGCTTAGGTTCTTTGTTAACCAGTTCTTGGGAAAAATGACATCAAACATTTATGGTCAGAACTGATGCAAAATGCAGCTATTTCTTTCACAAAATGGTGAGATAGCACATATCAGGTTCTTTGATTCTGTGGCTCACTGAGGTCACCTACGCAATCATTAAAAACCTCTTTTAGATACGTTCGTTTCCCCTTGAAGATCTCTTGTGCAAGCTGTAGTGAAATCTGATCTTGTCTAGTTAGTAGATGGATCACAGCCCAAGGTCACATTTTATGTTTGAAAGCCAAGATACAGATGGATAATAAGACATAACATTTAATGAGATGGACCCAGCAGGGCAATTAGGAGTTGACTATAGAGCACAGATCTCCTCCAGGTTCACATGAGTGTTTCTATAGAGGCTTGAAAAGCAGCAGAGACAGGAAAATGGATGCACAAAAAATGAAAGGAATGACGTGGAAGGTTTTCAAAGACCTAGAGGAAACTCAGGAGACTATTCACTGGATACATCATCTCAGTGAAAATCAGAGAGGTCTAATTCATCCTTCTGTCCTTGAAAACCTCCCATGGTAAGGCAAAAAAAAAAAAAAAACCCGTAATACTTACTACTTACTTGAATGAAAAAATTCTCCTTGGGAGAAAGAAAATAGTTCTCTGGACTTTGTCAGTACATAATTTTCTATGGGAAATATCCTGGATTCACAACAATGAGATTAATGTCTGGCCTTCTGATCTTGTGGAAAATAAAATTGCCTATTACCAGCACCTGAAAACTGGGAGGGTAAATGCCTGTAGTCACACTAGCTAGAGAACAGACTGCAGCTGGGCTACTTCAAAAGACAGGTTTCAAGTGACATCTAAAGATTTATGGAAAAGCACTGCATTATTCTGGTTTAGCAAAGAACCTGCCTTTTAAAGATTTTTAGTGTTTCTCTTCTGGTGCATAACTAAACTGCTCCCTTCAAGAAGTGATATACTGACTTTAGATAGAAATGCAATCTTAGAAAATAACAATTTATAAGAAATGTCATGTATCAAGCTACCATATTGACAGCATCAATAGCCAAGTCACATAGGTAAAGAAGTCTGCTATAAAGGATTTCAACACAGAATTGCTACTGTCACATAAATTTCTCAGCCTGATGCAGTAGCTAAACCAGTGCAGATTTTGGTTTGAAAGACACCATGAAGAGCCATGATAAAATGAATGTTCTGCATGAGTAACTCTACCCCTCAAATCCTAGGAATTGTGAAATTTCAAAAGCAGTTTTCCTTATATTATCCTCCCCTTCTATCTCAAGACAGTCATTTATTTGAGAAGCACAGGTAGTATACAAGTAAGATTCTCTGAACAAAAGCATCCCATTTCAGAAAAGTTGACTTTGAAAGAAGATGAACTGGATCAAGACTTTTGCTTAGGCTTTACCTGTTTGGAATTGCTAGCAGGAGATCAGCTCCAAAGATCTTTAATGAATTTTACAGAAAGGAAAAAAAAAGATGGGGAAATCATTCCTGTGAGGTACTCCTCTGCTCTCTGGAGTTAATCTTAAAATATAGATGGTACAGTAGATGCTGGAAAAATGTATAATAAGTGGAAGACGTTCTGCAGGCATCTTTATCCTCAGTATCCTTCCAGTTAAGTAAATACTAATACAAACACCATAAACATATGTTACAGACGGAAATATATAGAGAAGCCCCTTAAGAGTCTTTTATTTCAGGGAGATCCAACAAGATGCAGGCATTCAATGTTATCTTTTCTTTGACATGTGACAGAAATAATAATGGCCATTACTAAAGGGAACTGAAAATTTTGATTCTCCAGAATCTGATACCTCCAAAAGATTCTCCTGAAAACTCTGCTAAGGCACACGGAAAATAAGGTGATTTTTGACAGCCTGCATGGCTTCTCTAAGGGCAAGTCAAGTCTGACAAATTTGGTGACCTCCCCTGACAGGAATAAACTATTGGCAGATAAGGAAAAAGCAACCAACATCATCTGTCCAGAACTGTGCAAAGCATACCTCACTGTTCCACATGACATCCTGCTTCTAAACTGGAAAGACAGAGATTTGACAGACAGGCCATTCAGTGGATAAGGAATTGGCTGTATGGTCACACTCGAAGACTTGCTGTTAATGTCTCGATGTCCAAGTGGAATCCAGTGATGAGTGGTGTCCTCAGGGATAGGCATCGGGACCATCACTGTTCAACATCTTTGCTGGCAATGCGGACAGTGGTATTGAGTGCAACCTCAGCAAGCTTGTCAATGTCACCAAGCAGTTGACACTGATGGGAAGGGGTGCCATCCAGAGGGACCTTGACAGGCTTGAGAGGCAACGCCTTGCAAACCTCATGAAGTTCAAAAAAGCCAAGGGCAAAAATTATGTTAATCACATCATTCTGGGAGAAGAGGGGAGAGGTGTTTTCACTGTGTGCAATGCTTCAAAGATAAGACAATAGGAGAAGTTCCTAGCTCTGTGTGAATTGTGCAGGAATTTGTTAGCTGGCACATCCTTGAGTCACAAGAACTTTTCCTCACTAAACCCTGTGGGCTTTGTAAAGCTTAAATTGCTCTGTACTTTTGAATGGAGCAATGAATCCACTTTGTGCCACTTGACACTTGGGTAGCTAGAGACAAGCTTTCACAGCTCTCTGTGATTTTAAACAATTATGTAGGTGTTCTTCTTGCTTTCTACCAAAGTAATTATAGACAGAAGCATGTCATTGTTGAGGACTAAAGACTGTCCAAGCATGGACAAGGATATAGGTGACAGATTTGCTGTACTGTCACATATAAGAGAAGGAATGGTCCTTTCCCTCTCATTTGCATTCCAGGGGAAAAAAATTAGTTGCAATTAACTTGCTAATGGTAAATTAGCCATCTCTCCTCTGTGCAATTTGACATGGTTATTTCATAAAATGAAAACTTTAGATCTCACTCTGAAGAAAAGTACATCCTTTTGTTGACAGTCCCATGTGGATCAAATACAGTGTTCTTCTAAGTCATTAACTTCTCAGGTGATAAACATTGCACAATGAGGTCTGTAACAGATGTTATGTAACAGAACAAAGGTACAAATCACTTAGCCATACAGAGGCAAAAAGAGGAAGTGAATATTGATCAAGCATTCCTAGAACTGTTCTTAAACAAAGCAGAATTGATTTGGCTCCCAGTTACAATGGTCTGGCAAGAAAGAAACTACTGAATTTGAGTTGTCAGCTACCCCAGAGAAACATAACAAAAGTTGTCCTGGTTTATAAGCACTGTCCTTGAACTATTCATTTTCTCTATTTGTCTTTCAAGGCACCAGTTCTACTCAACAGGAAGGCACATTTTCTTTTCAGACTGTCCTCAGCCCAGCCCCACTGGATTAGCACATCTGTGGATGGAAATTTCTCTGTTTGACTCCTGTTTCTGAACAAAAAAGTAATCTGCTTGTGTTTTCCCTAGTAGACCCAATGCCCAAATACATCAGCTATCAATGGTTATCCTGACAGGATTTGAGAGAGGTCTTTTGCCATCTTACCTTATCATACCATTCCACACTGAGGTCCAAAGGGTGGAAAAATCCTTCCTGACCTATCTGGAGGGCTATGAGCTGCTAGTGAACAACCACAGAGCTCTGGATTTTTTTTCAGAGACATTCTGTTAATATCTGAGTATTCCTTTCAAAGTGGAACAAAATGCTTAGCACAGATCTATACTCAATTATTCAGCAATATTAAAGAATATATTTAAGGCACTTAGAGTTATAAACAAATAAATATTGGGTCCTCAAAGCTTCCATCTTGGCCCAAAGGCTAGCTGACATACAATTGCTGAGCAACATCTAAAGTCAGTGACATTATTTATAGGGTAATGTTTTCAGCCGAAGTTTTTCAAATGCAGCCCTTGGGTTTTAGCTATAGCATAGACATTCCTCACCTCAGAGGCTTACTCCTAGAAGAAAGAACTGCTTTCATTTTCTTCAGTAAACTGCAGGCTATTCAGATCTGGCCATAAAACAGATGTTCACAGATGTGCAGTGGAGGCAAAAATAGTGTTATTGTCATTATCGCTTTCTTGGCTTGTACATTACCCAAAACTGGGCCTTCATAATACTTTTCTCCTAAAGTAAGCATTTTGGCTTAAGTGTAATGCTGCTTACATACACACAAAGGGGAAAAAATTAAAAGGTCAACAAGTCCTGTTTCTCTGAATGCAGCAGAAAGAAATGAAGAAAAACAAATAGTTGTCTTTGTTTTGATCACGTTTTCTGTTACAACAAGCCCTACATCCAAGAAGTCTCCCCTCTTTCTGCTTCCGAGGGTCACAGTCACAGATTCCCAGACCATTTTTTTCCATAACTTGTAACTGGCATTTCTGCTGCCAAGCACGAGCCACAGTCCAGGTAGTTTCTCTCTAACATTCATTCTGCCCAAAGCAAGCAGATCAAGCCTTTCACTAGCATGGTTTAGCTGCATGCAGGGTCTGTTTATTCCTGCTTCCACTGAGAAATATTGTTTTGTGCACCCACAGACTAGTGCATAGGTGCACTACTGCACTGGAATCTCAGAATGCCTGCCTAATGGCTGGCAGTGAATTCCCTCTGAGTTTAATCTCTACCTGTCTACATCTTCTTGGATCACCTAAAAGAACTAGTCTGAACAATATAAAATGCCTGCTTTTGAAACACATGCTTGGTCATCACTGTATCCTCTACAGGGAAGGAAGAAGGAACTTTCCTTGGTTTCTAAGACACCCTTTTATTTCTTTATCTTAACAAAACTTCACATACTTTATTGGTTATTTCTTCTTGCTTCATTACCTAGTTGGCTGTTGCAACCTGATTTCATAGACTGTGAGGACTTCAAGAATGCAATTGTACGTCTTGAAACACTGTCCCCAGAAGAAAAGTCACCACAACGGAAGTTGAGGTAAGCACAGATGACAACAACAGGAAGATGTTCATTTCAGGCCTGGTCAGGTAGATCTGGCTAATGCAACCAGATAAAAATTCCCACTATGGCAAACTGTGGGAAAGGAAGCAAGTGCTTATGCACGTCATCTCAAGTTATGGGAACGGCATCTACACCCCATGGATACCCAGAATTTGGACTGTATAAAAGTGGTACCTCCAGAAGAACAACTCTGGGAACCCCCCATCAAGACCTGAGTGAAGAAGGACCAGCAGGATGCCACAGGAAACCACATGGGGATGATACCTTTTGCTTAATCTCTGTCTCTTTCTCAGTCTCTTTCTGTTCTCCTCCCCACCTTCCTTCCTATTTCTTTCTATCTCTCTACCTCACATGAGCTGTTAAATAAAACCAGTGCTATGGACTTTGGTATATGGTCTTGCTTGCTTCAATTTGGGCAGAGGCATCTCTTATAACTGGATCATAACATAGACATAGTGCTGTCATTAAATATTTTAGCAAAGATTTTACCACCTATACTTAAAGTATTTACTGTCCAAATGAATACTTTATTCATTGGTTTTAGCATGTTTGTCTTCAGTACATATGTGCTGGTTTTTCATGTCTCACACAAGACGCCTGGTACCAAAATTCCACTTCTCTTTTTGTTACCAATTTCCACTTTGACATGTTCATAAATGGACACAAAGAATAATATAAAATTATTGAACAAACTATTTTAAATTAAATTACATTTTCTTATTTACTGCAAGAATAATATAGATTGTATATCTATCATAGAGAAATATTTGTGGATACTTTTAATGAACCTACAACCTCCAGAAAATGTTACAAGCCCATGTAAAATTCTCAAACATCCAAATGTCTATAGGAATTGTAGGATGTGGAAAACTGCTTGCCATCAAAGAACTCCTATTGGTGCACATATCATGTGAATTGTTTATTCACATAGTGAAAGAAATATGATATGTGAAATCCCAGTGTAAATACTAGGGGGAAAAACCCAAACCTTTACACAGATAAAAAAACCCCTTTCCTATTCTAAATCCCACATTTTATTTTCAAATAAATATTTAGAGCTGTTATATGTAACAGCTAGGAGCAAAACCCCAGCTTCAAACCACAGGAAATGTAGAAAATGTGAAATAAAACAATGGTCTGTAGTTTTATTAGACTTTATAATATGTTTTTTGAGACCAAGGTGAGCTTCAGATCTGCAGTTTTTTACGTCTCATTTCTGTCAAGTGATCTTGCATGCATTTGAAGACATCATTTCTTCAGTTTGGAAAAAAGCCCTTAAAACTTATTTTCATTCTTGCCATATGTTGCACTACATTATTTAACAATTGCTAGCAATGGGAATTACTAAAAGCACTGGAATCAATTGCTTAGAGAGGTTGCAGGGTCTCATTCTGGGGAGATATTCAAAACCCAACTAGACAGGGTCCTTGTCAGCTTGCTCTAGCTGAGCCTGCTTGAGCAGTAGAGGTGTACAGTATGATCCCAAGACACTCCTTCCAACCTCAATTCAGTGATGCTGTGATTCTGTGAAATAAAAGTCTGCATATGTACTGCTGTAAGCTAGGTAAGTCCTTTGGTATTTCTTCTTTTTAAATTTTTTTTAATGACATAAGCAAAACACAAGACTGCTTTTTGCACTTTAGAGAAGTGATTAAATAATTTGATATATCCACTTATTTCAGTGGGGAGATTTAATCTGCTTCACTTTGCTGATGCATGGAAAAATCCCAAGCTATAATATCCCCCTCAAAATTAAATCTCATTAGCTGCCATTAAGCATGATCAATAATTAAATACAGAAAATTTTATTCTTAAATTTTCCAATAATCTCTGAATTCCTACACATAAATACAGGCTCGGTTAAATGCCTACTTGTAAACATATACATATTTTGTCATAATGCACTTTGTGGCTGTAACCAGTAGAAAACAAAAAATATTCATTTGGAGAGACCTTAAGCAGCTTTGACTGAACACTGTGAAATAAAATTAACATGCTGAGGTCAAGTAGTCCTTCTAAATATTTACTGAACAGTCTGTATTCTGTAACTCATATAATTGAACTGCAGTTGTGCAACAAGACCAGCTACACTCAAGAAGCTGCCTGTATAAATTGGGATGCTTTGTTTGGACCCCAGCATGCTGCATTCTTCACAGACCTGTCCAAAGGTGAAAAAATTTGCACTCTAGAGCTCAAGGGAAAATGCCTTCTGGATCACGTGGATTACCACAGGAATCAAATAATTTTCCCATCTAGCAGCACAAAAGTGGAAGGATGCAGTAATATAAATTATCTTTGGATTATTGTTTGTACTTGGATTATTGTTTTTACTGTAATTACTAAGGCTCTTATTTGCTTATTCTATTAGTAGAAAACAGCATTGTTGTTAGAGTGTTTAAAAAAAAGTCTTCCCTAAATGGAAAAGCTTTCAAGTAGTAAGCCCAGTATCTTCATCAGTGCCAGTGGTATAAATACCAGAAAGAGTGACAGCTAATCCACATGCACTCAGAAGAAGAAATGAAAAGGCCAGTTACAGGCACTTGTCAGTGCTAGTCTCACCCACACCTACTGACTTGCAAGACCTTCAGATAACCAGTCAGTAATGAAATGAGCAAGAGGGGGAGAAGAACAGAGGAACAGGACAGCTAAGAGATGGAACACCAGCCAAACATCATTCCCCGTTAATGTAAATGGGAACAGAACATTTTAAATTGAGCTTTACAAGGTGGCCTAAATAATTTCAGGACTAAATATATTTCTGTGCTCTATGAACATCTTAGGATCACTGTTTGTTGGGTTTTTTTGCAATCTTCTATCTACTTTTCCACCTACCCTTTCCTACTCCCCCATAATTGTCATCATTTCTCTCTTGGCAACATCAGAGCAAACAGAGAGGGGACTGAAACAAGAGAATCACATAGAAGAGATTGTTTTGACAGGGCTGTGCGGGGCTGTCTTACTAATCCAGCACACACAAGGTATTAGTGACTTGTATTCTATTAAAAAAATATTAGCAGAGTGAAAAGCATCCCATGCCAAAGCCAAGGGCTGCTGAACTCCATGTGGAGTTCTTTCTTACAGCCTTCACCTTTCACTCTGACCCTGCAAATGCAATAAAAAAGGAGAGGTCTTAGTTTTTGTTTGCCTAATAGCAAGTTTTAAGAGGCAGTGTGCTCAGTAATTTGATCAGCCATGCCTGCCTGACATATGTGTTCCCCCAAACTGTGATTTAAGTTACAGGGCATTTATGCATCAAAGGGGAGCTTTGCTCTTTTCTCTAACCTCTGTGGGGATGAAAATACTGATTGACAACACAATTTTATACAGATATATAAACAAGGCACTTCATTCCTTTAGACTCCTTGAAAAATTCCATCTGAACATATTCTTTAGAGGAATCTCTCCATAATTACATGTGAGGGGTCTACTGATTTTTCCACTGGAGATTCTGAGTTCACTCAAGGCAGAATATTTGGCCCTGAAGCTTTGCAGTCACAAAGCTTGGCAGCATTTTAGAAATAGCATTTTCACAAACCTTGCCATGATGTCAATATCCAGGAACAAAGATCAGCATGTTGATATTTGCAAAATGAAAAAAAAATCCTGTCTTTGGTGAATTTTTCAGTGAAAATATCACTGCATTGTCATTTTGCTCAAGCAGGCTAATAATTCAGTGAATCTGAAGGCTAATATAAGACTTCCAGAATGGATCTTCAAATCCTCCTGCATTTATTGAGTAATACCATATAGGTAAGACAAAGATTTAAGGAAATATTTAAGAAAAGCCGTATTGTATCATAAACATCTGATGTTTTGTAAAAAACTGCTGCTCAGTAGTACGTATGTGCTGGGTACAATGCTTGGACTGGCAGATAGTGGGAGAAAATAAATGTCCATTGTCATTTTATTCAGCATTATTCTTTAAATTTGCCTGTCTTAAAGCAGGATGGACGCATAAATTTTCTATTGTAACAGATCTGTTAAAGTTGCTTCATTATACACTTTTCAAACTTGTCAGAATTGTTGTTCAGGATAGATATTACAACCTTTTCATTTATTCCTGATTAGTGTATTTTGCATCTTAAGGAAGATGGTACTGCTCTAGCTATTTATGAAGAGTGCACAAAAGATTTTGTCGCATTAAATTTTCTCTCCAAACAAGCAGAAGCCATGATAACCCAAAAACTGCTAGTCAGCCTTTCCTGTGCAGAAGCAAAAAAGAGCTACAAATAGGGAAGAAAAAAAGAAGGAAACAGGACATCAATCATGCAACTAAATTTCAACACCGCACTTATTTTAGTTTTTGGTCTTTTACCAAAGTCTCAGGAAGAGATGAACAACAGAGATTTAAGATGCAATCGTCAACTGGTTGCACCCTCTATTCTCCCACTTTCCCTGGACGTTAATCTTCCTGTAGCAAGTTGGCTGTTCCTTAGAGGCTCCAGCTGACAGCCTGGAATATTAATGCAAAGGCAGTTGAAGTAGGTGTGCTGGGCTCTGATTTGCGGTCAAGAATCTGATACACACTCTCTTCTGTTATTTCTGCTCCAGGGCCCTTGTCCACTGGAGGATGGATGGCACAGCCCACAGCATGCTGTAACCTTTTACACTGATGGAGCAAGATCCAGCAGAGCTTGATCCACTTGTGACCTTATTAGATTTGTCATTTCAAGCACTAAAACCTACAGCTGGAGACCAATCATATCTAACAGTTTGTGATGGTACCCTCCAAAAAGAGGAAAAGCCCCCTGGCTTGAGGAAGACATGACCTGCTGGCAAGGACTTGAGTAAGTATTGACAAATGGGTTGCACTTTGCTTTCTACTAGCTTTTTGAGGAAATGTATTTGCTTGAACATAGTATAGTTTGCTGTTGGCACAGATCAGCATGAAATTATGACTCTTCAGGAAGCAAAAAAAGAATTACAAGATGAGCTAACCAAGCTGACAGGACATATCAAATTCATACTGGCTGAAATTTCTCCCAAACTCTGCCAAACACACTGAGCCACTCACAACATCAATTAGTCTTAAGCTCTTACCATCTTCTTTTCTTCAGTCATCCAACTTTTTCCTTAATTTTTAAGAGTGTATGTGGACCTGATTTTTTTCATACCTATGTGACACTAAGTGAAAAAAGCACTCAATAGAAAATACTATAAACACAAGGCAGACCATGTGCATATACATGTGCTATTTTACTGTTAGATAGAATGAAAGACCAGCCTCCTGAGGAAAATTAAGGTATTCCTACAAAACAACACAGTGACTTTTTCCAAGATAAAATTTTCAGTACAATGTCTGAGCATCACAGATAGCCAACTGCTGTAGAGAGAAAGGCAAAAGGGAAAAAAATGTGTTTTTATAATATGATTTATTTAGTTTCAATGGCCCACATGAGGAAATCCCATTAGAAAGATATTTGCCTTTTTTTCTTGCAACATGAAACAAACACTGTGTTGTAAAATTAGTCAGCATCTTTAAGCTACATTGCAGAGAAACCTAGAGCAGTGTGGCTGTGTGTTTTAACAGAAAGGTACTGCTGGATATTACACTACTGAGAATTCCTAGAACAATTGATACAATTGAAAAAAAAAATTAGTCAAAGGATGATAACAAAAAGCTTTTATGTTTTGTTAAAATATTTACCCTCTTTGGGACACTACATCCTATTGGTTAGATAGCACTGGAATATTTCTACATTACAATCTAAGAACTATTTTCTTTTTGGTTCATTTCAGCAGGAATAAGGACATTTTTCACTCAGTACTTTTTTTCTGTCAATTTCCAAAGTGGTTCAATGCCCATGTAGCTAATACCCCTCATAAAAACACAACAAGCAAAACATAAATATGCTTGTCTAATTTAGTGGCTTAGAGAATATTTTGATTTTTGATTCAAAAAGGAAAATAAAACCATCATAATTAATCTTCTACTTTCTTTGAAATAATTCAGTACTCCAAGCATTATATTCCACTCACTTGCTCTAATCCGTTAATTTATTTTCCTTATTTTTATTGTTTGTGAGTGTAATGATCAAGAACTAAGCTGGTATGAAAGTCCCAGTGAAGAAAACTTGGCTTTGGTTTTGTATCAGTGTTTGGTGCAACACCCCCTTTTTACCCATGCTGGACACATCAAGAGTAATGACAGCCACAGATTTCTCCATCTCTATGAGCTAGCAAGAACTGGATCTGTTTCATTTATGCCTTTTGCCATCAGTTAGTAAACAATGTACTATTTATCTATGCAAAATAATGTTAAATTCTTCTAATTATACCTTTTATAGTCATTTGCTAGCACAGATGTTTGGGCCACATACCAGAGAATCAGATAACACCGAACCAAGGGGAATCCAGCTCCCATCTCCGAGCACAACAGAGAATTCAGGCCCTGTAGGACACGGGATTCTCACAGGTCCTAGCAAGAAGGAACTAGTTAGAGTTAGTCATAATCCCCTTTCCATGGTCTGGGTATCTCTGTGCTAGAGACAGGAAGAACTGTGTCTGATCTCACCGGTCCACTTTACAGAAGAGTTCAGCTCCTTGCATTTCAAGCTCTTGGAGTCCAAAGCAAGTTCATCCTTCTGAGCATGTGAAGGACACTTTCATTCAAGTTATCAAACAAAAGGCTTCACTCTGCTTTCATTACAGCCACTGTACATCCACTGAAACCTACTTCCCTAGTCTGAGGGGAGAAAAGTGCTTGCTTGTTCATATTTCATGTCAGATTTATTATTTTTTCTTAGTTACAGAATGCATTTTCAAGGGCTGAGGGCAGCTGTGACATTGATCAGAGGCTATACTGAAGAAATGAAAACCTAATGCTCTTCTAGCGATGAGGAGGTGTGTACCAGAGCTGTCAGTGCTAACAGGAAGCATGGATGCTGCATGTCCAGCCCAGAAACAGCAGTGCAAAGGTTAACATTTTCAGTTATCAAACCATTAACCTTCACTACAACATTTTTACAAGCCTGTAATCTATGTTCAATAAGAAAAGCATACTCTCCCCAGCATTTTGCCAACATGACCAGAAGTCTGATATCTGGGAGGCTATCTACAAACTGTTACATTTCACTTTTGTTTAGAGAAGAAATATGGCTTCATTTTCTAATTTGATTTTAAATCAACAATTTTGTGCAGCATTACTTTACTCAAATGATGTCTTAAGTACGAGCCTTTTGATGCAGTATAATCTTTCTGAGAGAGAGTACTTTAAAATGTAAATGATGAAAAATTTCTATCTGGTGTAGGTTTTCTATCAACACTTGATAGATAAATGAATTTTCAGAGTCTTCATTATTCTGATGTCACTTGACACATCATATTCTGAATGGGAAGCTTACTTGCATAGAAAAACAATCTGGGTCATCACAGTTAGCTGTATGCTTGCAATTTATATCTCCCAGTGAGAATAAATAATGCCCACAATATATTCAGGAGAGGAACCCCAGAAAGCAACATAGTAGAGGACAGAAGAAAAAGCAGTTCAGTTGTTAAAGATGTGCAGTAATTCTATCCTCATCCGGGTGACAATACTTAACCTCTTTCCCTCCATTTAAGTCTGAGAATGAAAAAGGGTCTGGTTTTCAGAGGTCTGAGAGTCTTTTTGCCCATAATTTGGATCTCACCTTATTTTCTGATAACATAAGGTAAACTTATCATGGTAAATGGCTGGACATATCTTGTAAAATGAATCTCTAACTGACCGAAGACGCTTGTTGTAGTCCCCGAGCCACCAGCTGGGATGGCTGGGGAACCAGGGGGCTCAGCAGCTCAGTGGTGGGTGAATTCAGAGATCTAACACCCCCCACAAGACAGCTGGCCAGGATCCCCTCACCTGGTCTTGTGACCTGTGTGAGGAGGGTCCCCCTGGTTGGTCAGCAGCCAGACAGTCACTCTAACCTTGGGTCACACCACATTGGCCCTCAGCTGTTGTCCCTCCCCTGTCTGTATCCCTTGATAAAGAACTTGGCGGGCGGGGCCCGTTCTCTTGCTACCTGGCCAGCCTGCGTGCCGGTCAGAATAAACATCGGATCCCTCGCAAGAGCCATCTCTGGACTCTTTACTTCTGATACCGCTCGAGCTAGCAAGCTCTGTGTGGGCTTGGCCGCGTGCCTCCATCGCATGGTGAGGGAGAAGCTGCATGCGAGGTGCCCGGACACCGCCAGGAGTTCCTGAGCCAGGAATTCTTAGGGAAAAGCAACAGTTTCCTCCACCAGCCAGGCCACACAGCGACAACGCTGGAGCTGGTAAGGTCACCACACTTTCTCCTGGAGCTGGAGTCAATAAATATCCACATAGGGGTACACATTGTGGGCAGCAGGAAAATCCTGTCTTGGTGGTCTAACACAGAGCATGAAAGAATTAAATTATGAGTGAGAAATGGCTGGCAGGAAAACCACCCATACAGTCTAGGAGAATACCAAGGTGGTTTTGGAAGTCATTACACAAGGGACAAATTAAGCTAGCAGCAAACTAATGCAAACTGTTACATCCTCTGCAGTTGACATTAGATATCCTGCCCAAAAAGAAACAGCTTTTATGGATATGCAGTCCAGGATCACACTGAAATGAGTACTCTATGGGAGATCTGTATCTCTGCAAGCATGATGAGTTCCACATGTGCAAAAGTGCAGAATTCCAAAGATGACTTAGGATGCTGAAGAGGCACATAGATGCATGCACGGATTTCTGCCACTCAAATCTGCCAACTTCTTCTTCCCTATGCATGCAGCATGAAAGCTAATTTCAAACAAAATTGCATTAATGGCAGTTCTTTAATTAACTCAGGATGGGGAAGATTTTACATCTCAACTGAACAAGACATGAGAGTGAAGTGCAAATTCAGGGATCTCATTTCAAGCCCAGTGACTCAGTGAGTTGTAACAGAATGAGAATAAAGATTTATTTCCTCTTGCATTTTTTATCGATGCTTCTTTTTTGTTCTCATCCCTGTTTTTCTTTCTGTTCTCATTGTTACTGGCACTACCTTTACTGGCACATTGAAAACTCTGGCAAATTAAATGCTAGCAGGATAGTTGGTGCACCCTAATGAAAGAAAAGGCACTTACTATCCAGACATGAGTAGCTCTTCTTTCTAAGGAAAGAATTCGAACCCTTATGTCCCTCAGTACCGCCTAGCAAATAAATGGCATCCTAAAAGCAAGAGCCTGTAGGATATAAGGAAACCAAATTATATCCTATACGAGGTCTATTCTGTTATCACTCTAAACTTTCAAGACATGTGCTCAGGCATCTTGGGAAGCCTTGTAAAACCCACTCCCACCCTTCCTATAGGTCTGGAAATACAGCACGTCCCAAACATTTAAGTCTTTTTTGTTTGTTCATGATGAAGTCATGGTCTAAATTTTTAGTATTTCACTTCTTTTCTAAGCTCTTATTCCTGAGAATTCATTTAGAATGAAGAGGTGTCTTAAAAAACATGGAATCACAGAATGGGTAAGGCTGGAAGGGACCAGAGTGGGTCACCAACCTCTTTGCTCAAGCAGGGTAATCCTAGAGCACATGGCACAAGATTGTGTCCAGATGGTTCTTGAGTATCTCCAGTGCGGAAAGACTCCACAACTTGTCTGGGCGACCTGTTCCAGTGCTCGGTCACCTGCACAGTAAAGAAGTTCTTCCTCATGTTCAGGTGGAGTTTCCTGTGCATCAGTTTCTGCCCATTGCCTCTTGTCCTATTGCTCAGCACCACCTAGAAGAGCCTGGATCCATCTTCTTGACACCCTCCCTTCAGATATTTATAGAAGTTGATGAAGTCCCCTCTGAGTTGTCTAAAGAATGAATATTTACAAGCAGAGGAGAGATCAAAATGTTAGAAACCTGTTATATTAAGCATCTAAAATTATCAGTACTGTGTAAGTAAATAGCATGCACTGCTCTTTGCGTTTGACAATCTGGCAACACCTCTCTTGGGTCTGCAAAACTTTTCACATATTGGTATGAGAGGATCTCCGTGTTGGTCTCTGTCCCCAGTCATTGGGAAGTCATCAGGAAGTCATTGGGAAGAAGTCACCAAACTTAAGTTAGAATTTATGTCTCAGAAGTAGCAAGGAGGTCAGTGGGTGTCCAAAATCCACCCACAGGCAGACTGTAGCATAATGAAGGAAGTGCTGTAGATGTTGTACTCTTCGAGTCAGTGCATATTCCTGATGCTGTCCTCTCTGGAGGGAATATTCCTCGGGAAATATCTAGGATCTTCTCTGGAGCAACAAATAATTTGGCATGTATGCTGACTCAGGGGAACTTTCAAAAGATAGCACAGACTTACATATTCTTCCCTACAATACATGGGAAACATCCATAGTAATTTAGTGGCAAGTGCAACTCCAACACTTCTCATACAGAAGCAACCTTAGCTGTAGGCTAAGATATAAAGTGCCTATTAACAGCTGAATGCAATTTTAGACTCCAGCTTTTCTCTTCCTGGGCTACCTGCTGCAAGATAAGACACAATGCAGATAACAGCTTAATGCCAAATGTAACCATGTCTAATGAAAGAACTGAACAAATAGATCTTTTCATTTGTGCACTTGATTTTACGTGGGTTAAGGTTGCCAATGCAAACAAGGGCTAATGAAATTCAAGATTTAACATTCAATTAATCGTAGCCATGTGGTATTTCTGTTGATGAAATGGCGAGCTCAAGGTTAGCAGGGAAAAAAAATCAAAGCAATCTATCTCCTTATCAATATATAGAAACTGAATGCTAACTCTATGAATAAAATGCTATGATTTCAGTATCATGACACCCTTGTGCATTTGTCTCCACAGAGGAGTCACACACATCTTTATAGAGCAGCCCCAGGCTCCAGCTCTGTCTTGACAGTACACTTGCTGAAATTCCATGTGAGAGTTGACCTCACAGCTGGAGCAGCTCGCAGAGAAGAAGCTTAGATAAACTGCAGAGAGGTACAGTGCAAAGCAGTCTATGTCTAGAAGGAAAACATAAAGGAAAAACTTCAGATTTTTATTGCTCAGGAAGAAGTTCAATATCCATTAGCAATAGATGTCGAAAAAAACCCTAGATGTAGAAAAAACCCCAAACAAGGACATTGCTGGTCTGAAAATAAAACTAGGGGGAAAACTAGCCCACAGCCAAAGTCCGGGGGACTGTTTTGAAGCCTGATGTAAAATACATTATTTTTCAATGATCCAGGATCAATCTGAATATTCTTTTGTAGGTATTGTGCTAATAAATATTTTGATCGATCTTTTAAATGCAAACATTGGGCTAATAGTGGAAGCACATGTTGTTACTTCAAGTCTGGAGCACTTTTCATTTGCTATCTGATCATCGGTGGAGGATTTATTGAGTAATAAATTGCCTACTGGCAATAGGCTTCCAAAAGCTCAATACATCCTTATTAGTGTCTCAAAATTCTGCAATACAATAATTAGACTTTGAGTGAAACAGAGACATTTTTCTGCATTCTGCAAAGTGTTGAATAATGATTTTGTGAAGTTCTGGTTGTTCTCAGTTGCAGTATGTTATTTGTTAAGATCCATGGGACTCACACTTGCAAGTCTTGATGAGTCAAAAAGGTCCACCATGGTATATAATATAAACATTATATTAGAAAAAAAAAATCTTTTCTTTTTTTTAATAAAAATGTAGGATACCTCAAACACTCTTAAAATTATTGTATTTCTCTATGTCTGTCTGCCATGGAATAAAATGGCACATTACACGGAGCTTGCTTAGCTTGAACAGGTCTGAAAAAATGTATTAGACAACAGAGTGGATGTGGACCATAAATCTCATCTCTAGCCACCTCATAACTTTTAGTGAAATGGGCAATACTGTGCTTTAGATTCAAATTGTACATAAATTTAGCACACAAAAGGAATCATTCCAGTATTACAAGCATGAAAACATAAAATCCAATGTAGTTCCAAAGTTCTTCTACACAGTCCAGCTATAGATCACTTCTGCTTCTACAAGGACTTGTTTTGGAGTTGCTGGTAGATGCTGAACTGATGTATAACGACAAGACATAGCTAATTTAATGAAGAACAGATTTCCTCTAAAGACATAGCATCCATAAGTGTGTTCTGACACACATAGTCTTTTTCTGCTACAACATAAACCTAAATAATTAAGAATATTTGGACTCAGACAGCAATTGATTGCTTTTTAGAAGGTGGGAAAATGCCTCTGGTTCCAAAATCAGCCAAAAGAGGACGGCAAAGAGGGTAGCGAGTGGTGATCTGAAGGTATTTTCTGCAGGACTCTTGCTTTTACCTTAAGTCAACACACAGTATGATACCACTGGCTGTGGTCCCTTCTACCTGAGGTGCACTACCACTCTGTTATGAGAAAAAATCTGCTACACACTGGCTATGCTACAACTAGCCACAACTAGTATCATCAGCCTGTAATTTGAATTTAAAAATTCTGTGCATGCTGACACCACTTCCTTCCCAAACTAATCTGACCCCATCTTTCCACCCTGAGTCTGCATTTCCACGGAATCGTTTGCAAATTATTAAAGGTTAAGGAAGGGTGCACCTCTTCCTAATTATTCAACTCTGTAGTATTCCATTTCATCACACAGAGAGGCATGCAGTTCTGGGTTAGAGGATTTTACTTCCTGAATCTTCCTCTCGCCCCTAGATTTTCACTGTTATTTTAAGGTTGCCATATAGTATCTAAGTAGAACGAGTGGGCAGGCAGTGTATGCAAATTAAGACCTGAAATCTCTTGCTGCCTTTGACCTCCGCATCGTGCAACTTCTCTAAGCCTTATTTTCTCTAAAGATAAAATGTCATTCTTAGTAAACTGGTGTGACAAGCACAGATGAGTCACGCTATTTAAAAAGCAAAACATAAGAAAGGAGCCGTTGAAAGATGAACAACACAGGAAAACGACGAGCAAAGGACACAAAATCTGAGTAAACTGCTGCAAGATCAAAGTATGTGAGCAAAACTGGTTGGTATCCAATACAACTGCAGCTGCAGGATAATAAGGGAAAGGGTAGGAGAGCATGTTATACAGCTGGTTTTGTTTATGGAGATGAAACTGTAACTGCAGCTAGGTAAAAAGCTAATCCTGACACTAAGAAAAATAAGTTAATCTTATGAAATACATGCTATGTTGCAAAAATCTAAATAATTTCTCAGGAAATGAACATTATGAGGCTATTCCTCTTAGCTTTATAACTTCCTCATTTTGGCAAAACCAGGTCAAATGGACTACGCACTACCTGCCTCATATCTCTAAGTCAAAGACCCAAATTATCATTTATTACAAATGCTCTGTCTTGCTTTTAACACAAAATTGTTTTCTAACTGTTCCCTTATCAGCTTTAAAGCCTTAAAATAGATAGGGTAATAGTAGTCTGTGTTAATATCGACAGCATTAACATTTACCCAGAATAAATTTCATCCTGTATGAACAAATCATGACTTTTTCATGTGTTGTATTTGATACCAGTGCAGTAAATTACAGTTCATAACCAATATGCAGTGGCCACTACCTGGGAGGCAAAAAGCAAATGATAAATTCAAATCCATCACATTTTCAGATACTAAACTATGATAAGGCTGGATGTGCAAGGAGGGCAGGGAAGCTTTCTGCAAAACCTTTTAAATAGGATTCAAAGTCATTCTGGATACCTACCTGTAAAGGGAATGAGCAAAGAACTTGGAACCAGACTGGAATTTTGACCTGTTTCTTTGCCTTGTGCAACAAATCCAGCAGGTGAAAATTGTTTTTTTTCCTTTTTTGAGGAAGAATGAGCTCTACTTTCCTACATTTTTACACTTAAAATTCAAAGATTGTTTACCTCAGTAAGCTACAATGACAAGGTAACTCATCAAAAAAGGACATCATGGACAACAGGAAAGAAAATCTGGGTAAATAAAAGAATTTGTTGCACCTTCTTATTCTTAAAGACACAAAAAATCTTTGTTTCTTTAAAAAATTCTGCAACTACAGTGGTTGACAGTTTGGATAAGAGATTTTTTGTTAACACTTCTGTCTCAGCTGAAGTGTGAGAACTTGCAATATACATCTTTAAGATTTCCAGTAAGTATTCTAAAAATAAGAATCAGAACAGGTGTTTCCCACATTTCTTATTTTTAAATAGTGGGGGAAAATGCAACATTTCTAAGAACTTTTCCAAGCTGCCTTATTCCCTGTATGATAACAAAGAGGGGGAAAAGTTCAAATGGTTAAAAATCCTCTAATGGTCACCGTGTATTGCGGGAGCCTTTATGGAGACAGAAAATGTATTTTTTCTGTTAACCTGGAAATGGATTTCCAGCAAAATACCTTGAATACCTTGACTTCTGATCCTTAAAGTAACACAGCTACAGCAGAATTAGACTCTAAATTGTCATTGTCAATATCGGAATTTTCTGTGAAACCTTATTATTACAGCAGGTTCTTTTAAAACAGGCAATATATAAAGTGGAAATACAACTAAATGACCCAATTTATCCTGTTCATAACTTGTCTCTAATAATACGTGAATGAACACTTGAAAACAGGGAAAAATGCTATTTGAAGTGATTAAGCTGTCCATCAATAAGCAATAAGAAGTATTTCTTTGACACCTCCAGAAACCACAGATGTTCTTGCCTGTGGTGAGCAAATTAAGATCTTGCACCAACCACTCTCAAATGTGAATGCAATGTTTCCCTTATGAGGCTTTTAGTCAGGCCAAGAAAAAAAGTGCCTATGGTTTTATTTGTTCTTATAATGTAGGAAAATTGTCATTTTTTCCACACATGATGTTTTCCAGTGAAGTCTTTTAAGTATCTATATCACATTTAAAGGGGCAAATGATCTTAAAAAATACCTTCTGGAATTGCCTGGTTAGTGGCAATTCCTTGAAACCATCGTAATGTGCAATGCGATGACAGTTCTCAATCCCCAGGAACCTGCTGAAGGCTTTCGCGTGGACCTGAATAAGGTCAGGACTATATACAACCTCTCAGTTTCGTGAAGTATCCATGCAAAGTGTGATTATTCGACTCTGAATACAAATTCATATGCCAAAGTGCACACTAAAGTAACTTCCAATAATCACTGTTATACTGAACGTACTGAGTCATTGTTGATTCAACAGAGATTAAAGTAAACCAGACAAAATGAATTAGATATTCAGCCTTTGCTTGCTCAAAATGATACCAACACCCACTGCCACCACCACAAGCCAATACAAATACTCAGATAATTTGGTCTGTGGCCATTTCCATGGCAAAATGCCAAGCCATGTATTAAGGCAGCCTGTTATTTCCATAGTGCATGTACTATCATCACAGCCAATTCAGGTGGAGGAAAAACATGGTTAGCAATTCTCATCTCAGTGTTTCAGTCTTTAATGACCTACTGTAGGAAAGGAATTTAGGTATTTCTGGAGTTTTTGTGGCACTAAAGCCAACCTCACAGTGAGCCATGGAAGAACCGTGGACAGGACTTGGAAAAAAAATAATTTAAAATTCCTTATTTAATGAAAATAACTTGTTTTGAAGGGCCTTGACAATATTCTTAGATTATTAGATTTTGGTTGAATGACTGAAAACATGAAAAGTCAGTGGATGCTTCTTCATTTACGCTTTCTTTTATTACCTTGCTCTTCTCTGATAAGAGACACAGTAAAAACGAAAAAGTGAACGAAAGCCATCATCATTTTCAATTGAAAAAGCAAAGAAATTTAGGGATCTTCAAGTTTAAAACAAATACATGAGAATGCACTGCAAATACAACTTACCAGTTTATTAACTGCTCAAGACCTTGAGTGAAGAATTCATCATCTACTTCCATACTGATAATATGTCGTGACTGCAGTTAAACTCGACCGACACTTGGCTATAGCCCCACATTTTGAAAAAATGACAAGCTCTGTGGTACATTTGAAATGTCAGGCTGTGAACACTGTTTTTGTCTGCAGGTTATTCTTTCATATCCAGCTATAACAGTTCCATCTATAAATTTAAACCCTCTGGGTTACATATTTCCAACCTTTAGAAATCTCTTTGCCCTAAAAGTAGTTCTCTCTAAAGCCTCTGCTTCACCACAAGGAAGATGTAAGTGTTGCATGCATCAGGACTGAGATGCCTAGAATCAGTAAAATCATAGGTTTTCATCCTACCAGCTTACTACAGATGAAATAGATTACACAGAGCCTGCCCATGTGTGAATGCATCCATATGTATTAAAAACTGCATTCCTTTCTTGCTCTGCAGCATTTTTCTTGAGAGGTTTATGTCAATATCTTTGGCAAAATTCCTCCTCCTTCCTACTGTTTTGCAGTATGCTATGAAACTGTTGCCTGCTGCCTGTCTGTAAGGTGGCTGAATTTGAGCAAACTTGTAAGCACAGACTGAGCAATGTAAAGCAATGAGTGTGATAGAAATTTGAAAAATGGCATATAAATTAATGATATTATTCTGCATTTTCATTTACTAAGCCACACGATCCTATTTTATCCAGAAGAAGAGCTTAAACATTGCTTTATGACAACAATGTGTAATTTGCTATTCATTACTTCTTTATACTGCTGATCCTCCGCATTTACTTCGCTCTTCAGATCTGATTGAGAACATCTCCAAGTCAAATCTTCTTTTGCCTTCTGGTGTATATATAAAATTATAATTTTTTTCCTATATGTCATCTATCTTCAGTTCCACAACGTTGGAGCTCTGTTATGCATCTGAAAAGTCTTATAGGCAAAAGATAAAACAAGAACAGTAATTCACGAGCTGAGTGAATCAAATGTAAATATTTCAAACAGAGGTTCCCAAGCCATGCTTAAACTTCAACTCAAAAGGCTTTTTTTTTTCCTTAGGTGCAATGGACAGAGGAAGACCTTTCAGTGACTACAAGGAATGCTACAAGGAATATATTGCAGATGGCACTGCAAAGGACCTGACCTTGTGACAGTAGGAGTCATTTTTCATAAAAGAAAACAAAAAATCAGCCTAGTGTAACCTTAACAAACAGGCTGCTGCATAAGGCTTTGACTGGTAGAGACAATTCTTCCACAGCTTCCTACAAGTATGACCCATATTCTGTCTGATCAACACCTGTCTGAAAATATCAACCTTCTACCATTCATGCAAAAATGCTCAAGGCCACATTTTTGGTTACTAAATACACCTAGTGCTCTTTGAAACCTTTCATAGCATTAGCATAGGTTTTCATAGCGTTATCTAGACATTATAAGTAATAATTTGATCCAGATACTGTATCAGAGAACAAAGTGGTGCTAGAGATCAAACTACTCCCTGGGAATAATTTTGCCATATTCAAAGCATTTAGTGATTGACTTCAGTGTCTGGGATGTCATCTGTAAGAGTGTAATGATTGCAGTGGTTAGAACACAATGGAATTTTATTTTAATAATTATTACTATTAGCCTCCAGTCATTCACTCTGCATATTTAAAAAGAGAAAATGTTCCTACCTCTGCATACGAGATCATGCCTTCTGACTACAAGTAATTTATTTTACTTTTATCTCTTCAACGTCACACTCTTTTGCCTGTCCTTTGTTTGCAATAGGAACATACTACAGTTAGATGTGACCAAGCCCCCCTCCTCCTCTTCTCCCACCTCTCCACTTCCCCCCCCCCAAAAAAAAAAAGAGAGACATTAACTTTTTTTGGTATTAAAATTCCTAGTAGAACCCTCTGGCCCTTGGCAAGATTTTGTTTCCATGGTAGAATATGAGTTGGAGGTTTTACAAGATTAAATGATCACTTCTCTTGCATGAATAGAATGGAATTTATCCATCTCATTCCTTGTGACAATATTTCAACATTTATTTTAGGACAATGAACAGCAGAGAACCATGTCCCTGATGCAGTAACAGATGCACTACGTACCGCTTAGGGAAGATTAAACAAATGTATATATGAATAACCAGTATTGTCCCTTACTGTAGGTACGTGACGAATTTTAGAATATGGAAATGTAATAGGTTACCAGTTCCACTAAATAGTTTGGTAACAGAAGAATCCTGTCCAGTAATAACATAAACCAGAATGTGGTTCATAGATTAAGCAAGTTTAATACAGTAGCTGCTAAAGCACACTTTAGATTTGTTTAGTTGAGTCGTAAACACCCTTATAAAAAACACCTGCTAGAATTTATTTCATTTCAGCTTTCCCCTGAGTTCCTCTATAAGGAAAACTCTACTAGAAGGATAAACTGTACAAACCACAGTTTCCTCATTGGATTCGGACCACAACATGTTCTGAATTAAAGCTTCCTGTTGAATAAAACTTGCAGAATTGCCTGTTTATTTTCTTGATGGACATTACCCTACATATGCATGTGAGACCTCCATCTGAGTTAACTCCCATTAAAGGATAACAGTTAACTCCACAATTAGAGAACTGCTGGAGGATGGGACCAGCTGCTCGTTTGTCTCAGGGCCTCCAGGGGACCTTTTGCTGAGAGCCCCACAGTGCTCTCCAGCGGGATCCTGTTGTAGTCAGCGCTGGGCAGCAACGCATACCCACCAGTCAGCTCCAAGGCTGAGACACTGCAAAGGACCAGCCAGACACAGGTCAGATTTGGTCCCTGTCCCCCATGGTCACTCCCTGATGGTGTTGTCTTCGGCAGAGGGAGCTGGCTCAGTCTCCTCTGAAGAGGACATGCAAACTGGCTACACACATCCACCCCAGGCTATGGTGATCCTGAGATAAGTGTGCGTATTTACATAAATAATGTCTTCTTAAATTTTTCTCCTTCCCCATAAGTATAAAAGTTTTGAAAGGAATAACTCTTCCTGAGTGGAACCTATTTTTTCTGTATTTTACACATTCACAAATACGCAATACCTAAAATACACAAGCTCATTTTGACAGATAAAAGTGTATGGCATGAAACTGGAGAAAGAACGGGTATGTTTGAAAATTATTTCACATGTTTCCTTGTCTATCCATCATGCCATTACATTTATTCTCCACAGAGTCATCCTTTTTTGTCATTCGAGGCTGCTCATAGACGTCACAATTTATTTAACGTTCTACAATGATTTTGACAGTGCACATGCATATCTGACAATTTCAATATGAATACTGAGGAAATATTATATTGCATTCTGTAGACCAATATAAAAGGAAAGACAAATACTTTGTTTTCATAAAATTAAAAACAGTATTCAAGCTGAAGTATTACTGTTATATTCACAAAGTAAGACTGCCAAATGAAGTGTGGGTTGCAAAGTTACCAAAACAATTTAGTAGTATGAATGAATTACTTGAGGGAGGAAAGAAAGGATTTTGAAGATCGTTTAAACACATCATTATTAGTACCATTTTTCTTTTTGATATGCAGATAATTTAAAATCATTAAATAGTGCTGCATTACAGTTCTTAAGAAGAACACACCACTCTCAGCAAGGTTTTTCCCTAGGTTTCCAGCTTCTGGTCTTTTCAGTGTCAATTTTCAATACTCATATCTCTAAATCCTGTCATTATTCAGGGATAGCATTAATATATCCAGTGATGAAATTCATTCAGAAAAGCAGGCAGGGTGGGTAAATACATCAGGAGTGAAGGAGAGAAGCCATGGGAAACCAAGCTGCTTTAGTTATACATGCCATGGGAGCTAGGACCATACACCAGGGAGGATCTTATATGGCCAGTCTGCACTAATGCAGCACTAGTGGCTAATGGATGTGGAATAGGATTAAATCCATATGGAAATGGCACTGAAAAGGTAAAAGAGGGAGTAATAAGAAAATAAAAATAATAAAAAAGGAACAGTCATCTCCTCTTAAACAATTTTATGCCTCAATCCATCTTCCACGGTAGTCCAATTTGCCATTGTGCATATTTAGAATACGTTGCACAACTGTCAATAATGCACTCCCAGAAAAAGTGACCACCCCTAAAAACCCCTAAAATCATCCTCTTAGGGAATGGTTCTATTAGTGCTTAGCAAACTAAATCCAGCTCAGTTCTAATGGCAATGGTCAGGGGCCCTGGTCCAACAGCTGATCTCTTCTTTCCATTCCCCCTCTCAATAACAAATGCTTGGGATACCCTCACATCTAGAAAGGCTGCCACCGAGTGAAAAGGAGCATTAACAGAACCCTCCTCATGACAATTCTCTGGTCTCTTAAGTGCTTGTTCAGGCTTGATGCTCCAATAATTCGCAATGTATTTAAGTCCTAATATCCTAATATATCTAAATCCATCTATTCCTAAGCTTACAATTTTAGTAAATGTAGAATTATTGGTAGGACCAAGATAGTTCAGGCTCCTCCTCTTCTCCTCCTTTGTCAAGAAATTAATTTTCCCATGTCCTCACAAATTTTGACCTGCCAGAATGGAGTTGCAGTGCATGGAATTTGCAGGATAATTTTTAAACTGATTTCAAAATGTAAGGAAGGAGAAATGCACTTGCAGTGTATTCCCAGCAAGCACAAGAGCTCCTGTTTACAACAGCACGCAAGACTGGAAGTGCCTGATATTTTACCTCCACATCCCAGTAAAATATTTGAGTGTCACCTACAAACAATTAGGACCTTGAAGCAACTGAAATCCTACTGTTTTACTACAGGAAATCCGAAGGCACAGCATTTATGACTACAGTTTCACATCACCCTGAAATCTCACAGACAATTTAGTACTATTTCTAAAGGTATTGACTTAATGGCATGAAAAAGAACAAGGGCATGCCTTTCCCTGTAGCACTGCATTAACTGTTGTACTGAAACAGAGCGGATAGAAACAGGAGACACTTGCTGGGGTGAAGAGGAACACTGCTGACTCAAGTTATGAAGAACTCTCTCTTTTTAGCCAAGGAGTTGGCTGAGCTCTCTATCGCTCCCATTTAACTAATCCCTTCACCTAACAGATGGACAGTAAAGTCGTATTTTAATGCAGCTGCCAAAGATATGATAGGTCATTTCCCTCAAAGGCTTGAGATGAGAACGTACAAAGAGGAGTCTTAGTCCTGGTCAAGGGAGCAGCTTAGGAAACAAAAATAGTGGTACATAGCCCCGTGGTTCTTCTGTTCCCCTAAGACTAGGATCCAGCTTGTACCACTAAGCCTCACAGATGCCTGAAAGATCCCTTGTTGCTCATGTAAAGAAACACAAAGTGAAAGTGGAAAAACAACCCCCAGACAAAATTTCTGGATCTCAGATATTTCAGAACTTATAAATTTGGAGCCAGGACTTTGATTCACATATGCTCATACTGAAGAAGCAATGTGAAACTTTTATATCAGGGCATGTCAGGTTGGCTGGACTGAAATTTGCCTTGACCTTAGAGGTTTGCAATGACTGACATAGTAAAATGTAAACTCTATTTATAAAGTGTTTATAAAGCACAAGGAATCTGAAACTTGAAGCAATGACTAGAGAAGATCACAGAATAAGTGTGATGGGACACCTAAATGTCAGAAAAATCAGGGGCTTGTCACCCCATTAAATATTGATATTGACTGATGGCTAACAGATACAAAGTTGCTATCTCCAAATACTTTGTCAATTTGGGGAAGCTCTTATTTTAGGAAGGTTTGTGCAGAAAGAGCAGCAGATTAAGCACAGTGTTGCCTTTCTGACTTGCAGTTGTACCATCAGCCTGGGTTCAGAAGCGCATGGCTACCTCCACTGACACGGCTGGACTCTGAGACGAACGAGGGATGATAATCTATGGCTTCTATAAATATTCTCACCTCTCCGTACTCCTGTCCTGTCCTGTCCTGCCCAGTATATTTTACTGCTAGAATCTTTCTCTTTTTGCCCTCTAATGGGGGCCCAGTTTGGCACACTCTGGAAAATGTGTCCTTGCATTGCTTTTGTGATAAAAAGGTAAGTGGAAACCAACACTTCCATCTGATTCTCAGCCACTAAACCAGTGTTAAATTTTCCTCAGCTGAAAGCCTTACTATACTGCCATCATACCCACCATATTCTGAGACCTCCTGCCAAAATCCAACTCTGACTCACAAGACCAGAACATAAATATTTCTGTTCCTTGGTTTTCATAACACATTTTAAAATGCTTTTTTTTTTCCTAGATACAGTTCCATGGCCTGTTGAAGAAGCAAAAGTTTGATTTATAACACTAAAAGCATCACCACTAGGACTAGATTTATGAGTAGACCACTCTGCCACTCTAAGGACACAGAGAACTGCAGGAAAGGACTCTCTTCCAAATCAATATATTTGGAGAGGTTCCTTGAATGGTGTCAGCTGCTCTACCTTTGGGGAATGGTGTCAGCAGTTGTGACACTGACTTCTAAAACAAGATCTGGTGCAGTTACACTTTTGCTTTAAATGTACTTTTTGGGCATCAGAAGGATTTGTACTAAGCAGCAGAAACTCCACATATGCTGCAAATGGAGTTATGACCCTGAGGTCTGTGCTTTTGTGACAAGACTGCATTGACTAGTCAAGCTAGATATTTAAATATTACACTTTAGTATCTCTGTACAACACTAAAATCTATAGTACAGACATACTCAGGTCTTCACACCAATCAAGCTCTTCCTTACAGGTAAAGCTGCTCAACAGAAACAAACTTTTTCTACCTGTGAATAACTAGTTAAAAAACACTAAAAAACCACCCAAGATTATAGGCATAATCTGGTTGTTTTATACAGAGGAGACTCCCAAAAGAGGTAAAAAAAGGACACCAGTCTTCCTCACTTTGAAGGCAGCCCACAAAATCTGAAAAAAGCACCATGGTGGGGACTTGTATGATTTACTGAGTAATAAATAGCTTTTTTTTTTTTTAAATTATGATACAGGAAAAAATTTGCACAGCAGGCAAGATATTATATCACCCTTCAGCTTATAGGTGACTGCAATCCTAGAAACTAGTTAGTTACTCTTGAGCCATGCTGGTGTGATTGAGATCAGCATCAGATGCTTAGGAAGTGAAGACATCTATGCTCTCTATTTAAAATAAGATAATGTAGTAGTTTTAATATTTAAGAGACTCCAATCAAACCATCCTTATATTTCAACAGTATGCAATAAATACTTTAGCAGATCAGAGCATTTTAGATGTAAAGTGGTGAAATGCTCACCAGTTAATAGAGGAAATTATACTAGAGCATTGCAGAATCACAGATGCACAGAATGGTTGAGGTGGCAAGGGACCTCTAGAGGTCATCTCATCTAATGCCCTGCTCAAGCAGGGCCACCTAGGGCAGGTTGACCAGGACTAATCTAGATGCTTTTTGAAGATCTTCATTAAAAGCTTATTAGATGTTACATTGGTTTATTATGTAACACACATAGCATTTTGCTAACTGACAGAAATGAGGAAAATTATCTCTGAAACTCCTAAGAAAGTACTTGCTTATTATAATTATCACTGTGTTTGGGTGGTTATCTAAAATTATACCTGTGAGTAAATATTGCGGTCTGAAAAACTGTGTAAAACAGAATGACAAAATTTAACCTACAGACAATTTAGATTCTGTTTATTTTTAAACCACATCTCAACCAAGCAAATTTGGTTTAAAGTTTTTGCTAACTCAGTCAAGAAACATAATTTTGGGAAAAAAAAAAATGGTGCTAGGAAGTTGGTTGAACAGAAAACTTCAACACCCACTCATTTTATTGGCAATATTTAACTAGACTTTCATGGCCACTGCAAAGAGAAGACAAACAGCAACAACAACAACAACAACAACAACAAAGTAAAATAAAAACTAAAAAGTAAAAAAATCCAGAGTCAAATGTAAGTGGAGCAGAACTTCCCAGTAAAATTACAAATCCAAACCATGAATAGTCAGTTTTGACCCCTTTTGTCTTGTCTAATAGTTAGCATGTACTGCTCGATACATGTAATGATGTGTTTCAGAACATTACTGATTTTTCCATAATCTAAACATAGAATCACAGTCTGCCTGTGGAAAAGGATGTCTCTGGTTGTCACCATTCTTCTTCAGATGCAGCTCTGATACTTATATTTGCTATACAGTATTTCTTTAAATGGTCCACTCCAGCACAGGAAGCAATTACAGCTACTAATGATGCCTTTCTTTGCAGGATCGGCATGTCTATAAAAGGTTGCCTGATAAGGAGCTGAGGCTGAGATAAGGCTGCAAACAGATTGCTTGCCTCTCCATCAATATACTGCCGTATGCTGTATCCTTCTCTCAGGAACTGCACTGGATCTTACACATCCTGCTGGAAATACTTCATGCCATCATCTGTATAAAAACACGTGATCCCATTGTGATTATTGCTTTTGAAAGTATGTATCTCTAGAAAAGCACTTAATTCTTCTTGTTTGGCCAGGGAACAAATGTCCAGGGAAAATTTTTGTTTTCTGTGCCTCCAGGGTATCTGGTGTATGTGCAGAGGAGGTGGTGAAAGAGAACAATGAATACCGACTCCTGAAAGCACTATTTTGTTCACATGTGTATTTATAGTGGGCTATAAAGACTCAGCTGAGTAACAAATTATCTGATGCATGCAGGACTTCATGACATGGAGCTGCAGTACTGTCTCCTGAGATTAAGGGTGGGGCACAGAGCTATTTCTCAGCACAAACACTGCAGTTGCTCTGAGAAAGAAAATACCATCTCCTTTTCTCAAGCTTTTGCATTTCAATGCTGTCTTGTCCCAGTTACACTCGAATGTGCTAGGCAGGCAATAAGAAATATGGAGTTGTTGAAACTTTTATTTCAAGATGGGCAAGATGGCAATTCAAAGTCAGGCTCAAAATAGAAGGCATGTTTATTCTTTCAGCATGGAAGTATTCCTGTGACTGCAACAGAGACTACTCTTATTTGAACAAACCTTGTTGTTAAGAGCCAGACACGCCCTTGGTTTACAGCAGAACCCCTGGTGAGGTCAGTGGAGAAACCTGCTTAAAAACCAGTGTTATGACATGGCAAAGATATTTAATACAATGAGTTTCCCATCTAAGTGTAGGAAATCCCCTAGTGGGGCATTTCTGGAAAGATACCGACGGTTTGCAATCAAAGAGGTGGAGTGCCGAAGGAGAATGGGAAGATGCTGACTGGTTCAGGAAGTAAGTTGTTTGTGGGCAACTGTGCTGTGGCCTTCCACCTGTGCAGGGTGTGCTGCTAGCCCAACCTGCCTCACTTCAAGACAGAAGATCATCTGCAAGTGGTGCTTTCTGGTAGCTGTTGAATAGATACAGTGACTGTGGGCTAAATAAATACAAACAACACCATGCTAGACTGCTTGCTATTTTGAAAACAAAGTCAGTGATCTGAAGTGATTCCAAAGTCCTGAACGCTCAAATTAGTGCTGATGAAGATAAACTGGTAACATATGAAGAAATGAGGTGATTTGGTAAAAAAATATCATCTCTTACATAGGTCTGCAATCATTCACCTAGATCAGCACAAACTTCCAAGGCATGTAGCTAGGAATAAAGGAAGGAAGGAAGGACGGAAGGAAGGAAGGAAGGAAGGAAGGAAGGAAGGCAGGCAAATCGTGGTATACAACACCCCCAAGCTTAAGGCAGCTGCTCTCTTTCAGCTGTCCACAGTCATCCACGGTTAATGGAGACAGACACACTTCTCTGAAGGACTTTGCTGGCCACCTGGTTAGAGTTCCACTCTACACAATAATCCAGATGCACAGAGCCGTGTAATGTAAGCAGTGTCAAATACCCTGTCCTGGTTTCTCCTGCTGCTGCAGAGGGGAAGGGAATGAGACACAGCCTTCCACACTTTCATCAGAAGCTCTGTTCTATTTCAACAGAGTTGCTATGGAAAACAGTAACTAAAAGAACGGCAATTTATTACTATGAATCCTCTACTTCCGATAAGACCTCTGGTTATTTTGCTGGACTATATGTCACCCCAGACTACTGCTATAACTACAAGCACAAGTAAACCAAAAAATAAGACAGGAATGCCATGAACCTTAGTTTCTCTGTATACAGCCCTGTTATTACTGTGATTCACACATTATTCACCTTGACACTACATAATGCTTCCAAAACAGCAAAAAGCCAAAGAAAAAAATATAATATTTTGAGATGTAAAGACATTTTTTACTTCCTAAAAACAACATCAAAAATATCTAATATAATATCAGAGACATAATGTTGAATAGGTACTTTGTGGTAATTTAAAAATATATATGTGGAATCAGTTAGCCAATTTTGTTTTCTGTAACAGAGATGGTTAGAAATGTTTTTTTTAATAAAGAAACCTGAAGTTAAAATGGGAGTCAAATGAAAAATAATGAAACCTGGCAATACTATGTCAGTTTAGAGTACTTAAACACTAGTGTTGTCGACAAGAAGGTGGGAGAACAAACAAAATGCAGGACCTTTACACGAGATGCAGACAGGAAAACGGTAACACAGTAAGAATGAGGAAGAAAAAATCAGAGTATAACAAGCAAAATAAGCTGTTTGACATGGACCAAAAGTATTTAAAAATGCAGTTAGATCTAGTTTATTAAATAAATCTTTTTGAAATTAAAATTAAATTTTTTTTTCTTCACATTATGCCAATGGTGGGTTGAAAAAAAGATGAGAAACAGAGCCGTTTCTGGCTGGGCTGAGGTGATGTCTTGCCTTTGAAATTTTCTGTTGGAAATGGAACTCAAAAGAAAGTCTTTTTTATCATGTCTTTCTATTTGATGGCCATGAATGGGACCTCCAAAAGTAGCTTCTCTTGACCCTGTTGTATTTCCTCACTTCCCTTTATCTTACACTCTTCACTGCATACAATAAAGAGAGTGTTTAGTATTCAGCCCTTACACTGGTATAAAAGATACTTTTTTACTTCAGCACACAGAATTTAATTTACATCATTATTCTCAGTGGGTTTTTTACAAGATAATCGAATGATTCAGCAAGTAAAAGAACCTGTCCCACTATATGCCACAAAGAGTAATATTAAATATTTTTGTTTGTGGTAGGTTAGGACATCTTGCTGGCTGTACCTAATTCAACATCAGGCTGCTGCCCCTCAGGAATTCTGCAGATCTCTTCTAAACATAACAAAGTAAGTAAGCATGTTTCCTAAATCTGCATCAATCAAGGTTTTCTTAAGATTATTCCAGAAAGCAAATATGCTCCAGTCTATTATGGAGGCACATGAGTGGAGGGCTAATTGGAGTGTGGATAGGTAGATCTCTCTACTCTATGGTTTTGAAAAAAAAACCCAAAAAAACCCCAAACCCAAAGAATTCCCCTCCTCCCACAATATTAAAGAAAATTCTAATCATATTCCCTGAGGTTATTGTAGTGATGACTTCTCAAATTTTCAGAAATTTTGGAACAATTGCTTTGAAGTCTGAATGTCCTAAATTCTCTTGATAGATACCAACTCTGATGCAAAGTAACGCCACTCCATTTTTTCATTCAGGACTTGTACAATGAGGGGTGAAGAAAAAGAAGAGTGGTAAGTATTCATACACATGCACAGAGCACTGACTTTTCTTTGGATGCATCTTTTTACAAACTAGCAATATTGTGATTTTTAGTACTGCAAAATATTATTTCTTCATGTTTTCCTTGCTACTCATGTAGATGATTTCAGATTGTGGCTCTACCATCATGACAGAATTTTTCATTAGCTATCCAGTATGTGAATTCCATTTTGTATTAACATCTTTTCTTTTACTTTTTTGTAAAATAATTATCTGTTCTCTGTCGCAATTTGTTCACACCTGCAGGGGTTGGAATTATCAAAAGAACTGGGTTTTTAATATAAACCACTCTTTCTGAAATCCTTGTTTGACTGAGAACTACAATATCTTACCAGTAACACATCTAAAAGATATTTCATTCCCCTTCTGAGGTATAGCTTTAAGTGAGATTGCAGTGATCTTTTTGGACATAGAAAGTATTTTTTATCTATCAACAATAGATGAAAGCTGGCTTATATCAACAAAGTCTTTTTACTTCTCAGAAAGTAGTCAAAAACTGGGTATGCAACATGGGATGCCATTGTGCTAAGACAGTTCCTAAGCAAGTGTTTATTTACTTCCAGTATATCAATGAAAGTGAATAAATAGCAATGCATCCAGGAAGCTGGAGGAAAAAAGAAAAAAAGCATGGGTACAAAACCAGAAAACCCGACAAAATTTTATTGGGGGAAGGGATAATTTAGAAACTGTAACCAACAAACAACTACAAGGCGAACAATCAAGGCATATCCAATGCATATAACACAGCAACAACCAGATACAGTTATCTGCTGGATCTTGTAACATCTGATGAACAGACCAACTTTGTTGTGTTGCACCTAACACAACAGGGCTCCTAGCACTGGTATGTTGAGCATGCCCAACACCAAATTGCTCCTTCAGTAGAGACAGCCAATCAATCACTGGATTGATCAGTGGCTGAAAAGCTTACAGGCCACAGACAGCACATGCCAGAAGAAAACACCATGGAAGCCCAAATTACATTCATAATTTTCCTGGGAACATGGTAGATAATCATCATTCAACAGGCAAGGATAAACCTTGAGGCCAGTAGTCCTAGATCAGTTCTATAGAGATTCTAGCGAAGAGTTCATATGCAGACATTCACCAAATTCAGAAGTATTCACTCCTCTTTAATAACTGCAAATGTGATAAAACTAATATATGAAAGATTAGTTTTAGCCCCTTGGAATTTTCCTTAAAAAATACACTGGTTGAAATTTTTCACACATTTTGATTATCCATGCTGCCTTTAAGATAATGATGATGTTGATAATAGTATTAATTATAATAATAACAACAACCCCCACCAGAAACCAGAAATATCTATCAATTTAAAAAAAAAATATTAAGATGGGTAGTGTTTAAGGAGAATTTTGCTAAGAACTGGTATTATTAACACACTTTAAAGCCTATAGGATAGTATGTAATGTATTAAAAAGTCCTCAACAATTATAGACTCTAAAGACCTTTTATCTCTTCCCTACTAAGACATAGTTCTGCCCAGTAACACCAGATCAAGCCTTTGACAAACACCATAATCTTCATGTTAAAACTTGGTGCTCAGATTGAAAAGCTGTTGCAGAAACCCATTCCTCTAGTAGCTAAAAACCTTTTCGTTTGTTTCCTGTTTGTGCCCACTTTTTCTTTGTGCCAATGCAGTCCCCTAGTTCATTCATCTTAAATGTTTACCTACGTAGTGTTATAACAGAGAATAATACTGTCTTCTCTCAGCTTTTGTTTTGCTAGAATAAGAAGCCATGATCTTTAAGTTGCTCCATAGAAGACACCTTTTTCCTGCCACTTAGCCTAATATCTCTTTAGGAAAAAATCAGAGCTTTTATGAGGCCCTAAATGCATAACATCCCAATTCTCACTGTAAAATTCCATTCTACTGATATTACTTCACCCCTTAAGGTGATCCCATTTTCCTCCTGTATTGCGATCTTTCTCTTTGTTCTTAATCTCTGCAAATTTAGAGTATCAAGCCATTTTCTCTTTCTCTCTCTCACAGATGTTTAGGACATTCTTTTGTAGTTACTAGCAAGATTTTAAAAGGCATTTAATTCTGCCAAAAGAAACATGTAGGTACTTGCTAGAATTTTTAGCAGTACTTGGATACCTGAATTGGACTACATTCTGTGACTGTTGTACTTTTGGATTCTGATTATGGGCATTCCAGCTTCTCTAGGTACTTAACACATCCTTACGGTCTGACAGGCTGCAGCTTGAAATTTGTCTACAGACAAGTTTTTAGATGTTGGTCTTCTATAGACCTAGACTGTAAAAGCTCAGTGATCACCCACCTATCTGAAAAGCTGATCCTGAACATCTGGAAAATCTTCTTTGTTTGAAACACCTTTTTTTTCTTTTAAATTATACATTCAAGTACAATATAGCAATTTTCCTTGTCTAGTGTGACCAAGTTATGAAACACACTAGTTATGAAACTAGTGTGTTTCATAACTTGGTCATCCAAGATTCAACATGTACCGTTTCCAAGTGATTAGGCTGTCGCATGCAGCTACCAAAAATACAGAAATTACTTCTCTCTCCAACAATGTATGTGTTCTGAAGGAAAGCCATTCCCTGAAGACTGCAGCATGCAAAAGGGAGGCCTACCACAGACACTGCTCAGAAGCAAGAGGAGCCCTGGGGACACTACAGGGACAGAACAGTAAAGACAGCAACTTTTCCTCAACTCAATGAAAGACCCTCTTCTACCCCTTTACATTCTCAGGATTTTTCTATAAGACTAGAAATTGAGTCCCCTTGCTTTTAGGCATCAGAGTGGTACATCGATCTTAGTCTTTCTAAATGGATTCTAGATTTAATATGAAATAGGACCAATTTTTTTTTAATCCAGCAAGCATGTACTTTTGTTTTCTTAAGAAAGAAGCTGCCTTAATGGCTTCTAAATAGAAATATACTTAGCCTGTTCAAAACCCAAAGAGAAAACAGTCAAAGACTGAAATATGAGAACTTGCACTACTATCACTACTTTTCTTGTTAGTACTATTCTTACTCTGATGGTCATGTTTCCATAAATGCTCAATTGTCCTTGAAGACTGGTAAAGTCTAAACTGCCACCAAAACTGCAACTGTGATAAAATACTGACTTTTCACCTACTTTGAATCTGCCATATGACAAGTGATTCATGTATTTTTGTTCATCATCTGTTCTTTACTTGAAGTCAAAGTGCCCTATCAGTTATACTGACAAATTGCAGTCCTGAAATTATGCCAATTTTGAGTTTACCAGAGAGATTTCTTTAAAGGCTCACTAACAGGTAGGTGAACACCAAGGGGTCAGACTGATGCTCTTCCTTTTGGAAAAGTGAATCTCTTTGGCTTTTCATCTGGCTGATAAACCAAAACAGTTTCAACACGGTTAACTCTTGGCTGGGAAGAGATGTTACTACCATGGTGCTTGTGCCTGGGTCAGAGTCCTGGCATTTTTCTTTCATAACAAGCCTTCAGCACCCTTCAAAGCAGGAATGAAGAATGTTTCTTCTATTTAATCATGTATCTGAGGTATTTTGTTGGCTGCGGCTTTGACTGATAGGACTTTGAGAGGATGAGAGTGGTGGAGAGGGAGAAGCATACAAGGGAAAGGTCTATTTTTTGTCTGTATTAACTATATTTGGTCTGCCACCTCATTTTGACATTTGTAATTTTGTTTGTAGAACACGGATAAAGCCACAAAATGCCTTAGATACAAAGCAGAAAGAGGGGGAAAGGTTTATTGCAAAAATTCTCTCTTTTTTTGTGCAATTTCCAAGGAAATTTTACTCAAAAATCATGTTTATGTTTTGGGGTGTTTTTTTTCTGGTAATCCAGTGCCAGTGAGCTGGATTATCATAAGTGCTTTATACTTGACCTGGATTTTATTCCTTTTACCATTGCGTCAACCTCAGAGGCTTCAAGTAATAGAGTTTAAAAAAAAAACAAACAAAAAACCCCAGTACCAACCAAGCACATCAAACCAATCTAGGCTTTAATCTTTTCAGCTCACACAAGCAAGGGACGGTTGTGTCCAACCAGTGCCTCAATAGAGGCCTTCAAAGGAAGAAAATTTAAAGGAGATACAGGTACCATCATTATATATCCCAAAGGAAATATTCTTTGCTCTGAAGATTCTTCCTGCAATTTTGGTCTATTTCCTTATTAAAACAAAAAATAAATCTGGTTTGCAACTGCCTCCTTCAATTTTAGTGAAAAATGAATAGATCACATAGGTAGTGTACAGAAAACAGTAAGAAAACAGTATCTACAGAAAACAGTAAGAAAACAGTATCCCGTGTCTCTGCCACACGGGAGAATTACTGCATGAATTTCAGATATCTAGTTTAGATTGACAAATGAGGTTCCCCCTGCGGCCAGCGGAAATATACAGGCTCCTCCGGATGATTTGGAACATTTTGTGAGGAGCTTCTCTCCCTCTTTTTTCCGAAGAGATAACCTAAATGTCAACAGTAGCAATGCTCTCTGTTTGTGTATGTATCACACAGCCCTTTCCTTATCAACCCGTTCCCACTGATCATCACCAGTCTTGTGGCGTAGCTTTCGCAAAGGGCATCGCGCCCTGGTGATCAAGGAGCCTCCCTCCAGTTCGTCAATGAGGCAAGTCTGGAAAGGCAACTGATCTTTGATATCACTGAAAGCAAAAGGATACAGACCTGCCACTAGCCTGCCCCTACTGTGTGATTTAAAACAGAAGCAAACTAAAAAGTCCTGGGCTCAATCAATCTGTTCCTGCCTCTAGCTCAAAGGAGCCCGCAGCTCTGGGGAAGCTGGGAAGTTAAGAAAATGTCTGATTACAGCTGCAGATACCACGAGCTGGGGCCTAATTTTAAGATCAGTATATCTCAAGCAAATAAAGGGACTCCTGAGAGCCCAGCACTTTTAAAAATAGAGCCATTAATTTAGATGCTTAATTATGAATTTGGAGTCTACCATGGGCACATGTTTTCGAATCTCCCAGACTGCAAACTGCTTCAGCATCTCTAATTCCCTTTCTAAGGCCACATAAGTGTGTGCAAAAGTGGATGACATAACAATTATGTTATTCAAACAAAATACTGCACACATGTAAATGAGTTTTGCCAAGACAGTAGGCAGATATTTGGAAAGCCAGAGCTTAAAATACAACAGCACGACTCTGTCATTTATAAAAGGAATTTTCGTTTGCAATCATTATCCATGGTTACTTGCCAACAGTCACTTGATAAAAATCTGAGGTACTAATGTATACATAGCTTGATTTAGAAAATTCAGCAAGTCATTAACCCTAAGCAATATAAGCTTATCTTTGTGGGTGATGCCGTCAATGTTTAATTTCCTGTAGATCATAAATTCAATAGAGAGCTGACAGTGCTGCCTGGAGTAAGAAGGAAGAAAATTCCCTTTTAATATCTCATCCTATTGATTATTTTCTTTCCTAGTGAAGCTCTCTTTAAGCCATTTGGACAGTAAGATCATTCCTGCAAGTCACAAGAGACATATGATTCATCGTGGCCCTCCGAACAAAATAAATGGGGGAATGGAGGTAAGAGGGCTTTCTGTCCTTTCACCCCCCCTTTCTTAGATTCCTTATTTGTTTAGGAAACACTTTTCTCTGACAAATCAGTTTACTCCTTCATGATTAATTATTAATGTTGCATTATTAATGCAACATCTTGCACTCTTTGTTTTATTCAGACTGTTATCCAAACAATCAGTTCTACTCTGCCCATTTCAATGGCCCCTTAAATACACAATCATATTATGTAAGACATGATCCTGTTTTTAAATAATCAGGTGTCTGCTACCAACATGGGGAAAAATCCAACAGATGGTGCCTGAGCAAAAGTCTATGGTGCTGAACAGAAGTCACTCCACTGACTCAACCCCCAGGAGGAATGAGCTGCCGTCTCCTATCAACCATGTGCTCTACCGAAATATTAGGTAGTGGTGCATATGTCTGATGCTCCTCTGCTGGAGATCTTGAAATTGGCATATGGCTTAACTTTGACAGTGGATTCAAGTTTTGCACAAAGTTATTTATGTATATCCTGTAAAGTCTGGCAACTTCTGAGCAAATAGCTTTACAGTAACTTATTTTAGACTTTTAGACTAAGCAATGTGCATCAGCCCTCTCAAATTCATATTCAACTGGGAACAGTATGGCTACTTTTAAGTTGATATATCTGTCAACAGAAAAGAAACATCAAATAAAAAATGCTGTGTTCAGGGAAGTATTGTCACATTCCTACAGAGCCATGTTTATAAACCTATGAGTAGTTTTTATTTAGCAACATATGTAGCTTTAACATTTATATAAAACAGCACTACTACTACTGCTGCAGTCTGCTTCAGTATTCAGTACACAAAATATCTCATAGATTTCGGAGAGGTTCTGTTATGCTACAGCTCAGCATCGCTAATGTTCAAAGGCTTGATGTTAAAGCAAAACTTCCTGGACAGCAACAGTCAGCTGCTCTCCATGGGCAAGATCATAACCTGTAGCCTTATTAGTAGATGATCTATGTTCTTTTTGTTGCTTGAAACGAAAATCTTAGTAGAAATTCATTGAGAGGAAGTTTGGACCACTTTGTAGTTTGCTACAAAAGCCTACAATCTAATTATACTCCTGGGGAGAAAAACGTGTATTGTGAGCTTCAGTGGCAGGACAGCAGTGTTTAACCAAGAGCAGCTCTTACTGCCTCATCCCAGTCTGATTAGCAGTTCCAAAACTTTTAGACAGGATCAAGATTTTCGCTGTAGGAACTGAACTGCCATAATGATCCAGCCTGAAGATGATATCCCGCAGGAACCCCAGATCTGCAGATCTGCCTCTGGAGGTACGTTTACCATGTACTCTGCTTCTGACTAGAACCAGAGTCATCAAAACATCCTATTCAGGTGAATGAGCACAACGCCATGACTATGTCTTGAATAAGTGGTTCTTACAACATCAGAGTAATCACAGGATGCCTCTTGCAAATGAGGATCATCCTGGGTAGCTTTGCATGGATCTTGCATGGGTCTAGGCACTCCAGTTCTATCACTGGTATACACTAGCCACATTGATTAGAAAATGTTGACAAATGACATCCACACATACAGCTAAAAAGAAAGAAAAACTTTTAAAATATTACATCATTTCATACGGTTTTTTTCCATCAGAACTCATTAGAAAATGTGCAACTGCTCCACAGGAACCTAAAGACCAGACTATCTGGAAGAAAAAAACTTCATTGTCAGGAGAACATACGGAGAGGTTTTGTCCCTCAAAAAATTCACCTTCAACAAGATTTACACCTGTTTTAAAAAAAGGGTAGGATTCATGAGTCAGTCTAAAAAGGAAGAACAAAATTTCAAATTTCCAAAAAGCTCTTAAAGTAAAAAAGGCAAGTGCTATTTATGTTACCTAGCTGTTGGAGTAGGAAATTAAAATCATAAATCCCATTGCTGTAACAGCTGGCCAGTGGGGGAATCATCGCACTTAGAAATGTTTCTTGTAATCAAGCATATGCATGTTTAGGCACTGCAGGTCTAGGGTCACTGTTTTCAAAGAAACAGCGGAGCAAAGGGACTACACTCTGTGGGAACTCTCCAGCTTGGAAGCGGCTGTGAAGCTGCCTGGAAATGAAGGACAGGGCATGTCAGCCAGAGAAATGTCTTTCTCTGAGGATTCTTCAGTAACAAAAAACCACATCCATACAGGACTGGAAAAAAAATTGTTTGTTTCACCATTACTGCTATTCACCCGCCCATGATGACGGTGGATTGTGTGTACTGCCCTCCTCAGAGACTCGCCACAGATGGCTGGTTGTGAAAGAGCTCTGTTCACTGCACAGGCTCCACTGCCCTCTGAATCATGGGTGAAGACAACAATAAGCTTCAAAATCCCAGACGCTAGAGAAGATAACCGATAGCATGACGGATCATATGGGCAAAGATTTACTGCCACAACAACAGAAACATGTGCAGAAAGAGTGATAAAAATTAATGTAGGAGTGATGCTGCCCCTTGGTTTATAGGAAAAGTCATATGCTTCATTTTTTAAAGTGATAGCTTAGGATATATCTTGCTGCATGACAATTTGTTTTGCTTGAGATTGATTCTTTTTTCTCCTGCTGTTTTTAAGACACTAAGGTATGAAAAATGGAAGTTACGTCAGGAAAAACATCTTATCATTGCTCCTACAGCACTTCTGACAAGGGGATTTCAAAGCCTAGGACAGTTCTGCAAGTCTAGAAGGGATGATCTACCTTAATACAGAACAACTGAATAATTCTTGTCAAAACCCCCAAAAATTCTACATGATCTGTAACAGAAGGATTTAGGAAAAAAACCCCTAGCTGACCCTAGCTAAAAATAACATAACTTGTCCACACCCATGTAATAGGTTATAACAGGATTATTGTGTTCTCATATTATCTTGTCATTCTGTATTTCTCTTCATCAAGCCCATGCAAAAAAGCTCCTTACAGACGGCTGTTTTGTAGATTGCGAAAATGATGCAAGCTGAAATAAATAAACATAATAATAAAATGAGGAATAGCTGTAGTCAAGAGGAAACCACTGTATTTTAACAGAATCTGTGTGCAATGCAATATGTTATGTACTCAGTGGACCACTTATCCACTTCTTTTTCTTTTCTGTGGCTTCCAAAACTGACACTTCTCCCCTCATCCTATGAAGAAGAATTGACTCTTCATAAAACTAAAGCAAAATTATGGCTCTCATATGTTTTTTGTTAATTTTTGTGAGTGTTTTTTTTACATCAGGGAGTGTTTTTCATCACAAAATGAATGAATTAATTTAATTTTAATTTTATGACTTTTTGTTAATACTATCTAAACTTGTTTATGTTTTCTTTTGAAAGATTTTATTGCTAAAAGCGGTTGTTTGATCTTATTTTATGTCCCCTTATTTTAGTATCAACAAATTACGTTAGTAACGCACTCATTTACAAAAGAATTAATCCTGTAAGAATAAAATTGTTCTGAACTGGTAGTTGAATAGCCAAAGGGTCTGTAAATTACAACACACATGGGTCTTATCAACTATCAACAAAATTGATCTGACCCACTAGTGCTTTAATCACTTCTGGAAAACCTAGAACTCAACATTTCTAGGGTTTTCTTTGCTCCATAATCACCAAGAAACAAGTGAAATAAGAAGTGAATTCCATCATATCCAAGGGATGGCAAGTTCCTCCTGCAATTAAATCAGTATTGTCATTATTAATCGAATTTGAAAAAAAAATAGTTATCCTTTCCGTAAAGAATGCTGACTCTCCAGCCTACCAAAAATCCTTTTTTTTAATTTCAAAAAACTGTAGCCCTTTCAACCCATTAACAAATTAGCATTGATTCATGGACACTGCTGAACATAAGCAAAAATTACTATATTTGAACATATTAAAAAATCAGCAAGCTGTATTACTATTATTGTGATGTTCAAATTTTTAAAATTAGCAGAAGCTATTTAAATCCTCTTCCCGTCTCCCCGCCATGCCTCTGTCATCACAATGTATGAGGCCTGAAGTATGTTTGGTGCTCACAAACTGCAATAAAGATGACATTATGAGATATATTCCCTGGGAGTAGATACTTGTGTCACTCACGTAGATTCCAGTAAATCTATTTTTATACTTTCCTACTCTCCAAGATGGACCACTGAGCTGGAAATGTCCCTGACAGAAATATGGGTTTCTATCTGTATGATTAACTAAATAAATATATTGAAATGCAGTAAGATCTCTTCACATGTTTTGCAGGAAAAAAATAGAATCAATGAATTCTGAGCACTCCTTTTAGGACTTCTCTAGTACAAAAATAGCAGTTAAAGTCTAGCAAGGCTTTGAAAAGGAATTCTGCTTACTCAGTGCAATGGCCCTGGCTTGTCTAGGGGTACTGAAAAGAGGCAAGATACTGCAGAAATCTTTGACTCACGGGCAAGCCAAGGTTTTTAACAGAGCAGTTGGTATCTCTATTATTATAACCTCTCATCATGCTCCCTCTGCTTATCCATGGACTTCAGGACTGCTGCACAGCTTTGACTTACTCCACAAAGCTTCCTGTGAGGCAGCAATTAAGTGACTCATGGAAAAGATCTGCACAAGATACAGAAGATGCAGGTTTAAAAAGGAGAATCCTCAATCACTGAGAGAACACATGTTTTATTTATGTGACCTAGAAGGTCAAAATGCCATGAACTAATTGCTTTTTTAAACTTTTGAGAAGATATAAATTACTCATTTATCTTCACACTGTACCTTGAAATGTAGGTGTGTTTGTGACTCTGGTTGTTTATGAGACTACACCTGAAAGAGCATAGCACTGAAGACCAGCCATCATGAGCGGTCAGGAGCGACACACCTGCAGAACATTTGCAAAAAAATGTGACCTCTGCCTACTTGAGGCTCATCTTTGATGGAATTACCAAAATACGTCTTGAGAAAAGGCTATGCTCATTCAAGTGCCGTGTTACTCCGAGTCACCAGGGTCTGCTCTGTGAAGGGATTTTAGATCAGAACCAAGTAGTACTAGAAGACCAAGGGCTAGGACTTTTGTGTGTATCCCAGCAGCCCTGAGCCTTGCCACCCTGAGAGATCATCACAGCCAGCTCCCAGGTCTGCAGTCAGATAGCAGTGGGCCTCCCCAGCACTGACAAGAAACAGTGGGTGGGTCCTTCCCACCCCAGATGACCACCTCAGGACAGCTAAATTCTGATAGACACCCTGCTGGTCAGAAGGGGGCTGAGGTATGTGTCTCCATCACTTTGAAGACCCTCCTCCATGACTATGCTTAATGAACCACAATTGTTCTGCATATCTGTTTTCAAAGGGCTCATCTGCACCTCCTTTAGACATTTCTACAAGCTAAGCATTGAACTGGAGCTCCTAGGATCTTAAAGCTTTTCCACGTATATTTTACAAATTCAGCATTTGCATACTAAAAAAGAACATTTTCTCTCATGAATGGAAAAGCATCTCAACAGGAACACACATTGCTTCCTGCTGCTGTATGAAATATATCCTCAAGCACTTTAATAATACATTTGGTCTAGCCATTTAATGGCTTTATGAAATCATCATAAAAGACTACTTTTCACAGGGGCAACTTGAAAGCAAACTAGCTCCAGATTGTACATTTTTCATAAATAATATACGTATTTTTTAAACTAAATATGGCAGATAGTGTTAGACAAATTTAATAAGCCTTAATGGCCCTCCTCTTGGTATTATGCTGATCTCAGTCCTAAATGAAGTGAGTTCATAACCTGCTTTGTCATTAGATTGGCATAGATTTCTGGCTACTCCTTTGTATCTGCTATTAGAAAATCTCTTTGTTATGCATAAAGAGATGAATTTTGACACCAAAATGCACCTAAGCCATTCACTCAAGAGATACTATGTAAAGCTATTAGATACTTTTTGTACATAATGCTTTTTATTTCATATCCAGCTTGGTCTTTTCCATTACCAAACCAAACCAAAAGAACAAACCCAAAAATCTGAACTTCTTAATGTCTTATTCTGAAGCAGCTCCAGTTTTTGTGCTATTTGCAGTGGTAGCTCTAATTGTGACTTTGCAATGCTGCCTGTAACTTTTGCAAATTTCCACGTATGTATGCTAATCATCTGTTAAAGGCACAATAGCCCTTAAGTACCTTCCCTGAATAGATATAGAAATGCTAAATCTTTCTTCTAGTTCTCCACCCTCAAGAAATTTATTCAAATTTTAAAAGTTCTTTGTAATTCCAAAATATTTAACCCCTAGTAATACCATAGAATATTCTCTTTATGGTTTGTGACAAAAACCTCTTACTTGAGACGCAGTGAATCCCAGTTAAGGTGATACGAAGCACAAACATACAGGTTTTTCCTGTCTTAAAAAGGCGTTTCTGTTGAAAAACTCATTGGTCTCCATTTCACACATGGAATACACAGAATTTCTGACCATCCTCCCCCTGCTGTGATGCAGACAGGAGTGGCATTACCAGTTGTGCAGAGCAAAGGGAATGAAACAGAAGAACCAAAGTTTTAACAGGGACAAATTTACTTTCTTTTCAAATAAGGAATCTGCTGAAAAGATAGCTGGGTGGAACACCTAGCTCATCCACTCCCCAAAGCAAATTGGCCACTAATCTTGAACGCACACAAAGCTCTTGAGAAGCACTTGAAAATGCGAGATGAGGTCTTTAAATTATAAAGCAGTTTGTATTTGCTAATATAAAGGTTGGCATGTCTAAAAAGGACAAACTAATAAATCAGTTTTTAAAACCACTGCTAAAGTAGCTCTTTACTGCAGTTCTGTGGAGCAGTGTCTTTGCAAGCACTTAAGAAAAGTCTTCTTCCCATGTTACCCATACATAACCAATTATCCACAGTGGGAGCAATGTGCATGCCTGAAAGGAAAAAAGCCCCTGAACATGGATTTCACAGTAACGACAGCACTGCATCAAAGTGGGCAGAAAAAGTGCTGAATGGATTGTGGTAAATTTCTCACACCAGATGAATCCAGAGGTTGCTTTGCAGGACCAGAACCAGGAGGAAAATTACAAGTCTTTTTTTTTTTCCAGTTTTCATGCTCAATTGAGAAATTCATTCAATTGTTTGACTTCTAAATGAGGTCGTATCTATGTGTTTCTTTAAATATCCTAGCTGCAAGACATAATGAAAGACAAGAAAATTTGTCTCTTAAAAAAAAAACAAACAAACAAACCAACTTACTGTAATTCAAAAGATTTGTAATAGACTGTTAAGCAGGCAGTGATAGCAAACACTTTTCCAAGACACTTTTTCTGTGAATTCCCACAAGAAAAATAACTTCTTCAGCACTAAATGATACCTTAAACACTCAAACACCAGATTGTATCAGAGAACCCTCCATACACAAACACAAGAAGAATCTCTCAATGGCACACAACAATTAGTTAATAGCCAATAGCAGAACTGAGATATTTCTTGCAAGACATAGCAGTCAGCACTTATCTCAGTCACCTTGTATTAGATTTTATGGAAAAAGGAAGACAGAGAAAGAAAAGCTCTATTAAATCTCTTATGTAGTCCCCAGAAAGTGTTAATAGGAAAATCTTCTCTTACAATTGTTTTGATCCTGAAAGAGAGTCGGTGTAGCATGGGGGGAAAAAAGCAAGGCTTCTACTTTTCAGAGCAGTGTGACAGGAGAAGTGGTACCACTACACCTGGACATCAAGAGTAGCGGGATGTTGAAACCACTTGCACATTCAATCCCTTGCAATCCAGAGAGCAAAGCAAATGAGCTGTAGTACAGCTATTGGCAATTACTGGTGCTTCTGCATCTCAAGAGATACCAGCTGAAGTGCGATACAGAACAGAGTCCTTCTCAGGCCCCCTGGGAACTGAATGGATGACAGCAATTTCCAAGGATTTTAAACTCTGGCTTTGCTCCAAATTACATCAAAACTCAAACACTTCAAATAATCTTGGAAGGAAAATTCCATGTCTCCTTTGATTATTTGTTTATTGTTCACACTTATTTCTAAATAAATCAAAATAGATAAAAAAATGAATCCAAAGGATCACTTCAAAACTAAGAATTAAAAAAGATGTATTCCAAAATATTAAAATGTGTTCTGTCTGACAGTCTTTTTTATTTTTTTGAAGCAAAAGTCTACTGCAGTTGACCCGCTTTGTAAAGTATTTTGATTTCAACAGAGCTGCATTTTCCAGGAGAGCTTTCACACCCCCAAAATTTGTAGATTTCTTCCATCTGTCTCTCACTTAGCCAAGATACGCATTTAAATTTTATTCATTTTTTATCTTCAGCTCATTATACAACCTCTGTCATTCTCCAACTGATTCTCACTTTTCCATTCCCCACCACCAATCTATTTATCTCTCGCTGTGTGAAAGTGCACGGGTACAGGGTCTGCTGGAGAGATACCACACCTTGGCCCAGCAAATATAGCAACACATGTAGCACATTTACAGTTCTGCAAATGTCTTTTCAAGCAAATATCAAGGGTCTGGGTCAAATAACTACACTGCTTTGTCAACATTGCAGCTGGCATAGTACAGGAGAAACCCCAGTGAAGTAAGTTCCATGTGTGCTGTCTACTGCTATATCCTGCTGTCCAGATAGGTAATTTCGTTCCTTCTTCTCTGCTATTTATCCATCTGATCAAACTCTGCCCTCGCAGGTCTGGGCACAAAATGTGAATCTTTTCAGACAGCCACTGAAATAAATCTGAACACTCATTTTCTGGGGTCTCCCCCATCACTGCAAGTGTGCAATGATTCTTCTGTGAGGGAAAGATCAGAGCACCAACTACACAAAAACTCAGATTTTACTAATAGCACATGCCATCTGAATGTGGAACTGCCTGCCACTAACAGGAGTTTTTGTCTCTTGAGATCTCAGTCTGCTGTGGAACCGCAGGAAATTACTTTCTGCTCCATCACAAACTTGTTAAGAAGTCACAAGAAGCTTATAAAGTTAAGGACACCTGTGATACACAGAAAATGAATGACTAATATGTGAGGAATCATAGAAATAACGGTTGGAAAAAAACCCTGGAGGTCATCTAGTTTAACCTCCCACTCATGGCCAGGACTATCACTAACACAAGATAATGTCAACTATGACTATGCTTGGCTAACTCTAGAAAAACTGCAGGGACTGGCTGAATAAAAAAAATTTCAAAAAAAAAGAAATTGCCAGATGACAAAACCATCAGACAATTCAAAGTTTAAAAACGGACAAAATATAGAGCATAATAACATACATTTATGACAAACATACAATCACATTTGAAACAGCACTGCCAACATATAAAATTAGGCTACTTGATCATCAGCACACCTGAAACCCTGCTGTCCAAAAACCAACCTGCTTCTAAAACACCTAAACCCAGGAAATGCCATGGAGGAAGGCGGAATGTGTCCTAGAAAATAACAAAAGCTATGAGAGGGAGACTGTGTGGCTTAGGTGTGGTAAGATGATACATACCTCTTTCTATCTGGGTCACAGTTTAAAACCATATGAGTATAAACACATTTCTCACTGTGGAATGAAGTCATGATAAAACAATCCTGAAACAGGACGAGCAGACCTTTCCTTTCTTTTCGCCTACCTTCAGAAATAATCCACCTCATGGAATTCACTCCGTTATAGCTACACCAGTGCTTTGTGCACACAGCCAAGATACCAAAAGGTTCAGTCTGGAGTTACATCTTCCTTAAATCTGCCTGGAAAGTACTTCTCCTGGAAATAAAAGGAACTCTTTGCTTCTGTATCTCAATCCACAGAAAGTGATCCAGATGGGAGAAGGAAAGACACCAAGAGCAGGATTTCTAGCTTGACATTTGTCTTCTCTTTGCTGTGAGATCCTGAATATGCAATTGTTCTTATGCAAAATTCTCCCTTCCAATGCTCATAGCATTTCAGGAATGTTTTATTTGTCCACAGGTTTATCTGTAGGAGAGTAGTAAGTGAACAAAACCCAGAACTAAGCTGTCCAGTGACTACTCGTAGAAAATTTCTATAGGTAATGGTTGTATGTACATTTGATGGTGAATTGTAGATCCAGTGTATAAAAACCTTTCATGAAAAACTGCAGGTACATTTAGAAGTTTTGAAGATATAAAAAAAAAGGATCTTATTTTAAAAAATTAAAACATACTGATTTTTTTTTTATTTAGAGATGGACCTAAGTATTGCATCTTGCAAAAGATGTGAACCAGAGGTCTATGGTGTAGACTGAAGGTTCTTCAATAAACATTGCAATAGGTATTGTAGTTTGCAGGATCTGCTCCGTTCCAAAGCCTTCAAAATTCCTTTTATTTAGTTTTGTTCCTCCTGTTTGGTCCACACTCCTGATGAGAAATACTCAAACCCTTACATCAGCCTTTTTCCCAGAGTCCCAGCTCATCAGCCATATTAAAAAGAATTGGTGGCCACCCCATTTCTTAGCAGGCAGCAGCGTCTTCTCCTGCTTTGATGTTGCATGGACTTCAGGCTTATGGCTTATGTAGAGGACCAGCCTTGTGAGCCCATTGCAATGCATGCCCACGGAGCTGCAAGGACAATTTCTTTCACTTAGGGCCATGAGGCACCAGCGAGGCATGCCTGGATGAAAGCTTGTAAAGCAGCTGGTGATCCTACTCTACCAACAGATCAAAGATCATTGCTTGATCCTACCCTACCAACAGATCAAAGATCATTGCTTTCATGGAAAAAACCCCAATAAACACAGCAATTTTTAATAAAAATCAAGTGTTTTTAAGGGAATAAGTAGAATGGACTTTCAAATAACAAAACAGACTCTAATAATATCATGAGCAATTGTCTTGAATGTGTTAGCACATAGGGTGTTTTGTTGTTTTTCACAGCATTTTTAAATGTATTCTATTTTCTTCTGGTTAGAATAGAAATCTAAATCACAGGACTGGGAAATGTGGATTGTATTATGTCTGCAAGAATGCAGCCATGCTCTTCTGAATCATCTCCCAGTTTAAAAAAAAAAGCTCTTGAATATATATATATTAAATCATCCTTAAGAAACGCTAACAGTAACCAATGTAAATGAAGAACTCTCCTGAAAACACTGAATTGTAATGATATCTCATTTACATCTACAAATGAAATGCTTTTCTCCTCTCTAAACTTAAGTATTATTATGCCTGATTACATTTTCAGACTTGTCCCTCTCTTTCGTTCCCCTATTGGATTGTCTGTTTTACAAACAGGTTTAAGCAAAAAACAGTTAACATTTTCATCACGTGGACACTCACTTAATTGTGTCGGGGTCAAGCATTTCTGGTATGACTAAAATGTGCATGGCTTTGCTTAGCAATGCAAACTTACTTGATCTGCTTGAGCACAGCCCAAGACACAAAAGTGTTTTTGTTCTGTGCTTTTAACGAAGACAAAAAATTAGACAGATTTAGGTCAAAGAAAAAAGAGCACGCTAAAATGCTGTAGAGTTAAAATTCAGCTGCAAGAGTAACAACACATTCTAATTAATTATAAACTTCATGAATACTGATTCAAAGATAATGCCAGTTGCCACAGCATTTGCAAAGTTTTTCTTCAAAATATTACCTCACTATTCTTGGTGCCTAATGCCGCAGTGAAATTTCCTGTTTATCTTAACTCCCCACATTTTTCATTTTCTCTTTGCCACAGTAAGAAAGGAAATTTTCATTGTGGTGCTGTGAATATGCCTCATTTTCTACTAGTCACAATGAAACTGACTTCAAACATCAGGGACTATAAATTGAAAATATATATCCACTTCCTGTTCCATTACACTACTAGTAAATTCCAAAGTATTTTAACAACAGAGAGTCACTGCACATGCCAACTTTTATACTGGTTCTCCCACAGAACACTTTCCTGTTCAAAATTAGTTAGCCAAGGACAAGTCTCCACATTCCATTATACAAACTTCTGTTACACATAACCATACAAATGATGGCAACAAAAAGCAAACAGAAAATACTTGCCTGACTTTTGGATTTGGGATTTGTTTGTGGGAGAAGGGAGATATACCATACATATAAGCAAAAAAGGTGGAAAACAAAAGAAGAGTAAAAGAACATTAATTGAGGAAAGTGTTTATTCAGAAGTTTTTCACGGAAAATACCAGCGCATTGTCTTCGAAAAGAAAAGCAAAAAGCCGTTAGGGAAATGGAAAAGATCTTCTTGCTCTGTGTGATACCTGTGAATCACACATCCTTCAGACATGTCTCTGGGCAGCCGGGTTGCCAGAAAGTGGCACATGGAACAGAACAGGAGGTAATAAGCTGCACAGCTCATCAGCTTAGAAGCTGGCATGGAGTTACTGCTCTGCTGTGGCCACAAGCAGGCAGCGGGAGAGGCAGGAGGAAAAGCACACCAAAACAAGAGGAGCCAAGGGCAAGGCTTCTGCTCTAGGGAAAACCACGGGAGAGAGGAGCTACTGGTGAAAGATGTGCTGGGATGCACTGCCTTCACCAAGGCAAGGATGACTGTGCTACAGAGGAGACACTTTCTCTCTGCCCCTTGGGAAATGGTGAGTGCTGCAAGATCAAAACTCACTTCTTGCCCTCATTACCCAAATGTACCGACTGATGGGCCAGATTTAGTTGAACCAGCCAGAGAAAACATGTCTCCTGCAATGCGCCAGCCATGGCATAGATTGTACCCAACCTATAATTCCACGTTCTACAAATAGGAAATACATAGAAAATTGAAACATACTTTATTCAAATACACTAAATATTTAGAGTTAGAGGAAAAAAAAAAAGAAAAAAGAGAATTCAGTGTAGTTCTCCTCTCTCTCCCAAGGTACTCTTCAGATCTCCAAAGACACTCTCTCATGTGTGACATCAAGTACTGCAGCATGCTCCTAATCAATCCAGCTGACAATGTTAACTTCTGGACAAATCAAAAGAGAGATAGATTTCATGTTATGCTGTACACCTAGCAAATTAAGTTGCTAGTGGTTACAGTAAAAGTACTAAATCCATGAGATGGGAAGGTGTAACTACACTGCACTGTGGTGCTCCTGAGTCTCAAAAGCATCACTGATGAGTTAAGAGTTTCTCAGAATGGCAGAAGAAGTGTTCCAAATTAGTGTAAAAAACATCAACAAGCAAAGAGATAGGAGATGAAGGATTAATGGGGGGCTATGGCTAACACTCAGTCATTCATTTCAGCAGATTGCTAAGGCTTCAGAAAAAGGATGGTATTGAAACTCCTGAATCAGTCAACAACTCTATCCAATAATAAACCTCACAGAAGTTTCCTTCAAGAAAATACCACACTTTCTATGTCATTTAAAGCAGAGGACATCAGTAATAACTTGAGCACAGCAGGCAGGGAAAATGAGTTTGTGTCAGAGCTTCAAACAACTATTTAATAGTTAACTTTTGTACTTTTGACGAACAGGATATCAACTTCCTCTTACAAGTCTTAGCTCCAGGATATAATTTTCAGTGTTTCTTACAAGAAGGCAAAAAAAAGAAAGAAGAAAATCAAACCAAAACCACATGACAACAGTAACCCTATCTGCATGTGTCCCGGGAGCCAATGCAGACCAACACAGAGGTATTATTAGCTAGTCACGTGAACAAGGTTAGTGCATCAGCTCATTTATCGTCACACTGTGCTACCCTCTGGTTCACCTAAAATACTGTTTCTGGGATGAATCATTCAACCTAAAGTATTGCTTCATAGTACTTAGATCATAATTAGCAAAAGCTGATTTTAACAAACAAACCCACTCTAGGTAACTGATACTGTCACTACATCCATAAAAGCATCATTACACATAAAAAATAATTCATATAAAATCTTTTAAGATAATGACACTCTAGGTCTCTACACTTCATCTCAAATATCATACTTAGGTGGACCTGATGTCCTGTTATATTAACCTGCTGTATGGAGCAAAACTTCTTTGGAGTCACTGGAATGGTATCTGGTAGCACGAGACTAATGCAGTAGGGAGACAGGTTGTGAAACCTCAGGCGTGGTACCTGACCAGAAGTTAAATAAAACTGAATGTTCCTAAGTACCCTAAAAGCCATATCCAACAGCTCTTCCGGAACTGCCAGTAAAGTCTAGTCTTAGCAGCTCTGTTACTGGATTGTTCTGCTGACTCAAATGTAGACTGAAAGAAGGCATGCTGGCATGAATTATTCATGGTCAAAGTGGTGTCCTAATACTCTCTGTAACTATTGTACTGCCTAAAGATTTGGGAAATCTAGATATGAAGAACAGCTATTTCTCCTTTGAAAAGAGAATGGACATATGTTCAGGACAGAATAATACCTAGCTGGACTACAGGGAGAAAGCCACTATTAAGCAAATAAGAACAGTAATAGTAGTAGAGAAGACGGAAGAGAAATGCCATGTTGCAGAATTGCAGAAAGGTTAGTTTGGGAAGAGAAAATGCAATTTATATTTACATTCAGTCAAATTAGGCTCTTCTTGGATACTAAAAATTAGAAGTTTATGAGCAGAAAAAATATTATTCAAGCCAATGAAGTATTTTTAAATGTTACTTAGTGAAAAAAAGTCATGATTTCCATCACCACCTTTCTTTTGGCAGAAGCAGTCAACAGGACACATATTTATCAATTTGACTGACAGTTAAGGACTGGACATGCAGCTTTGGTGCCCCACGAACCTGAGCTATCTCGATTATAGAGGACTGAACATGTGAAAGTTTAATGAGCCGATGTAAAGCAAAAAAACCCCAAAAACCCTACCCACACAAACAGAGCATCAAACCCCATCCATATCTTCTACAGGTCACTTCAAAACATATTCAACCAGATGTTTGCTCAGCTGTGTTCTGCTTTATGATCCATATTACCCTTCAAAGACTTCAAAACAAAATATTTAACCCTTCCCCTAAAAAAAGGTTTCAAAACTTCTAATGTATGTACACAATCTCAAGATGCAAAAGTATTCATCAGCCTTGAATTTACAATAAGTTTTCTTTTTACAAAATACTACAGAAGAGCAAGCAGAAGCATTTATGGGTAATCTTAAGTAAGTAAGTGATGTAGGTGTTATTTTTTTCTTACTTATTTGTTTTACCAAGTAGAATAAGTTCATGTTTCTTATGACCTAAAATGAAAATAAAGTGTGAAAGCAGCAAATGAGAACCAACATAAATTTAATTGAATAATGTTAAGTAATAATGATTGAGCAATAATTTTCTGAATGCAGTTTACTATTTTAAAAGATTGTGCTGTATGTGTTGGAAGATAAAACTCTACAATGTTAATGTAGAACTAAGGACTAAAATACTGCCTTTCTTCATCAATTTCCCAATTTATTTTCTTAAACTTACTGTAAATACTTACCTAGATTTTGATTACTTAAGAACACATAATTTAAGCCACTGCCCCTAAAAATACACCATAGAATCATAGAAATATTTAGGTTGGAAAAGTCACATAAGATAATAGAATCCAACCAGTATTAACCTAATACTGCCAAGTCCACCCCTAAGCAATGTCCCTCAGTGCCACATTAACATGACTTTTAAATACCTCCGGGGATGATGACTCAAGCACTTCCCTGGGCAGCCTGTTCCCAAGTGCTTGATAACCCTTTCAGTCAAGAAAATGCCAGTTACTGTTTTATTGCTAGAAAACTAAGATATGATGCTCATACAAAAAACAACCTGTGGCGAGGGTAGACCTCAGACCAGTAATCACATCTGCCAAATTTCAGGTAACCATGAAACCATCTCTGGTTATTTATGACATATCCCTGATGCACCCTTCCTCCACTAAAGAAGCAGAAGCACTGTCACTATCATAATTCACTTCTAAAGATTTCTAATGTTGAAACATGATTCATGAAGAACTTCTCTACAGGTGGAAAGATTTAATGCTCTAATGGTTAATGTTAATTAGCATTATCAATGACCTTGTCAATTCACTGTCAATTCAGTGAATCTTGGAACTGCCAACTGAAGTGCCTCACTTGATTGAAATACTTGTATTAGTTGTTTGGTCTATAGTGAGCCTTCCCTTCAGGTGAAACCAGTTTGGAAGAGAAAAGAAAAATCTCATCACTTAAGGTACTCATTGACTTTGTTCATATTTACATACAAAACACACATATGTTTCAGAAGAGACTCTAGGTACCAAACCAGAGTAGGATTTGCTCAAGAACAGGGGGTTTTGAATGATGGATGAACAGGTAGGTTCATCATTCAAAATGTTGGCATACTCCTGATGTCACTCAAAAGCTTGCAATTGCTGCCATAAATGCTGAAGACCAGCACCTGTTTCAGTCTTGAACGTGAATGTGGAACTCCTTGCCTATGCAAGGATCAACGTGTGGCAGAGATCACCGTATTTTTTTACCTGTCAGCACTTCAGTACATCAGCACAGCCATCCAAACATTTTTGTAGTAGGATAGAGAACTAGAGAATAATCTCACAAGTATGGAGATTTCAGAAAATTTCAGGGGAAATAACAAATGACCTCAAAGAGATCCCATCTTATAATCTGTAAACATAGGGATAGAGAAGAAGTGAGCCACATGAACTCTGACTTTACTGTTCCCTTTTTATTCTAGCATTATATATTGATGCTCCAGAGAGGCCTCTGAGAACTGGGAAGGGATATTGGCCAAGAAGAGTTCACTGATTTCATAGCTAACAGAAATCACTTTCATGAAAATCTAATAGGTTGTTAAAGAGCTACCCTAGAGGGAAGTATCTGCCTCCTGAAGGTTTTCCTGGGTCTCTTTCTGCAGAATCAATCTACAGAGCATGATTTCATACCACCTGAGACCCGAGTTTGACTCCTTACTTTTATGTCCACCTCTTTAGGAAAGCTCACCAGAGTGAGCCCTGATCTTAGCCTGTGACATGTGAAGAGGTTTTAGGTCTTAAGCTCCTTTGAAAAACTGACTACATGCACTTGAAGTCTCTGAGACACACACACATGCACACACCTCTCAACTGATTAACAACTTGCTCAAAATTGAAGCCTACTCGATGGCAAAATTTTCATGGCAAAAGGAAAGGTGAAAAAAGTCACCATCAAGATGACAAATCTCTCTGTCACTCTCTATTTTAAGAAAATTCAAAGATTTTCATCATTCTGCTTACCTCCATCAAGTCATACTGCTTACAGATAATGCAGGTTTACTACCAGAAGTGATTACTCTGAGGAACTCAGAGCAGCTGATCAACATTTAAGGGAAGACATTAATAACGTGAAGAGAAGCTGTTCCAAATGAGCAATCTCATCTTTCATCTTTCTCCATATTTTTTACTCACATAACTAATAAGATTTTATAAAAAATAACAAGAGTACTCCATGGTGTCTGGTTATTATCAGATTACCATGCCCTAAGAGCATTTTATGGACAAGGCAGTATGGTCTTTTTGCATAATTTGAATGGAATTTTCATGTGCTAATAAGACATTAATTTGAAATCTCTATTTAATTCTGTACAGCTAAACAGCCATTTACAAAGCATACACCAAGCCTGACTCAAACTACCATATCAAACATTTCCTATTTCCCATTTGACCTCTTAAGACAATGGCAATCACATCAGAAATGTTTTCATGTTCCTGAAGAAAAAAAAGAGGAAAAGAAAAATCACAGGCCTTTTCAAGGTCTTAGCACTTGCCATACTGAAACACTGCAGACATTAGGTCTGGGCATGCCACCCTCCCAAGCAACTAGAAAAAATGCCTGTGGGCCTGGCCTGGGAAAATTCACCATGAATGAATAAATTCAGTATGAAGACTTGGGGCTTTTTCGTCTGTGTTTGAAAAAAATTTCTAGGCAGCTGTAAATTGACCATTCTAATGTTTGCTTCTGAGTAAAACTAGCTGTGTTTCTAATGAAATGTTTAAATGCCCAAATGTTGCATAAACACAATTTCCACTTCAGGTTAAACTACCTGTTGGGGTGGTGATTTATTTTCCTTTGTAGATTTTCATTTTTGGAACAAGATCCTTCTGTGTGATCTCTTCTTATTCAACTGCCTGCATCACTCTACCTACACAGTTCTCTATAAAGTTGCTAATGTAAATCATCCCTCTTGGTTAGTCATGAGAACCTCACACAGGGTAATTTGCACAGATCTGAATGAATACAAGTAGGAGAAAGGGAAATACTCTCCAAATGCTGCTAAATAAAGGTAAATCATGCTGCAGTAAATAAAGGTGAATCAGTGATCCCCTCTCTGACAGTATGCCCTCAAAGCAAAACCTCCTCCAACATCTATGTAAATGTTCCTGTTGCTTTCACTGGCTGTGGTCTTCTGAGGTGAACTGCCTCTGTCTTTTTACATGGCTTTCTACTGGTATTCTTTGCCATCAGCGTGAGCAGAATGAGCTCAAAGAACTGTACTCTTGTAAGGTCTCACTCTTTACCTACTGGGCAAGCAGACGCTATAGACAGGCACGTGGACAACTGCAGCACCACACTTCAAACATCCCATTTCTCCCTCATAAATATAAGACTGGAAGAACTGACTCAGAAACACAGACCTACTTCAGGATGTTTGGTTTTAGGAGAAATGAAGCTTCAGTGAGTCCCATGAAAGCATAGTAACATGGAAAATAGAGGTCCCAGGAGTGGTGTAAGATAACTATTGTCTCTAGATGTATCAACAACAAGCCTTATGATTTTGGGCTATTTAAGGAGTATCTTTGATTGTATCATAATCTGGCATGCTAAAATCATTTGGCTGTGACGAAGCAGCTCTCTTCGTGTTTTTCAGGGTTTTTTTCCTGTTTATATTCCACAATAATTTTATGATGAATGCATGGATGCCTAGATAACAAAATTAAATTTTTTAACATTGAGTTGTTATTGTTAATTACCTTACACTGATCCCTAAGGAAGGATGCCTGGGGGTCTGTAAGATCATAGCTGAAAACCATTATGACCCTTGCAACAACTATTATTTACGTTCCTACATAAATACTTCTTAGGTCTTTTCAGGATAAAGTAAAACACTTCATTTACCAGGGGGATATTTTCCTCTTAAAACTGAGGGTACCTTGATCCATCTAATAACTGAATGGCCCTCTGGAAGTTCCCAGCTCTCTACATTGACTAACAGGTGTGCTTAAGAGAGCTGCTCAAGAGCTTAGAGAAGGGAAATGCATGGTATTTATGGTTCTCTGAAGAGGCTTCTCATCCTAAGGTGCATATCTCATTGAGACTAAAAGAAGCCTTATTGTGATAGATGTTGATTCAGAAAATAATATTTCAGTGCACTAGTTGCTTCAAAGATTAGGTACATCAGTTCACGTTGGGTTATCAAAAGGGCAAGACTGTGATCCTCAAAGGTACTCGTGAAGATTCACAGAAAACATGTGGAAGTTCGGTGCCTTTGAGAGACTGTACACATCTCTTTTAGGTCACTCTAAAGGGGCAAAGATAAGAATTTCTCACACAAGTTATGTGCAACACAGATTCACACAAAGATTCCTGTAGGCATTATGTTAATCAAAACAAGCAGTGTATTTTGTATCAGAAGATTCAAAAGTAGTCAAGAATATTTCTGCTTGGGCAGAATATTGCCAGTCTCAGAATGGCAGCTTGACTGCTCATGGCACATCCTTGATGAAAACACTGCTGGGAACTCTGCCTTTACCTGGGAGGGAGCATAGGGCAAGAGCAAGGGTATGGAAGGCTATAGCCTTGTCAGAGCCCCATGTCCAAACTACTCACTTTTAAGCCTTAAGTTTGGGGTTTTTACATTTGCTTTTTCTTTTAAAAGAAGGAGGAAAGTGCTCTCTTTCTCAAAGTCTTTTCTCCCTTAATTCCCAGAGATGCTGAGCAGCAATACAATAGCAAGAAAAGGATGCTGAGCAGTATGAAGCAAAGACTCCGGAAAGAAGAATACTGGGGTGCACAAATGCTGAGGAAGTTTAAGCTATTAGTTATCAGTAAATCTGCTTTATGTGTATATCTATATATATTGATTAGACATCTAATTACAAATATTGTTTTAAAATGGGAATGAGAACCTGGACTCACTTTATCCGCAGCAAGGAAATCCTTGCCCGGTGTTTGTCAGCTCAGTAAGTATTTTCTTGTGGAACTAACAGTATATACTTTGGAGTGCTAATGTGCTCTCTCAATTGTTTTTTTTTCCTCCTAGTTCTATTGACAGTAAGATTTGTGAAGTACTGCCATGCCCCAACAGTCATTATGCAAATAATTTTTACACAGCTCCTACCTTAAAAATAGAAAGTTATCTCAAATAATATATGCAGATGCAGCTTCTTTGCTAGCTATTGTGCCACATATAAAAGACAATTAAAAATTTTTAAAAATCAGTATGTAGCAAACGAATTTCAGCTGCAATTTTTTTTCTGTCTACACCCAGACAAGGATTCACAATGAAAACAAGCATCAAAACAAGGTTACGTAAGCTATCAGCAGTTCTTACTTATGAACCCCTTGGCTTCTTGAAGGATTAGTTTCCAGAAATAATGCAAACAGAAATATAGAGTCCTAACTTCAATATTTATACAACTATTGCATTATTCAAACAGAGACTGATCTCGGTAATTGTTCTAAGTTGTTGTCCTAGATTTCTTGCATTCCTATGAATTTGACGGGAATTCTTGCATTCCTACGAATTTGATGGGAATTTGGGCTGGAAAAGGCTTAGAGGATTAGGAAGACATTTATGGAGAGGCAATATCTTCATCTTCATTGAGACAGCTTGCAAAGTGTTGCCTCCTTATAGTGAAGTTGACACCTTCAGTGACCAAAGAAACTGCAGTACATTAAACAGCAAAAGAGCTGTGAAAACTTGAGCCTTCTTTATGTCCAGGTACAATTTGAAGGGAAAGATGTAATACTCAGATTCTAACGAAATAAATAGCATAGCAAGAACATTTGGTCAGAACTATGTACTAAGAGGCAGATAAAATTGCCACTACTGTACCTGTGAAGACAGGCTTGCACAACTGGAGTCAGATTGCTGCCCCCAAAAAAATCTGCAGTTGTGTCACTCAGGCACTGCAGGTAAGTGTGAAATACCTCCTTCATGATGATGGCAAAACAGAAAGGAAAGAAAGCCTGGCAGAGGGAGAGAGCTAGGAGTGGATGCCCTGCTGAACAGCTTCAAAATTAAATATGAAAGGAACAACATTTGGAAAGCAGTGATTCTGAGCAGGGAGTGCCTTCTTGCAAGTCTGAAATTCTGATCACTAATGCAAAAAAAGCCTTCTGACCAAAAGCCTTGAGCTGGCATTCTCCATGTAGGCAAGACTGTGGGAGTTACTAGGAAACCCTATGGGTGAGCTGCCAGGGCTCAGAAGGTGAAAAAGCTCACTTGGTGTGGAGCATTTTATGAGGCTGTCTGGAAGACTGTAGAATGAGAACAAGTGCAGACACAAGAGTACTTGTTACCATTTCATGTCCCATTCCGTCCTTGCTCTTGTTTGTGTTTGTCAAACTTGTGGATTTTTTGGCAAAAGCAGGAGGAGTTACTGAGTTATGTGAATTGCTGTGTTTACTCTCCCTCAGTTTTTTCCACAATGTCCTCAATGCAATGAAGATCTGCTTCTTGTATTTGCTGGGGAACACCATCAAGTCTTCAATTCATCAAGTCTGAGGCAGAGACTACCTGCACAGAGTAACTGAAATGCCACCACCTGTTTATAGTGCACAACTGGTGCTGTTCATCAAATGTTATCTGAAGGTACTTGAAAGAAGAATTGCTGGTAAGTCAGAGGTGGCTTTTCACATCTTACTAATCAGTGGAGGAGGAATGAGACACAAAATGCTTTTGAAGAAAAAAAGAAAAATAATACTCTCTGAACAGAAAAAAATAGAGGAACTTCCTAATCTATGCATCAAACCCCCCACAAATCTATTTCATCAGAAACTTTTCCTAGTACCAAAAAGCACTGGGTAGAACTGAAGACTTAAAATACGCAGACCTGAAAATTCAGACCACCTTCAGGTCTGATGTGACTTTTTTGTGCAGTAATCAAGCATATATTTGGGACAGCAGCAGTTTCCCTGATTTATGAAGCTGAGTATTTAGTCCACTGGTTTCAGAAGGAATTGACGACAGCCAAGCAATGCTCAACAACCTGCAAAACTGAGCTTTCAGAGAAGTATTGGAATATACACCAGTGAGGATGATTTTTCACATTGTCAAGTATCCTCTATCTGTAATCTTTGCAAGCCTGAGGCTGTTCTCATTCTGGTTACAGAAGTGCTTTCCAACTGGCTGGAGTTCTGAGGTCAGGTTCACAGGAAGGGGAGAAAAAGTTGGTCACTGAGCCACAAATATGACTTCTAGGAATCAAACCCCACAGCATGAGCCTGAGGTTCAAAGTGAAGTTTTCCATGGATAACTAGTTATAAAAAGGCATTTTATGAAGAGCACTTTCACTGGATCAAAGCATGGGACCATTCCCAGTTCTAATTTACCCTCTGTTCTTAATTTCTTGAAGTACTGAAAACAGAAATGTGAAATCAAGAGTGTCCTGCAAAATCCAATGCTTTCTAATGAGGAATAATACTTATGTTTAATCTAAAAATATGCTGAAAGAATTAAGTAAACTGCTATACGAAATACATCAAGAATAGCTGTACATATCTAACAAGAATGAAGAGCTTTGATATCTTTAACATGAGTCTATGTGTAAATCTTGAATAGCTTGCACATAAAGAGCCATCTGTGGTCATTTTTGAGAGTGGCTTTCTTAAGCAACAAAATACATAAGATCCAAGACAGAATACCCCAAACAGACTATAGTTAGCTGCTGGGATTAAATGGTCACTTTCTGAAACAAGTATTTAGTCTTCAGGAAGGTACAGTATTTTATTTCCTTAAAGACATTCATTCAACAAAAATGCTATAACCTTTGAGTTAACTAACAAAACCAGTGAGGTACAAAAATCAATATTTATACACTGAAACTGAAAACTCAAGGGTTTCTACTGTGCTGAACAGCAGAATACAGGTCCTTTTTATAAACAATCCCTACTGAAAAAATGACAGCTCTGGCACAACTCACAGTGGGAAGGGGGAAAGGTAAGACACGTTTTTTTTGTTGCAGGGAAATATAGTCTTGCTTTGAAGAATGCATGTCAGAGAGATCATCCTTTGAACTTGCTCTAACAGAGCTATTTAAAATATTTTTGTGCAGTGAGAAACCTTGTGGTGGAATATGTTAAAGTGTTCAAAATGGTGAAACAAATAAGAGGGATTTTAACACTGAGCTTACCCACAGAGTCAGAAACCTCAGTGCTTCTGAATGTTAGCTACTGGAGTGGATTTCGAAGGAAATATAACAGCTAGACTGAATCACGTTGAATGGCAATATCTTAGTAATGTTTTATATTTTTATCCCACAGGTTAAAATTTCAGTAAAAAGGAAATTCAATATTACTTTAAAATTTTCAGATGAGATTAGGCAGAAACAGATGAGATTAGCAGACTACCATGACTCGTAATAAAACACCCGTAAAGCTGTCTGTGAGAAGTTCTACAGTGAAAATCAAAACCACAGAAGACTGGAACTACACTAGGCCTTGAATAAGGAAATTGAAACCTGATTCTCTACACAGAATACACAAGTGCATTCCATGCAATATCACTGCAGAGAAATAAAGCACACAGTTACTACACACATACATGCATTTCTCAAGGTTGAGCTTTGTGGAAACTGTGAATATCTAGGGAGATAGCAGATCGAAAAAATCCCAGTTGTAACTAAGCATTTAGCGAATACTGGCCTGGAATAGTCTTCCTCATAATAAATCTCACAAGAGCAAGCTCAGGAGGAAGAATTTCTTTAAGCATCTGTGTGAGGCACTCTTATTCATTAAGTCCCCAATTCATATCAATGTGACTACCCAACCTGCTCTTCAACCAGCAGAAAATATGCTTCAGGTATTAGAGGGACTCTGTAGGAGCCCAGGCAGGACAGAAGCTGTCCTTGAAAGAAATGATAATGAAAATATATCGAGGTGTCTCCTACACCCTTTCATACACAACTGTATTCTTATACCAAAGAAAAGAAGGTACACTGCGCATAAGAATGTTTATTACACAACAAATATTTGGGACCAGGGCAGGTCTCAAATTGTACTGACACAGTCTAGGTATAATTTGCATCAGCATGTGTAAATAACAATAATAATCAGCTAGAATAAGGCAGCTAGACTTTTTGAGTGATCCCTCTGCATCTCCTTCTCCTATTTTTGTTTGAGACCTACTTTATTAAGAATGAGATCTTTGCCTTTTTCTTAGAGCTTATTCCAGTCTGTAATCTGGCTCTGTAGCCTGCAATAAGTTGCACTTCAGAAAAGTGACAAAGCTTTAACAGAGGACCATTCCCTTGGCATTTTCAAAGGATTATCAAAAATCAGTAACTTCAGAATTGGTACTGGTTAAGACAGTGTGCCTAAAAAACAAGTATGGTAGGATCCCTTCAGCATCACCTGACAGCACTTTTTAGTTTTCTTCATCCAACCTTTAGGTCATCTGACATAAAAATTAATTAATTGGGTTTTTTAACAAGCACTGTCTTCTTTTCTGCTCAGAACATCACATAAATTCTAAGTCCTTGCATTTTTTTTCATACATCTCTCTGTATGAATACATATATAACAACTTAATGAAACTCTCATTCTGTGAATCCCCACTGCCTGCTGGCATATTGTTCTATTACACTCAAAGTATTTAGTGCTTTTTTCCTTATCGTTTTCAACTATTGTATTTCAGTCAGCTCTCTGTTACAGCTACAGATAAGATCCAAGGAACTTTTGATGTCTACTAACAGGTGCCCAAAAATATGTGTAGCTGGGGTTTTGGCTGCTCATCCTTCTTACACTGATCATGGGGTGCTATGACAACATTCTGCCACATCCTGCTCATGTGGTGCTATGGCACAAGATTGAATACTTTGTTTCAGAAACTCATTTCAACAGAAAAATACCTCCGTGGTAAACATTACATGCCCACCTCCACCTGCTTTTCTCACCCCACTCTGGCAGAAAAACTTGCTTCTCATGAAAAAGTTTGACCAAAAAGCTTTTCCAGTGTTAGTCAAAGCTCGCAAATTTGCACTTGGAAGTAACAGTTTTACATGCATGTGATTTGAAATGTTTTTACTCCCATTCATTTCTCTGGCTTGACTAGATCTTCCATGATGCTGTTTGGCATCAGATTCCCATGATCCCCTAGAAAAAGAAAAGGGCTTCTTCTTATATCAGGTTGCTCAGTACTGATTGGTCAGGAAGTCAAGTTCATAGAAAGATACAAGCCCCCTGAAACTTCAGGTCGTGGAAACGAGATGCCACAGAAACATCTCTAAGCTGTCACATTTTAGGTTTTAGCCACCTTTGATCTTTTTGATCATTGGCTTCTGATGATCTTTTTTTTTTTTTTACATTTTCAAAGAGTGATCATTTTTGAAACTAGGAAGTAATTTGAGCATAAAATTTGCTATGCTTTTGGTCTTGTACCAGTGTCTGGGGACTCGTGAAGGGCAGAAAAGAAATTGCCTGTATATATGGTCTTTTGTGCTGATGAGGCAAGCAGGACAAATGAGAATGGAATGCATCCTTGCTGCTGCTGAAATACTGTTCTATACTTAAATCAATTTTGCTTGTGTATCAAGAGTGATTGAGAAAGGATATGCAAAAAGTCTTGGTGTATGCCCAACACGAACAAGTATGTAGAGTACCAGTGCATTCAAAATTATGTTCCTCATTCTTTCTAATGTTCTTTTGGACACTGAAATCATTGATAAAACTTGAATACCAGTCACAACATGAATATTACATATGTCAAAAATTAGTCCACAAATGAACACAGCACGCTGCATAAAAGCTAATGACCCACTGAAAAGGCAGAATCATTCAGATGGATAAGACAGGAATTTTATATAGTCCTCCCTTATGAGATCCTCCCTAGAACCATATATTTCAGTTCAGCAGACATTAAACTTTAAAAACTCCTCAAATACCCATAAATAGAACACTATAAGCATACCTGACAGGGAAAATAAACTTCAACTCCAGGTGATCTAAAGTCTCTCATCACCCTAATCAGATTTCTTTGATTTTTAGGTGTTTGCTGGGGGAACAAGTAAATGACAACAATTTGTAACTTCCTGTCCTTCTTTCCTTTCTGATTCCTCCCTACATCCTGGAACAAAACCACTATCTTTTCATTATTTAGAAAATTGCTGATATTTCATGGAAATAATATAAAGACTTTATGCTCTTTATCAACAAATTTGTGGATATATATAAATATGCTATATACCATTCTACCATCATCATTGGTGGTCTTGAAAACAAGATAAATACTGTCGTAGTTACACTGACCATTGAGCTAACAACCTACTTAAATACTTGGATTAGCTAGAGCATAAAACTGTGGAAGAAATAAATTCAAATCCAGCTGTATGTCAGGCTGTGTGTCTATAAATGTATGTCAGCATCATACTGCTTCCTCCTTTCTTTGTAAAGATATGGATAAGGAAAATTCAAAATAAGAACGGATATTCTGAAGTACACCTTCATTTCAGGTTGCAACATTTCTCCAGTTTCTGATATTGGATTTTGCTCTCGTAAACATTTCATTAGCATATCTGAAGAGCTGCTCTGCCTCTCTGCTGTTTCACAATAGCATAGTATGAACAGATAATTTGACATGTAAAGTAGAGTTTCATCTCCCACAACACTTGTACCTGCCTTTGAGACATTTATCTATTCTCTGAAACATTTGGATTGGTTGATAACAGGGAATTTCATGTGGCTGCCCACATTTCGCTTCCTCCAAAGCATAAACATTTTTTGGCACGATTTCTTACCTTTTCTTTAAATTAAATTCCACTTTGCTTTATTTTCAGTTCCCTTAAAGTGCGTTGTCCTGGAATTATTTATTAGCTTAAATGAGGTCTAAGGAGAACAAGATATAGCTCTCTACACTCTCCACCAAGCCTACCAGCTTTCTTCAGAAAGCTGCAATAAATTATAATTCCATGACACCAAACTCCTGCTGTGTGTTGTCATGGAACACACATGGTATTTGTTGAAACTGATCGTTTTCCAGGATATATTTGGTGAATTGGTAAATTGAAGTCAGCAACAAGAAAAGCCAGTCTTACTTGTACACTTCCAATTAATTCTTCCCATAACAACAGCTATTTCTTCTGAGCACAATGCTGTTCAACTGGATGAATTCCAACCACTCCAGTAAGAAGGGGCTTGGTTTCCAGTGCTGTACGTTCCCTGGTTAAACAAGATGCACTTGATCGTTGTCTCACAACAACTGCTTTTAGTCCCAGCTTAACAAGTTTCCCCCCAAAAATATATGGCTGTCCCTGTGCTACCAAAACTCATTTTAAGCTGTTAGTCCTGATTTTCACTATCTGTGTTAAAAAATCATAAATTGAGAGCCTACCTGGAATAAAGGGATACAGCACTAGGGTTGCTGGTTGTTCTCTGTGGCTGGAGCAGCTCAAGACCTCTTAGCAGATTTCTTTAGGACAGAGCAGCAATGGTCTCAATGATCTGTTCTACAGAAGACAACAAAATGGTCTTCTGCACCATGGAACAATGCACTTGCAGGCCCTAAATCTAGCACACAAAAGTGGCATTTCCAAGCAGGGAGCTCATTCAGGTAAGGCCAATACCATCCTGCCTGTATAAAATTTGCTAAAATGGTATCAGAGTGTTCCAGCAGAAGTGAAAGAGTTAAACAGAAATCTTGTATAAATCACATTTTGCAGGAATCACTCTGTTACAACAGATTGTGGAGCACTATTTTTTCCCACTCTTTCTGATACAAGCACCCTAGGCAAACTTTCTAATTAGAGCAGCAGATGTATGCAGTGCCATGTCTCTGTGAAGTTATTATGCCCAAACCAAATTTTGTCACCAGCAGCCAATAATTCGTTTGTCTACTAAGGGCTTGAAGTGGCCATATCAATTATTTAAAAACATACTAAGAAGAGGAATCCATTTAAAATCTTCTGGGAAGCCCAGTTATAAAATAGTGCATGCTCAGGTTTCATTCACAGTATTTTCTTTTTAAAAACACAATATTACTAATTAAGGCTTAGTGCATTAGGCCATTATAACTTGAGTGATTCATGACAGCATAATGATCTTGCTTATAATTTGTGCCTTAATTTATGGGATACTAAGAAAAAACAAAAGAAAAAACCTAAGCAATTTGCAAAACTGAAACTCATCCAAAAACTGCTTGCAGTAATTTCTCCTGAAAAGTGATTTCACTGTGTGTAAGTGCTATGCTGGTAAGAAAACGCTTCCTATCAATAATTAAAGGATAATGAAAGTTTCATGTGTCAGAAGACATCCTCAAAACAGGACTACAAAGAAGAACATTCCTTTTCATTCAGACCGTCCACATTTTAAACCTCAAAATAACACCCTTCTCAAAGAAGCATTTTAAATAAACTATTTAGTGAAATATATGACTATTCAAAACTCACCAGAAGCTGTAGTAACAACGCAAATTAGCACAATTCCAACAAAAGTTGCAGCAGAAAACAAAGGTCTGCACAGTGCCAAGCATCCCTGAATGCGTGGTTAGCCATGAAAGATGTGGGTGGTTATCATATCAGGGTTATGAACAAAAGCATTACAGAGAGGGTCTACAAACTTTTGTTGATTGCAAGTCTCTTAGTTGTCTAAGAAGGTCCAGCCATTGTTGGACTCCTCTAGTTGGAGTATGCCAAGGGTCTGGAGGTGTCAAGGCTTGAAGTCCATCACAGACCATCTGCAGAGTTCTCCTCATCTGTCCAGCCACACATCTGAAAGAAATTTCTAGGGACTGGATTGTATTTTGGGCTTCACATTCTCCTGGCAGATGTGGCTGATACCAGCAAATGAACACAAGAATTACAGGAGACGAGAGGAGGAAGGCAAGAAGCACATTGCCAACAGCATTTCAGAAAAACACTCTAAAAATAACAGTAATTCTTCACTCTGATTTGAAATATCCACATCTAGGATTGACAAAGACAGAAGGTTAGCAGGATTTTCAGAGAGGTCTTTGGAGTAAAATTCTCTTTAATATTGATGGAAGTTAGTGAGTGATGTTAGAGCAGGATTTTCCAAGAAGACTAAGTTTTTGGACAGCTTATCCTCCTGCTTCTTCAGCTCTAGTTATTATTGAACTCCACTGTCTTCACTCTGTGTGAGAGCACTTATGCTTACAGGTGGGAGGACCAAAGCAGCTGCATTCCTTGGGAGAAAAACAGCTCCTCTGCTGCCAAGGACACACCTTTACCACAACTTTGCAAACCATCCTGCAAGCGAAATCTGGTGTGTTGGATCAAAACATCAGCTAAACAGCAGAAAGCTAACCCTCGAAACACATGGGTGGGTCTGAAAGAGGTCACTGTGAGCAAATTGCAGCCAGGACATTTGATGGCAAGCCTGTCACATTGCTAAAATTCTACTGAAGTGCAAACTTCAGCAGAATTCCGAATGGATGCTGGGCTTGGCGTGAGGCCACTGACTTCAACTGGGGAGGTGTCTGCTTCAAAAATCAGTGAAGTCATTGTAGTCTGACTAATTAACTAAACCTCTAATTAAACATATTTTTATACTTTCCATTTTAAATGGTTTAATATTACAGAGCTACTCTTCTACATAGCATTTAAGTGGTAGTTTAGAGCAACATCTGGATTGATGGAACCATTTTTATAAAAAACCCCTCAGTTTTGTGGTGACAAATGTTAAATTTGGATTAAACTCTCTTGGTCAGTCTCCCTGTTTCTGGCTATCAAATGGGCAGATCAGGTTGGTGTCTCCTGTATCCAAAGCCCATAACTCTGGAGAGAACCAGCAGCCCTCTCCTAGATTTTTCTCCAGTGTCTTGTTGCAGGAATTGGAGTAAGACTTGTTGTGTGGCAAACCCACTCTCTTCTAACACTGAGTAAGGACTCCCTTTGATCTCCTGACCTTCCAACACAGCCACTGCCTGTCATTCCATGTCTTCAGCTACACAGAGAACTTGGAGTCTCTAATCCCCTCTCCACCTCTTCTCATGTATATAATTAACCTGTAACTACAGTCACTATTTTAAAAGTAGAGTCTCATCTCATGATAAGCTTATTTCATCACATTTTGAAATGTAGGTAACTTGTGTTCAGTAAATTCAAAACTCTCTTCAACAGGCTCTCTGTTTAGCAGGCTGTAGTACATGTATTCTTGGTAATGGCGTTGCAGCAATTAGGTCTGGAACTATCTGAAGATGCCACCTGTTTTTCAATATTCAACCACTTTGATCAATCTTTACTGTGTAGGAGCTTGGCATGCCATTACAGACCACAGCTGGTATTTCCAAGTTCTTATGTTCATCCAGTTTTATCATGATTACTGAAAGTCAAGTTGAGAAAACCTTGGTTTGCATCGTCACTCTCTGCTCCTCCTCCCCCCCATATCTCCACAAAAGCTGAAAATCTTTGGTTTTTCTTTTCTTAGTTTCATCTCCATTGCCCTACTGTATTTCCTTTTGGCTTTTTTCTTCTTTTTTTTTCATTTTATTTTTCCCTCTTGATTTATGGAAGACTTTAGTGATAACAAGCGGCGTGGAGTCCCCAGGCAAGTGCAAAGGAGAGCCTTTATTGCCAAAAACCCGGCCTTTTTATGCCGTTAGTCAGTTATCCATTTACATAGTTTTAAGGCACAACAAACCAAGTTTAACCAACCACCACGCACCACGAAGTGAGCATGAGGCAGTCACGCAGCCTGCCTCACTTCTTCTATTCCAGCTGAGTCACTCTCCCACAGTCCTCTTCTGCTTAGCCTAAGTAACAAGCCAGAGCCATGATTCTACAAGGCCTTTCCTTTACAAACTTTACTTATAGGCAACAGAAGACCTAATATTTTCTAAAGGAAGTACGAATTAATTTGTAGTTAATGTAATCTTATTGATAAAAAGCTTGCCTTTCTTGATTTGTTTTGGTCGTGTAAAAACAATCTCCAAATACTGAGATGCTACCCAGTTTGAAAACTCTTTTGACAGGGCTTCAGTAATAACTCCGAACTATGGACCCTATGATGCCCCATGAAATAAAAAGCTCTTACGGGTTATTTTTTATGACATTATTTACTATGATACCTCTCCCTCATGTGCTGATTCTTACCATAGCAACAGCATGTGGAAAAAGAAATTCAAAATCAAAAAGCATCCAAAGCATCCCAGGAAAACAGATCAGGCACTGACATGACATATAATTATTTTTTTTCCCAGAGCTATAGTTAATTTTTTAATTAAAAAAAAATCTGGTGGCTTTTTTCTGTTTTTTTTTTTTAATAACAGCAACATAAACAACACTTCTGTGTGCATTGCTGCATTCTTTTAAGCCAGCATAAACATTCTGGATTGATGAATAGAGTTAGTGCTAAGGACTCCAGGCTCCTTCCCAGCCCTAACCTTTGTGCATGCACACACTGGCAATCTATTCCCCTGCATGGATTTTGAATCCCTTCCATGCCCAGGTCTGCAGGACAAATATGACTCAGAGATGACTCCTACAAACACTCAAATGTGAAACCGCAGTCCCGCTAGGTTAAATGGGACAAATCCAATGAGGGAACATATTTGCCCACGTAGGTATACAGAAATCTTAATGCTGTGACACACACCCTTTTCCATGAAGAGGATATCTACACCAGGATTAAATAAAGGTGGCTCATTACTAATGGATTAATGCCTTGCAGATAACATGCATAGTCATTCTGCAGGCAAGGCAAATGTCAACGGCCCCAGGAGAAAGCTGAAAGGAGTGTTTGGTGTTGGGCAGCTGATATGAGTTCCAGTTCCAGCTGCTTCATTCACTGTGGAATTTTACTGTTTCAGATACCGTTTCTTGTAGTAGTATTATAACGTTGTCGGAGTAGATACTACTTACTGTGGTATTTAAAAATATCTAATAAATATAACAGAACTATAGCTTATCCATCCATGTTAAATTTCCAACAGAAAAATAATGACAAGTAATATACAAAGAAGTGGTTTTTTATAAATGAAAAATGCAATAATTCCACTTTAGGTAAACATTAACTACCTGTATAATATAGTAATGTATAAACCTGCTTGAAATATTTCACACATAGGGGCTATGACTTTAAAGTTGCAAATGATTTAAAACCTTCAATATCACAACCTTACTCCTTGGTTTTTGTAAAAGAACAGAAATAGAAAACTGAAAAGATTGTGAATGGATAGAATATTTCACTTGGAAGGAACCTAAAATGATCATCTAGTCCAACTACCTGACCAATTCAGGGCTGACCAAAAGTTCAAGCATGCTGTTGTCAAAATACCTCTTAAACACTGACAGGCTTGGGGCGTTGACCACCTCCACAAGGAGCCTGTTCCAATGTTTGACCATCCTCTCAGTAAAGAAATGCTTCTTCATATCTAGTCTGAACCTTTGCTGGTTCAGTTTTGAACCATTCCCATGTGTCTTGTCACTGGGAGAAGAGCTGAGCACCTCCCTCCTCATGTCCTCTCCTTAGGAAGCTGTAGAAAGGTCACACTTCAACCTCCTCTTCTCCACACTAGACAAGCCCAAAGTCCTCAGCTGCTCCTCACAGGATATATGGTCCAGCTCCTTCACCAGCTTTGTTGCCCTCCTCTGAACATGTTCAAGGACCTCCACATTTTTCTTAAATTGCAGGGCCCAGAACTACACACAGTACTCAGGGTGAGGGTATGCCAACATTGGTACCCGTTGCTTTTAAAAGCCATTGGAAATAAATTCTTGAAACATAAAAAAGCCAGCCACTTGAATTTCCTGTCCCCTGTTTACATGATACTTCAAGGATCACAAATAAAAAATACATCTTCCCTTTCCCAGTAATCTTGAAACCAGAAAATGTGCTCAGAATCAAAAGTTAGTAATTTCTGGCTTCCCAAATGAAGTAAGAGTGCCAAAGCTACATGAAATCCAATGCATTCTTGATTAAGAGTATTAGATAGTCTGATATGAAAATAACTTTGCTTAGAGCATAATGGCTACCTCCTATTTGAAAGACTAATTCTTAGAATATTGCATCTGTGAAAATGTTAAGAACTCAACTCTCACCAATGAAATTTAATCCAAAGGGGAAACAGAACTTTTTTTTGAACTATAAACAAAGATCCTCTCTGTCTTACTTGAACTATTTATAGTGAGAAACAAGAACTAAGCCAAATGAAAATGAGTCTGCAAAAACCCCGTGGAGCACTGCGCACTGGAAGATCAAGCCTCCCAAAAGAGAAACGTAGGTAAGGCTCTTGACATATCACTTACACTCTGAAGGTCATTAGTGAAGTCTGGTTTAAAGTTAGTCATCCATCAATGGGTAGCATAACCAGAAACCTATTATGCATAACTCTACACCACTGTCTATCCTCCACAAGAACTTAAGAGCCATCACTAGAGCTGACCTCTGTCCAGCAAGAACTTTGCTTTTTAAGTCTGGCAGTGAGCAGGACTGACATTCTGAGTCAGTAAACATCTTACACTGAAGCTCAAGTACAACAGCTCAAGTAGTCCAAAAACAAAGTAATAAAAGCAGGCCATGAACATATTTAATGGGAAAAGAAACCAGAAAACTGGAACAGCCTCCAAATGGAGTATGGGAAGTAAAAAGTCCCTAAATAGTTGTAAGAAGGAGTTTGATCAGTACATGAAAGGAATTGTATGACATCTTGGCTGCAAAAGCAAGGGACTGAACTGGATAACCCAGAAGAATCAGTCTTATCTTTTTATGAGCATGCAATTCTCTATAGGTATGTTTAAAGGGAGAAAATGAAGTTTTTAAAAAATATGTTATGAAAAGACACCAGAAAACATAGAACACGATCAAAGTAAAATCTAAGATAATCAGCTAGCACTTATGATTTCTCAGACTTTCAAAATATTTTATTTAAGTAAGTTAGCTAAGATTTTTAAAAATACATCTTTTATTCCAGTCTAGACAGCATGACATCATTCGCCAGCATCTTATTTCTCACAGGGCTGGGTAAACTGCTTTTTTTCAACCCTCCCTTTTAAAGAATGGAATCCATAATGTGGTTTAGCATGTGTCTGTGTATTTCTGCATAATCTAATTTCCCCTTTTAATATTTTTTTAAAAATCCTTAAAAAGATAACCAATAAGGTCTGGGAGCTTTATATTTCATTCATTACAAAATATATTCTAATCTTTGCCTCCTTTTCTCTGAAGATACTTTATTCTGAATTTACTTTTATCCTTCTTTATTGATTCTTCTTATTCCAAGAGAAACTTGAAGCGTACGTTACCATTTAAAAGTAAGTTTAACATATTCTGCACATGTATAGCACACTGCAGGTGCAGCTCTGAGACAAAAGGGGCAGAAAGATGTTTTGTTTGGGAGCCATAAACACTGGGTTAACAAAACAGTGAGTGTAACTCTGGGTTAATAAAAAGTCAGTATGGAATATGCTGGGAGCCCATGACGGAGATGCACATGAAGGATGTGAGATGGAAGCCTGAAGCTTCCAGTGGGACTGTTGAGCACTGGACTTTGTCATTCATGATACAAGGAGGTGAAGTAAGCCCCAGGTCACAGGCACTGCTCTGCTCAACGGGGGTCATGAGGGACATGGTAGCTGCTTGTGAGGAGTAGGAAAAATGCCCTACTTGATCATGTAATTAAAGACTGCATCAGCAGGCGTGCCCATGGATACCGAATTAAATACAAAGACAACATAAATACTGGCTTTTTGTGACTTTTAAATGCTTGATTTTGCCTCCTAAGTGTTTTAGCATCTTTTTTCCTGTGCATGCAGCCATTTTAACTGCTCACTCTACGTACTGTCCCAGGTGGCTTCTTCCTTGCATTGTGTTACCACTCCATGGCTTCCTAGCCAGTCTCTTCTAAAAAATTTATAACTCAGAATCTCACCAGGACTTTCAGACCAAGAGCACAGATCCGTCATCAGACCAAGTCAATTTTATGCTGCCTTTTCCTACGCCTCCCCTCCACTTTAGTGTTAATATGAGCAGTTAGTCAGATGGATCAAGGATCTGATTGGGATAAATTTTTGGTTTTTTGTATTACCAGTTGCAGCACACCGTTTGGAGGAAAGGAGGATTGTGCAGGACTCTCTTCGCAGAAGCAGCTGGAATTTAGATCAAGTTAAGCTGATCTTGAAAGTATACTTTAAACTGACAGTGTACAGCTTCCTTTCAGCCTGCCATTTCACCTTCTAACATTAGCTGTGCTTTCTTCCAATCCAGCCTCCAATCTCCGATATTTGTTATGTGCCTAGTATCTCGCATTCTGTTAAATGTTATTAATCCCATCCCAGAGCAATGCTTTTCCCTCTTCCATCCTCTCTCTTAAGAGCTCCCTCACACTTTTTTTTTTTTTTGATTTTTGCTTACGCAGGTACATTGTTACCCTTTTTCTTTGATTCCATATATTCTACTATCCCTGATTCTGCCTCCCATTGCTTACATCTCTAGGCTGCACTTGTAGGTGTCACACACAAGCAAAATCTGCATGAGAGTGCAAATTTAGAAGTTGCTTTTAAGATTTCAGCCCTGAAGATCGAGCATGAGTTTGTCTTTGCAATACGTACTGGAAAGATCTCACAGAGTGAAGGATCTGATATTATCCATATGGCACCGCAGATTTCACCTTCAGACTTGAAAGAATCAAAATCGTCCTCTTCCCAGATTCTTCCGTATTGCCAGGCAGGAGAATTCTGCCAATCCCAAATGCTAACACAGGCACCTATCCCCACTCAAAAAGCAGTCTTAAAACTAAGCTGGTGGCTAGGAAGTCACATTTACAGCTCTTTTCTAGTTTCTACCCCACATTACCACTCAAAGCTAACTATAAAAAAGAAGGAAAATAAATTACCTTCTCCTGGTCTTTTATTTTACTATTACTGCTGCATAAAATTTTGTCTGTGTACTACAAAACCTAAGGGTGGGGGTTGCTGAGATGACTAATTAGTTGATGTCTGTGATACAGAAATATAGAATGGTTTGGGTTAGAAGGGACCTTAAAGTTCATTTATTCTTAATCCCCCTGCCATGGGCAGGGATGCCTTTCAGTAGACCAGGTTGCTCAAAGCCCCATCTGACCTGGCTTCGAATATTTCCAAGGATGGGGCATCCAGAACTTCTATGAATAACCTGTTCCAGTGCCTCACTAGTGTCTCATCTCTGACATGTAAATAGTAACCAACAAAGTATCCACCTGCTTCTAGAATTCATAAAATGTTTTTATATTAGGTGAAAATCCAAATATAGACAAAATAATTTCTTGCACATAGATGGACAACCAGAAACATACAGTTAAAACACTATATTTTTGTATCCTATAGAGTTAATATATTTAAAATATTCCTATACTTAACATATTCTTTATTTAGACCTCAGATTTTAGAAAGAACTTCCAATTTATTTCATCCTGTGATGGAATCAAGCAGTGTCGTGTTGCAGAAATCAAATGAAAGTGCCAAGGAATTTTGGTTTAGTTATGCAGACTGCCTGAAACATGAGCCATCTCATACAAGATAAGCTTCTCTGAAGTAATAATAATAGATACTTCACACCTTCCCTGTTGTCACTGTTCTACGAGCCTGTTTGGAGTCTCTCACTTCGGCAAGCAATCCTACTGAAGTCAAGAAATTATTTAAAACGAATAGGAATTGCTGAATTTAGACATAGCTATGCTATCCCATTTTACAGGTAGGAACAGCATCACACAAACCCCACATTCAGTGCCACTTTGGGAGATGTTTCTAAGACCTGCAATCAGAACTCCCAAGGCACGGACCATGCCTCTGTAATGGTTAAGTGAAAGCTAAGCCTTAACTTTGAATTTCCATATTTTTATAGCCTAAGTCGTTCCCCATTCAATACTATAAGGCAAAATGCATAAACCTTTTCAAAAGGTACACAAATTAAACAGAACACACTTCTCCATTGGTATGACAATAGGAGAAGGAACCAATCACATTTTTATTTAAATACAAGTATTGACATTTGCTAAGTTCTCCCTTTCTGTTCCTGCTACAGCCTCAGCTGGGTTATACAAATTTGAAACCTGATCTACTGTGAGGTGTCCCTGGAAGGTGGCCATCACATGGTTTGGAACTAGATGATCTTTAACATCCTTTTCAATCCCAAGTCATTCTATGGTTCTATGATTCTACAAAATTTCATTAAGTTTCTGCACTGCTGATAGACACTGGGATTTTGTCAGGCAAGGAAGTCCAAAGAAGCTTGGAACGACATCAAGTACATGGTGCCCAGGTACTTGTCTTCTTCAGAAAGACAGGCTTTTTTGTTTAGCCTGAGGGGCTTTCTAAGCCCACCTCAGAGTCCTATTTACTTCCCAGTTGATGTTCCCTGTCTTTCACCACATTGTCTTTGAATACTGGTGTACTCAAGGTTACTGAGGCAGTGATCATGACCTAAAGATATTGCCTGAAACTGCTAAGGTTGGCTTGTAGATGTTTAATACTGAATTCACCAGGTGAAAAAATGGCGATGGTATGACTGGTAAGAGAATCATCCAGTCATGGATGTTTTATTCTATTAGAGCTCAAAGAACTCCAGATGCCTCATTATAAACGATATTGTTGTATGCAAAGTGCCAGTACATTTGAAATAGACCATGTCACTATATACATGTGCTGGTTTTAACTGGGATAGAACTAATTTTCTTCACAGGAGCCAGTGTGGGGCTGGCTTTTGGATTTTTCCAGGAAACAGCATTGATTACAAAAGGATATTTTCATTACTGCTGAGCAGCGCTTGCACAGTATTGAGGCCTTTCCTGCTTCTCACCCCACCCCATCAGCGAGGAGGCTGGGGGTGCACAAGAACCTGGGAGGGGACACAGCTGGCACAGCTGACCCCAACTGATCTAAGAGATATTCCTTAGCATATGGCATCATGTGCTGCATATAGAGCTGGGGGAAGAAGGAGGGGAAGGGATGTTCAGAATGATGGTGTTTGTCTTCCCAAGTCACTGTTAGGGGTGACAGAGGCAGGCTTTCCTGGGGATGGCTGAACACCTGCCTGCCCATAGGAAGGGATGAAAGAATACCTCATTCTGCTTTGCTTGCATGTGTGGCTTTTGCATTACCTGTTAAACTGTCTTTGTCTCAACCCATGAGTTTTCTCTTTTACTCTTTGGATTCTCAGCCCCATCCTGCTGGTGGCGGAGTGAGCAAGTGGCTGTGTGAGGTTTTGAGGTTTAGTTGCCAGCTGGGGTTAAACCACAATATGTCACTTGTATTAATGAAATTATGTTAACTGCAAGTCATTAAGAGAACTAAGTTCTCATCAGACCTCTGGGGCTGGCCCTAAAACTTGGCTATAAAACTATTTTTTAAAATGCATAGAGACTATCAAAAATCAATAATAATAAATCCTTCTGCAACTATTTTTAAGTAAACCAAGAGACAAATTTTGATTAAATAAGGTGTAATCCTGAGCCATCCATACCTCCAAAGCCAAATGAATGAACAAATTAAGTATTTTATCTGTCATTTACAGAAGACAAGCATTTTGCTTACTTGGATTAAGTGTCCATGGCATCTAAATATATCTAATGCATAGATGACAAATTCAGATGTTGCAAGATCCATAATCAAAATTACTGGATTCATACTTGTTGTTAAAAGCCTTGCCTGCTAGCAGAAATCAATAGTGCGTTATGTATATCACCCTATAAACAAAATTTAAGTTTTGTTACTGATACTGTGGCAGTGCTGGAACAGGTACCCATCTGCCAGCATGGAGTTACAGCAGCGGATTGAGTAGGAGAAACTGCCCCACCCCACTTTAACCTGTAATGACCTGGGCTGCTCCCAGCAGATTCTTTGTGACATGAGTGAATTACACTAAATCTCATTCTGAAAAAAGCGTTCCCTTCGAATTATGTTTAAAAATGTGTCTCTCCTCACGAGATGTGAAATCTCATATTTATGGCATGCAAATTCTGAACATTCTAGCTACAATGCCACAGCTCTCCTTGCATTTGGTTGGAGTTGGTGGAGTGGTTGTTGTCCAAAATTAACAGTAACATTCTTTTGCCGTTCCTATAAACACTTCCTGCACACAAAACAACCTCCAGCCTATGCTGGCAAGTAGGGTATAGTAGCTGGATGCACATCCAGGGAAAACTGGAGTAAATAAAAACATAGCACAAAGAAGAAACACTGTAGCTGGAGACCCCTCTCAACAATTACTTTCCACTTGACCTCCTTCAAACAGTTGTCATCGGAGAGCTGTGTTAACACTACCAGACTATAATTAAGTCTTCCCTATCTAATAAAGGGAAAACCAAGCAGACTGATGAATGCAAACCACAAGACAGAGGAGTTTAATACTGTTAAGGGTGAGGGAGCGCTTTGCTTTCTTATCCCTGAAGAGCTCAGCCAAAGCAGCACCAGAATGTTCGACACCCTGCTTTCCAGAGAGCCACGCTCTTCCTTTCCCTGCCATGCCTGAGCACTTGTTACCTCTGACACTCATCCACATTCACCAAGACTGGGAAGGGAGCTGCTTGTACATCTGTTCAGCATCTGGCTCTTCAGAGTAACATGTTTCCCAGGAGGAAAATTCTAATTTTCTTCTATGCATAAGCAAGTACAGCAGAAGAAAAATACCTATTTTATTATAAAAACTGCATTTCCAGCAGACAAAATGCAAATAGTCATCTTTGCATAAGGTAACATCATTCATCTAAATATCTTAAAATTACAAATATACACTCAGATGGAAACACACACAGAGTAGCATTTAAAACTAGTAAAGAAAGAGGTATCTAAAGAGAAAAATGGATTAATGTTTTCAGATCCTACTGATTTTTAATGTAAATTGTGATTGCATTCTGTGTGGATATAGATAAAACCACTTCACTCCAATCCCAAAAATACCACACAATCCTGTGATAGTTTTCATTTACTTTGTTAAAAATCTAAGAAAATCCATGGTCAATACAGTTTCCTCAATAAGTATATCCAAATGAAACAGCAACTTTGCCCTGCAACAAAATGTCACTGAACCTGATGGGTAGTTATCATTTAGGACAAGACAAAATATACATGTTCTTCTTTTGTGGAAGCACCACATCCTCAGAATAAAAACTCCTTTGACTAAGTATTTTAGACCGATATTGCAGAATAACAAGGTGCAACAATACAAGAAAATAATTTCAGTTGGTTAGCAGTAGAGAGAAATCCCACCTTACTTTCATTGCAATAAGGTCCACAAACTCAGAGTGACTTCTGAACACTCCGTTACTTTGTTTATAGCAGTTCACAGCTTTAAAAGGCTTGCTTCAAAACCAAACCAACCAAACAAACAAGGCTTTAGAAGTGAATAAATCCAAGGTTTGATGTCATATCTGAGTCTCAAAATATAAATTAAAGGGATGTTTAATCTAGCTTAGTACATTGCAGAATAAGCTAAGTGTTGGTGTGTTGTCACTCAAGCCAATGGGAACAACCACCAGATAAAACTCAACACTAACCTTACTTCAACACTTTCATATCCAGCTGAAAGCACTCTTGTCTTTCAGCTGTTATAAAAAAGAACCCCAAACACACGACTTGATCTTTTTGTGTACAAACATTCCATCATTTTTCTTTTTTTCACCAACAGCTAAGCAAGCAGCTTAAGGTACTTAGTGTGTAGATTTGTGAAGTGAGCACTGCTTTTCCAGAAACAGTTAAAGGACACCAGAAGAATTCCCTTTAAAAGCTCATGAGAAAAACAATGTTGAGTTTTCTATTTCCTGACATATTTTAGTGTTGTTCTGGTAAAAGAAAATATCTGCCTGTAAACATACAGTATGCACCCAATGTAAAATCTAAACAAAATGAGATCTTCTGTCAATAGCATCCTTTGGAAATATCCTAAATCCTGACATGTTGAGATAAAAAATCATGATGAGTGCTGATCACAAGTAACTCCTGGTGACTTCAGTAGGAGTAGTGGATATTTCAGCCTTCTGTGGATTAAAATGAGGTGGCATGATTTTTATCTACAGAGCAAGAGCTGTTCTGTGCTACATGTGATTTTAACAGCAAACTCTATCAAATCAGAAAAATTGTATCACATTGCAGTGCTTACCAAGAAAATATGTTTAGCCAGTAGTCAAGGTTCAGCAGAACAGCAGCTGACAAGCTAACATGCATCAGCCATATTTATTTATCTAAACTGCCAGTGCACCATGCTCGTTTTCCATCCCTTTTTCTTACCCTGCATCCCTTCAGGGATGATGTACACAGCACATCAGGTGTCTCTCCCCTCACAGCTATCAAGCATTAGGAATGTCACAACTCACTCAAAGCATGCTTCCCACTTTCACGACATCAGCCAGCCACAGCAGAAAAAAAAATCCCAAGGCAAACTTGTGTAAAATATTTTAATTTAGGCTAACAAGAAATGATGAAATGACCCTTGATAGCACAAGACTACTTCCATGACTGCTCATTTTTGCTGAGTGTCATCTATGCAGCATGTGGAAAGACAGGATATTTTGGAACTGCATTAACTAGACAGGAAACATTAATATTCCTGTATCCATCTCCAAACACAGATTACAACAACCATTTTAGCTCATTTGTAAACTTTTAGATACAAAAATGATTCAACCTGTTAGAAAACCATGTATACAAAGTGCTCTTTCATGTACTTTGGATTAACTGGATTTTAAAAGTAAATTCATGTCTCACAGCCAGACAAGTGTAATACTTTTGACCTAATATCTGAAACTGTGCACCATTGTGAAGCCAGTTTTCCTTACAAGTTCTTAAGCAAAATCACCACTTGTTTTGAAACAAACAAGAGAGATGTGAAAAATCCATGAGAAAGAGCTAGAGGCTGTTATTTTGCTTTATATTAAGTGACACTTGGCAAATGGCACCCTGCAAGTTATGCCTTAACACCTTGTTAAAATGCAACTAAAATCTATATTACCCCGCTTCACACACATAGGTAAAATACATAATTGAAGGCACACTAAAAGACTTGGGGGAAATCCATGAAACATATAAATTACTTGATTGCCTCTGAATAATAAATCATTCCCCAGCAGATTTATAATAGACTGTTTTACCGTAGAAACACATTTCTGCCATCAATAGGCACAGTTTGCTGAAGAATGAAAAGCGGTCTAAAACAACTTTGGAACTGAGAAGTAAGCCAGACTCCAATGCTTCTGCTGGCTGGCCAAACTGATAACGTTTCATGTCTCTTTTTCTCACTGAACACTAATATGTATCAGCAAATGATCCATTTACTCTGGATCACAACTCTATTTTCCCCACTCATCCCTGGAATAACACTGTCTCAGGCTGCTAGAGGAACAGAAATGCTATCCCTTCACATTAGCTGTAAAGTTTTCCTTTTCTGCACTCCTCTAGTGAGAAGCCAAGAGAGGAATGGGAGACTTCACCTTGAAGGTGCCAGTAATGATCTATGGAAAGATGTTCTGGAGCAGAGGTGACTGAACTCTGTAGAGAGCTCTGTAGCTTTCCTGCATCCCTGACCAGTTTCTCCCTGGCAGTCTCTGCCGTGCTCCTAGCTCTATGTACAGGGACTGTTTGGAAGCTTTAACACTCCTCATCCCAGGAACACGAAATACAGATGCACTTTGCACGCACACACTCACTCACTCTCAAGACACACGTGCACACGCACACACACAGCTCCCCCGGCACCACATGCAATTCATTCCAAGTCCCCTGTGTATTGCTTAAAAACAGAAACCAAGCATACACACAGAAAAAAAAAAAAAAACAACAAAAAACCAAACCGAAACAACAAACCAAAAAAAACACCCCACCACTAAATACCAACCAAACACCCCACCAAAATATTACAAAAAAAACCAACCAAACCCCCCACCAAAAAAAAAAAAAAAAAAAAAAAAACAACAAAAAACAAAAAAGGACACAGAAAGGAGGAGGGAATGAGGGGTGGAGTGGGGGGGAGGACGAAGGAAAAAAGAGAAGCTTGTTTTTTTCCTGCTGTTGCTGTGGCTCCCAAGCATGCAGCGCTAAGGAAGAGTAGTTCCCCACTTTCATCAGCTAGCTACATCCTTGGGATAAAAGGGAGCAGTCCGGAATGATGCTGAGGCTGCAGAAGGCGAAATAAGGCTTTGCAAACATGCCTGACTCCCCATGAAATTCTCTCCTCCACATCCCCTCCTCCCTAAAACCTGCCCTAAATGGGGGGGGGGGGGGGGGAGGGAACCAAAACCAAAATACCAAAAAAACAACCAAAACAAAAAAAAAAACAACACACAAGGAAAAAAGTGATGAAAAGACACAACTCACCTTAACAAGGGGTGTTGGATGGGGTCAGAGAGGAGGAAGGGTATAAAAAGATCTATTTTTAGCAGAGGTTGTGATAGTATTGAAACACACAGACACAGGGTTTGGAAGCAGGGAGAAGAGTATAAAAAAACGAGGGGAAGAGAAATTATCAAGAACGTGTAAGTCAGTCTGGCAGGAGAGAGGAGAATCCCCAAGAAAAAAAAATTAAAAAGAAAAAAAAATAAAAAAAAAACAACCACCAAATGCCGAGAGGAGAAGGAGGGAGAGCGTGGCAGTGCCGGGGT